>CM038214.1:320905747-320987804 GCA_021442155.1 Cymbidium sinense | reverse complement strand
TTTTTCTTTTTGGTTTAAGTTTAGGTTTATTTATTTTATTTAGGTTTAGGTTTGGGTTTTTATTTTGGGTTTATTTTAGTTTATTTTTTTAATTTGGTTTAGGTTTATTTTAGTTTATTTTATTTTATTTTTAGGTTTAGGTTTATTTTATTATTATAGGTTTAGGTTTAGGTTTGTTTATTTATTTTAGTTTATTTTGGTTTATTTTAGTTTAGGTTTATTTTTATTTTATTTTTCTTATAGGTTTAGGTTTTTATTTTTTAGTTTAGGGTTTAGGTTAAATTTTTTAATTATTTTAAATTTTTATTTTTTAAGGTTAGATTTATATTTAATTTTTATTTTAGGTTTATTTTATTTTTATTTTAGGTTTAATTTTTATATTATTTTGATTTTTTATTTTTTTTACTTTAGTTTAGGTTTTTATTTATTTTATTTCAATTTAGTTTTTATTTTTTATTTTATTTTCCTTTTAGGTTTAGGTTTAGGTTTAGGTTTTAGTTTAGGATTTTTTTTATTTTATTTTTTTATTTTATTTTGGTTTAGGTTTTATTTATTTATTTTATTTTTAGGTTTTATTTAGTTTAGGTTTAGGTTGTTAGCTTTTTAGGGTTTAGGGTTTGGGGTTTATGGTTTAGGATTAGTTGAGGGTTTAGGGTTTAGGATTAAGGTTTATGGTTTAGGTTTTAGGGTTTAGGGTTTAGGGTTTAGGTTTAGGGTTTATGATTTAGGGTTTTATGGTTTAGGGATTAGGGTTTAGGATTTAAAGTTTAGGGTTTTTAAGGTTTAGTGTTTAGGGTTTAGGTTTTATGTCTAGGATTCAAGTTTTGGTTCAGGGTTTAGGGTTTTTGATTTATTTTAACAGAGAACAAATTTATATTCAACACTTCTTATTTTGATTTCATCAATAACATGATTTTAGACATAAGGGATGACATAGATAAAAAATGAGCATGCATAAGGCAAATCAAAAACCCTAGATAACTAGAACTATCTCTACTGTAAAGACACAGTTCCATTTGTAACAGATCAGATAGACCATTCTTTAGTTTCTCCAATTCCCATCAAAATAACCCTAGCCTCTTGAGTAGCAGGATCCACCATCATATCCCCGATCTCTCCCTGCCACCATTAACCTCCATCGCTCCTCCCGCCTTTTACCACTTTAACCATATTTTAGATCCCCACCACCCTTTTTTAGCCACCATTATCTAGTGAGCTGGTTGGCATGATGTTATGAAGGTTACCATTTGTGTTTAGGTTTATGTTTAGGTTTATTAGGTTTTAGGTTCTTTATTTTTAATTTATTTAATTACTTTAGGTTTAGGTTTAGGGTTTGGCATTTAGGGTTTGTGGTTTAAGGTTGTTTAGGGTTTTAGTTTAGCATGTAGGGTTTAGGGTTTAGGGTTTAGGGATTTTTGGTTTATGCCTTTAGGGTTTAGGGTTTAGGGTTTAGGGTTTAGGATTATGGTTTAGGGTATAGGGTTTATGGTTTTATGGTTTATGGTTTAGGGTTTAGGATTTAGGTTTTAGGTATAAGGTTTTAGTTTAGTTTAGGGTTTTTGGTTTTTTTCTTTTAATAGAGAAAAAATTCAGATTCAACATTTCTTCTTTTTGATTTCATCAATCAAGTAACACACCAAGTTTTCTAAGACACAAGCGATGACATAGATAAAAAATGAGCATATAGAAATTAAAACCCTAGATAACTAGAACCATCTCTTATAATGAAATAGTTTAGCGGCACATCGATGGTCATTCTTTAATTTCTCTAGTTCCCAGAACCACCTTAGCCTCTTGAGTAGCGGATCGACCATCATTTTAATCTTTCCATCCATCACCACCATGGCTATAACCTCATCACTCCTCCCACCTCATAACCACTTTGCTTACCACCTCCATTTCCATTTGATCCACCTGCATTTGGAGCCTTAGCCTATTGATCTAGGTGAGTTTGGCGGTGATCTATCAAGGTTTTATTCTTAGAGTTTAGGTTTAAGTTTAGGTTTATTAGGTTTTAGGGTTTAGGTTTACTTTTAATTTATTTAGTTACTTTATGTTTAGGTTTTGGGTTTGGGGTCTAGGGTTAGGGTTTATGGTTTAGGGTTTAGGGTTTAGTGTGTAGGGTTTATGGTTTAGGGTTTATTTTATTATGTTTTTTAGGTTTAGGTTTAGGATTAGAGTTTAGATGGTTTAGGTTTAGGGTTTAGGTTTAGGGTTTAGGGTTTAGGGTTTAGGCTTTGTTGTAGGTTTAGGGTTTAGGATTTAGTGTTAGTTTTAGGTTTTTTAGGGTTTATATACAATTTTTTTTTTAAGTAAATGTAGGTTTAAATTTATTTAGTTTATTTTTATTTTGTTTAATTATTTTAGTTTATTTTATTTTTCTTTTATTTAAGTTTATTTTTCATTTTTTTTAATTTAGTTTAATAATTTTAAGTTTATTTGTTTTAGTTTAGGTTTTTTATTTTAGTTTATTTTTTTGGTTTAGGTTTTGGTTTAGGTTCATTATTAAGTTGAGTTTTTATTTATTTATTTTTTTTAGGTTTAGGTTTTTATTTTATTTTATTTTTTTTTAGGTTTAGGTTTTTTATTTTAGGTTTATTTTAGATTTTATTTTTTAGTCTAGGTTTATTTTTAATTTACTTTATTTTATTTAGTTTAGGTTTAGGATTAGGTTTTGGTTGGTTTAATTTATCTTTTGTTTAGTTTATTTTAGTTTAGGTTTAGGTTTATTTTATTTTGTTTATTTTATTTTTAGTTTAGGTCTAGGTTTTTTTCTTAGTCTAGGGTTTAAGTTTTATTTCTAGGTTAATTTTTTAGGTTTAGTTTTTATTTAATTATCATTTTATTTTATATTTTAGTTTATTTTATTTTATTAATGTTAGGTTTCTTTTATTTTTTTTTAGTTTGTTTAGTTTTTCTTTATTTTATTTGTTTAGTTTTCTTTATTTTATTTTAGTTTATTTTTATTTTTATTTTATTTTATTTTCAGGTTTAGGTTTAAGGGTTTAGTTTAGGTATTTATTTTATTTTATTTTTTTATTTAGGTTTAGTTTTTATATATTTATTTAATTTTTATGTTTTATTTAGTTTAGGTTTAGGTATTTTGGTTTTAGGGTTTTAGGTTTAGGGTTTAAGTTTGAGTTTTAAGTTTAGAGTTTAGGTTAGTTTAGCTTTAGGTTTAATGTTTAGCTTTAGGTTTGTGGTTTTATATTTAGGGTTTATGGTTTAAGGTTTACGGTTTAGGGTTTTATGGTTAGGGTTAGGGTTTAGGGTTTAGGGTTTAGGGTTTAAGGTTTAGTGTTTAGGGTTTAGAGTTTAGGGTTAGTTTAGGGTTTAGGGTTTTTTAGGGTTGTAGGTTTAGGTTGTAAGTTTAGGGTTTAGGGTAAATTTTTAAGTTTAGGGTTTAGGGTTTAGGATTTATGGTTTAAGGTTTAGGGTTTAGGGTTTATTTTTATTAAAATTAAATGCATAGGTTTAAGTTTATTTAGTTTATTTATTATTTATTTTAGGTTTATTTATTTTATTTCTATTTTTTATTTTAGTTTAATTTTTTTAGGTTTAGGTTTATGTTTATTTTTAGTTTGATTTTATTTTATTTTATTTTTAGGTTTATTTTAATTTTATGTTTAGGTTTAGATTTTATTTTATTTTCTTAGGTTTTGATTTTTTGGTTTTATTAGGTTTATTTTAGGTTTTATTTTTGTTTTTTAGGTTTATTTTTATTTATTTTATTTTTTTTAGGGTTTAGGTTTAGTTTATTTTAGTCTAGGTTTAGGTTTTATTTATTTTAGTTTATTTTATTTTAGAAGTTTATTTTATTTTATTTTTCTTATTTTATGTTTAGGTTCTTTTTTTTGAGTTTAGGGTTTAGGTTTTATTTTTTTATTTATATTTAGATTTATTGTTTATGTTTTGGTTTTTATTTAGTTTTTAGTTTATTTTATTTTAGGTTTATTTTATTTTTATTTTATATTTAGTTTTTTATTTTATTTAGGTTTTTTATTCATAAGTTTTTATTTTTTTAGTTTAGGTTTAATTTATTTTAATTTAGTTTATTTTTTATTAGTTTATTTTATTTTAGGTTTAGGTTTAGGTTTAGTTTAGGTTTTCATTTTATTTTATTTTTTATTTTCTTTAGGTTTAGTTTTATTTATTTTATTTTAGGTTATATTTAGTTTATGTTTGGGCATTTAAGTTTTAGGGTTTATGGTATAGGGTTTAGGTTTAGGGTTTTGGGTTTAGGTTTTATAGTTTAGGTTTAGGGTTATGCTAGGTTTAGGTTTAGGGTTTAGTGTTTAGGCTTTAGGGTTTAGGGTTTTAGGGTTTTTGTGGTTTAGAAGCAGAGTTTAGTGTCAGTTAGGGTTTAGTTTAGTTTAGGTTTATGCTTTAGGTTTAGGGTTTTAGTTTAGGTTAATTTAGGGTTTATGGTTTAGGGTTTTAGGGTTTAGGGTTAGCTTTGGGTTTATGGTTTATGATTTTAGGGTTTAGGGTTTTAAGGTTTAGGTTTAGTTTAGGGTTTAATTTAGGGTTTAGAGTTTAGGGTTTAGGGTTTAGGTTTAGGGTTTAGGGTTTAGGGTTATTTTTATTGTTTATGGTTTAGGGTTTACGATTTAGGATATTGGGTTTAGGGTTTAGGGTTTATGGTTTTTTTAAATTAAAGTGGTAGGTTTCAGTTTATTTTATTTATTTATTATTTATTTAGTTTATTTTATTTTTATTTTATTATTTAGTTTAGTTTATTTTAGCTTATTTATTTTAGTTTAGGTTTTATTTTAATTTATTTTAGGTTTGGGTTTAGTTTAGGTTTATGTTTAATTTTACTTTAGTTTTATTTTATTTTAGTTTTAGGTTTAGATCTTATTTTTTTATTTTAGGAATATGTTGTTTTATTTTATTTTTTAGGTTTATGTTTTAGCTTTTCTTAGGTTTATTTTTATGTTTTCAGTTTATTTTATTTTATTTAGTTTAGGGTTTAGGTTTAGTTTATTTTAGGTTTAGGTTTAGTTTTATTTTTTATTTATTTTTTGATTTATTTTTAGGTTTAGGATTTTATTTAGGGTTTTGTGCCACCATCCTTTAGATATTTGATGGCAATGGGAGCCCACAATACATTATCACTTTAGAGGCATTTGTTGTAACAGGTGATAGCGCACTCTTATTTACTTTAGTAGTCTTTAGGTGTTGCATTTGATTGGTATGCCAAAGTATTAGACTTTTCTTTGAGTTGGAGCACCTCTTCATCAAGAGGTTTGTTGGAGCTCGTTAGCGTGAATTTGGACCTTATTGTAGAAAATAAAACACACTAGTCCTTTGTTGATTACATTCTCAAGTGTCTTATTCTTAGCATGAAATGTGAACCACAAGTCAGGACAACATGCCATTGAGATTATTCTTAAGAATATCCATGGCACATTAACATGCTTAAGGGCTTTACCATCAAAACATTTGAGAAATTAATCAAGGTGGCTAAACTACAAGCGAGCCAAGCTTCCTTTCTCAACCAATCATCAGCCACAAAGGTGTTTAAGAAGAAGCCAAGTGCAATTATGTCTGGTGGATGGGTAGCATTAGAGTTTAGATGGGCGACTATGAGCTCAGACCACCTTTGCCACCTCCTCTTCCACCAGGCCATGTACCGTCCACACAGCCATGACCATTTCCACCACCTCGATGGGGGTATACATATCCATCGCCAGATAGCTACTTTTCTTGGTGATAGGTTGAATCCATATTAATTCAAGAGGGAGGTGTTAATCCTTTAGAATCTCTTAAAACCCAAGTTAAAGCCTGAGGCGGTGAGTAGGCAAGAGCGATGATCAGCTGCCCCACCACATGTTAGACCATGTCTTAGATTGCATTACTTTAAGGACCGGCGAGCATATATGTTGAGCCATATTTATCACTATTAGAATAACCATCTAGTTATGTAATCCTTGGGGATACCATCCTCTTAAGACCGAAGGTTAGTATATCTCCCTATCCCAAACCTCTAAGAAGATCATTTCTAAGATCAAGAAGCTTTCCTTGCAATGAAGTAGCTCAAACCTCCAAAAACCAAGGAAATTTTACTATTTGCAAAGGATAACTCGGGAAGGTGGCAGCCCGTGGGGTGATTTAGCTCACCATACTTGCGGGAGTGTGTCCACCATCAGTATACTCCCACATTTGCTTTTCCACCTCTTCTAGCTCCTCTTTACCAGGAGTTGTATCTGTGGATAAGGGCACTAAATCCTTACTTCACTTTACTTGATTTCTATTACGTACCTCCACCCAAAAAAAATTATTTTACTTTATTTCACTTCCCATGGGTCATGGCCGAACCAACCACCACTTGGGTCTAGTTGGGCAATGTCCTAGGTGCCTAGGTTGACCATTGGGAGAGCACCAAGTGGCCAAGGAATGGAAATGACCACTTACGTGGGTGACTTATCTCATGTGATGCCCTTTGACCCAAGGGTAGAATGAACATTTGGCATTAGATTTGATTTGGACAGATTCGAAATGAGCCAAAAGTGGGTTAGCCCAATTTTCAAATCAAATGGAGTTGATTTGGTTAGGTTTGGCTCAAATTGACTCATTTAGGTCAAATTGGGTTAGGTTGTGTCAAGTTTACCAATTAGTCAAATTGGGTCAAACTAAGGGATGGGTCAAGTTCATATGATCATTTGGGATGTTTGGGTTAAATTGGTTTGGTTTAGTTTGTCTTATATTTAATTTTTGGCTCATTTGAATTCATTTCGGTCAAATGGGTTAAGTTGACCAATTTGACCAAGTTGGCCAAATTGGCTTGGGTTTTGGTTTGGGTTTAGTTGACCAATTGAAGATGATTGTAGGCTTTGGTTTCAATAAATTTGGATTTGGTTTTAATTTAGGCCAACTTGAACCTTTAGGCCAATTTGGGCTAACTAGGTCAATTATGTTCAATTGTGTCCAATCATGGATTTGGTCAAGTTCAATAATCAATTTGAAATGAACTTGTGCCATTCGTTGCAATCAATTTGGTTTATATTTTGATTTGACCCAATTTGATCTTTTAGGTCAATTTGGGTCAACTTGGGTCAAGAGGGCCAATTGGGTTTGGTTTGACTCAATTGAAGGTCAAATCATATTCAAATATTGATTTTGATTTGGTATGAATCATTGGTTTCAAGGGATTTGGCTTAGGTTGCAATTTAGCTAGTTTGGGTTCATATGGGTTAAGGGGTTGTCTTGGTCAAATGATCAAGTTGACTTGGTTTGACCCAATTTGTGACAATTAATCAACCTAGGGTGATCAACAATCATGATGGGAGGTTTTGGTGGGCTTGGTTCAATCCAATTTGGGTAGGATTAGAACTTGGCTCAAATAGGTCAAATTGGCCACTTTGGGTCAAGTGGAATAAGTAGTTGGCTTGATTTTGGGTTGTGTTTGATTTAGTTGAGTTTATATATTGATTTGGGATTGATATATAAATTCAAATTGGTCTTGGGTTCAAATGGGTTTTGGTTCATTTGAACATTTCAATCAAGAGTTAAGTTGGGTTTGACTTGGGTTGATTTTGATTTGCTTGATGATTGTAGATTTCATTTAAATTTTTTGAATATGATTGAAGGTAAGATTGATTCATGTGAAAATCAATTGAATTTGAGTTTTGGAATGAAGGAATTTGGCTAAGAACATAGAGTTGGATCATGTGGCTTAGGTTTTATTTTGATTTGATTTGAATTAGTTTGATGATTTAAATGTATATTTTATTTAAATTTTTGAAGATGATTAAAAAATGATTATTTTATGAAAATCAATTGAGTTTGAATTGATTTGGATTAAGATTTGGCTAAGTCCATGGGATAGGTCATATTGCTTAGGAAGGGTTTTAATTTAATTTGATTTAGTTTGATTTAGTTTTGATCATTTGAATCTAGATTTGATTTATATTTAGGAAAATGATTGGAGATATCAATTGATTATGAGAAAATCAATTGATTTTGGATTAAGATTCCATGGGATAGGTCATATGGCTCATGAAGGGTTTCAAGTTTGGATTTGATCATGAGCTTCAATCATTTGGTTTTGGAATTTAGGCTTGGATTGGGATATGGATTTGAATTTGATGTTTGAATTGAACTTGAGGTTTGGTTTGAGAAGGTGAACATGGATTGGATTTGGGTTTTAGGGTAGGTGGATTATCCTAATGCCTAATGAATAACCTAATCCTATGGTTAAACCTTCTAAGTCTTTAGGCTTAGGTTAAGTGTTTACTTAATTGTTAGAAGTGTCTTATGATTAGGAAAATCTTAGTGTCTAGAAGACTCCTAAGTCTAAGATGGGAAGATTGAATCCATACTCTGAAAGTAAGGTCAACAGGCCTTAGGCTCCATAGTGTTGCCCTTGGATATAGATGATTGGAAGATCAAAGCCAAGTTTCAAATTATAGACTCAGATACAACTTTCAACGCTTTGCTTGGGAGACCATGGATACACAAGAATAACATAATTCCATTTTCTCTACATCAGTGTATGAAGTTCATGAAAGGTGGGATCGTCTACTGTGTCAAAGGAGATCTCAAGCTTTTTACAGTTCATGAGATTGACAAATATGAGGATGCGGCTTGCTACCTCCCTCAAAATCAGCAAGTCTATTCTCACAAACTTGGCAAAAGTTTAAAAATAAAAGAAAAAGAAAAAGAAAGAGAAAAGGAAATAGAAAAAAAAGAAAATATAAGAGAAAATGAAAAAAAAATAATAAAAAAGAGCGGAAATAGACTTGAAGGAGGAAGTGGAGCCTGACATTAAATTCCACCTGTAGTTTATTGCATTCAAACATATGGGTAGGATGACCTGACCTCCACCAGGCATAGGAAGAGGCTAGTTCAGAGGCACTCCTAGGGGTGGAAAGCCTCTTTATTGGTCACCTAATAGAAAATATGTCCTAACTACCAGGAGTATACCTGCTATCCATATAGACTTAGAATCTAGTTCATAAGATGAGTCTTATATGATTAGCACACCAGTCAGCTCTTCTCAGTAGTAGATTCCCTTGGAGGTGACACTTTAGCCAAATACCGATGAAGACCGGGCTCCAAAGCAAAGCATAAGTGTATCCAAGTCTATATGTGAAACAATTAGGCATCAATTGGGAACCTTAGCTCTAACCCTACTTTCTCAAAAAAAAGGGTTTGGTGGTTAAGGAAGCCCCTAAGTCATCCACAAGTGTGAAGATTCAGAGGTTCTTTCTAGGAGCTTCATCCTCAAGTTAAGAAGTTGGTGTAGAACTTGAGGATGATTCATATAAAGATTTAATAAAATCACCTTTTGATTGGTACTTGCCTTGTGTTCAAAATTTAGCAAAGAAAGGGTTAATTCCACATACTTAGTCAAAGTAGAGGTCAGACTACTTTGAAAGAATATGGATGAACAAATGCAAAAGCTCTCCATCAAGACTAGGACTAAGATTTGATATAGTGGGTCTAGTCAATGATGACGATTATTGCTTAGTCATCACCAATCGTTTAGAATATGATAGGTTTTTTTTAAATCACATTAACTCATATGAGGAGCTGTGCTTAGAAATTTCAGATGATCTAGATAATTTTGAAGTCAAAGATGCACTGCCAGAGTTTGAAGAAGAGATCAAGTCAACCATCGATGAGCTCAAGAAAATAAACTTAGGAACTGAAGAAGATTCATGCCTGACATACATCAGTTCTTCGTTGAATGAAATTCAAACTAATGACTTAGTTAGGCTATTGATTAAGTTTAAAGACTGCTTTGCATGGAGTTATAAAGAGATGCTTAGATTGGCTCTAGCAGTATTCCATAAACAAACAATAGAGCCTACTGCTAACCCTATCAAGCAAGCTCCTAGACGCATCTGATTAGACATAGAATAATAGGTCATTTACGAAGCCAAGAAATTGATCAATGTTGTCTTCATTTGAGAAGAAAAATACCTTAGATGGTTAGCCAACGTCATCCTAGTTAAGAAAAAGAATGACCAAATTCACATATGCTTCAATTTTAAGGATTTAAATAAGCCATGTCAAAAAGATGAATTTCCACTACCAATCCCAAAGATGACGGTGGAAATTGACTCATCTCATACAGTCTTCTCTTTCATGGATGGCTCATCTAGATATAACCAAATAATGATGGCCCCTGAAGATGAAACAAACACTACTTTTAGAACCCTTGAACGAAATCTATTGTTATAAGGTCATGCCTTTCAGCCTTAAAATGCTGGTGCTACATACCAACGGGCTATGACTGGAATCTTCAACAAACTCATTTATCATCAAATTTAGTGCTATGTCGATGATCTCGTGGTCAAAATTAGAGAAAAGGAAGACCATCACTTTGACTTAAGAGTAGTTTTTGTACAGTCAAGACAATTTAACCTCAAAATGAATCCCCTAAAGTGTTCATTCGAAGTAGCTTTAGAGAAATTCCTTGGGTTTGTTGTCCGACACTAGGGAATCGAAATAGATCTAGCGAAGATCAAGGCGATATTAGAAATGCCACCCCCTAAAATTTTAACTCAACTCAAATCATTCCAAGGGTAGTTGGTGTATCTAAGAAGCTTTATATCAACCAATCAGAAAGATGTCAACCATTCTCATCACTTACCAAAAGGACACTAAGTTCAAGTGAGATGATATGTGTGAGCATGCCTTTGAAGACATCAAAAAACGATGATGTCAGTTTTAGCCCTATCCCGTGCAAGTCACTCATACTTTACACTGTTGCATTAGATGACTCCCTTGGCTCTTTGTTCACCCAAGCTAATGAAGAAAATAGGAAAACACACTCTATTACCTCAGCCATCGTCTAATCCCTACTATCCACCGATTGAGAAGCATTGCTTACCTTTAATCTTTGCATCCCAAAAGCTATAGCACTACATGCTTCCTCATCAGGTGAACTTAATCTCTAGGATCAATCTACTACAGAATCTCATGACATGGTCGACGCTATCCGGATGGTTGACACGATGGTCAATGATCCTCTCATAGTTTGACATTACCTTTGTACCCCTGTGTGTGATGAAAGGACAAGCATTAGTGGATTTCTTAGTAGCACACCCACTTCCTGCTAACTCTCAGCTTATTGATGATCTCCTCAATGAACAAATCATAAACTTAGGGGATACTAACATTCACCATTGGGAGATGTACTTTGATGGTGCAGCTTCCTCTCAAAGAGGAGAAGAACCATAATTTACTATTACAGGAAAGGCAGGGGTACGAATAGTTCTCTTAACTCAGGACTACAATGTAATGAGATTCTCATATCATCTGTCCAATCCTTGCACCAACAATGAAGCGAATGAAGCTCGATTTTTTGGATGGAGTTAGCATTACTCTAAGCATGCATAACATCAACATCTTCAAGATTCTAACTAGTTATCAACCAAATCATTGGGTCTTATAAGTTTATAAAGCCCAAGCTTCATCACTATCACAAGTACACCATGGAGTTGTTGGCTCAAATCCTAGAGTTTACCATTTATAAGATTCCTCGAGGAGAGAACGTCATAGCATATGCTTTAGCCAACCTTGCCAAAGAGTTGGCATGTTTGGAGGATGAGTCCATATCAATAAAGTTTCAAAATAGACAAGTCTTTTCCCTTATTAATATTGAACTCATCAAAAAATACTCCCTTGAAGGGGAGGTTGCTATTGCCAAGAAGGATGAGGAGTTAGATTAGAGGTAACCATTCATGGATTACATAAATAAAGGCAAACTACCTCAAGGGAAGTCCTAAGTACATTAGATGAAGTAGAGAGCACTTTCATTTTCTCTTGTGGATGGTGTCTTGTACCAGTGGTCTTTTGATCATATGTGGTTACTATTTAGAAAAACACAGCTCTTAAGATCATGACCAAGGTACTTAAGATTATGTGGAAAATCAGTGATGAAAGCCAATATCAAGAGACTAGGATACTACTGCCCATCAATGATCAAAGATTGCATGGATACGGCTAAGCGATGCCACCAATGTCAAATACATGGTGTGGTCCTACAATAACCACCCAACATTCAACATCTTACATTGGCCTCATGGCAATTTGAGTGTTGGGTTACCAACATAGTGGGTGTGATTAATCCTCCTTCTTCCAAGGGTCATCAATTCATCTTAGCTGCTATTGAGTACTTTTTCAAAATGGGCGAAGACAATTTCTTAGAGAGATCATAGCTTAGCATGTGCTCCATTTTTAGGAACCATATCTTATAAGTTGAGTGCCTCGACGAATTATATATGATAATGGTAATACATTCAAGAGCACCAAGATCAACAACTTTGCCTAGAGAAACAATATAGATTGGAGATATTCTACCATCAACTACCCGAGGGAAAATAGCTTAGTAGAAGCCTTCAATAAAACTCTCATCCAAATACTAAAGAAGACACTCGATAATAACATGTGACAATGGTATGAGCAGTTAGTTGAAGCTTTGTGGGCCTACCGCACCACATATAGAACTCCAACACAATCTACTCCTTAGTGTATGGGTCTGAAGCCATTCTACCATTAGAAGTCAAACTCTCATCACTAATGATAGTTGTGGGTAGAAAGATAATAACAAAGCATAATGCCAAGTTGCAGTTAGAAGAGCTCAAAGTTTTGGAGGAGAGAAGGCTACGGGCATGCCAAAACCTCGAGTTGTACAAAGTTAAAATAGTTCAAGCTCATAAGAAGTTGGTCCATCCTAGAGCTTTTCAAGTAGGAGAGCTTATTTTAGTTTTAAGGAGATTGATTTTGTCCCATCGTAAGATGGGAGGCATGTTTGAAGCCACTTGGGAAGGCCCTTTTTCCATAGAGAAGGCTTACCAAAGAGGATCTTATCAGCTTATTAATCATAAGGGAGAGCGGCTAATGCTTCTAATCAATGGGCTCTACTTAAAGAATTATTATAAATTAGGTTTGAAAATAATTATCATCAATAAAATTCTATTTGAATTGATCTCTTCCATGTTGAAAGTATTCTTAATTTGCAAATCTACCATGATGGGTTTAGGGTAGGTGTAAGGGCTTGGCGACATCCTTCATCGAACAACACATATAAACAAACACATATCTTTTTTGTCTTGAGCTACTCACGTTGAGATAATGCCCCCCAATGGTACTCACTCAGTAGCTGCTCTAGGTCAGGCGGCGTGCTACCCTGCTAGTGTGTCACTCCAGTGGTCTTCTTGCTTTCGAGGATGTAAGTCTACTACACTTTCCTTCCTTACTTGGCCAATGCACACCGATGAGCACCTTATTAGTTTGGTAGGCCTTACTACGTTGCCGGTAAGCTACCTCATGTTGGCTTCATTTAAGAGGATGTGAGTCTACTATACTTTCTTCTTGGATTAGCCTTCGTGCACTGACCAGTTTGAGTATATTTAAGGTTTAGGATAAGTCTCCTAGTGGCTCCTTCCCTCCTGATTGCTTTAAGTCTCAGTCTAGTTCTTCCACGGGGCTCCTCACTTAGTAGTCTCTATCGATAACTTTGTCCCGACAACTATCCGATGATCGGTTTCTTGGAAAGTTGTAAGCCTACATGCTTTCTTTTTTTTTTTGAATTGGATCACCTTATGTTGGTTGGTTCTCACTATGCTAATACACCACTCATCGTGGATACACCATAGGTTTATTGGTTCTCGCACCTTAGGATACACCACTCACGGCAGATGTAAGTCTGCTATGCTTTCTCCTTATGTTGGCCACCATACACGTATAAGCTTTCTTTTTCAAGGCTCAGGATAACACCCTTAGCAACACCTCCCTTGTGGGCACTATATTTGTATCATGTCCTTTGTGCCCATTTATACACTACCCAGGTTACTATCGGATTAGACAATTTCCTTTTTCTAGTAATGTGGTTAGAGACATCCTGTGGAGGTGCAGATTCTCCTTTGGTCAAGTAAATTTGAGATATGTCAAGGTCGACATAGCCCTTCTTAGTGTGGTCCCTCACACACAAATAGGGTCTACATAAACATATAAAGAAAATATATATTCACTTATGGATTAAGAGGACACCCCTAGCGATACCTTTTCCCAAGCAAGCATCCTATCTGCAGGGCAATGCCAACAAAACTCCCTATAAGAATCACCTGACTACTCTTGAGTTGATATAATTCCCTAGCAACATTCTCACTGGTAGCCCTAAGTCAAGTTCAATCCAACATGATGATTGTTCCTGGTTTAAAAAAATGTAAGTCCCTATGCCTTCTTCAAAACACATTCATTTCGAAGGCAGGCTAGCTCTACCCATGACTATCTATTTGGATTTGTAAATTTGAGATAGGACAAGTTCGATATAGCCCCTTCCTAGTGGGTCCATCGCACATCGACATGGTCCATAAATTAAATCTATCAAATTTGACCAAGCTCATATCCCCAGTGGATATTCCCTCAATTCAAAATCAAGCTAAACCAAATAAACCATATTAAATCACATGAAATTAAGATAAAATTAACTTTGACTACTTTTGAGTTGACATAAGTCCCTAGCAGCATTCTCTCAATAGTCGCCCTAGGTCAGGTTCGATTTTTTTTGCTTCCAACAAGTCAAACCAGCAATTGTTCCTCACTTTGAAATATGTAAGTCTACCACACCTTCTTTCTAGCATATATGTTGCACACCGAAAGGAAACCCCTTAGGTTGGATAGCTCTGCCCCAGAGTCGGTAAACTATCCCTTTGGATTTTTAAACCTGAGGTAGGTCAAGGCTGATATAGCCGCTTCTCCATGGGTCCATCACACACCGATAGGGTCTATACATTAACTCAGATTAAATTAAACCCAATCTGATTTTTCCCAGTGGAGTTAAGACACACCGTTCTTGCTAGTGGAGCCCAAAATCATATATAAATAAGTCAAGCAAATAAATCAAATTCAAAACCAACCTCCATAATGGAGCCAAATTAAACTAACTCCCCTAGTAGAGTCTAAATCAAAGACACCCAACCAAACTCTTATTCCTAGCGGATACTTCCCCAACAAATCTGAATTCAAACTTAAATTCCAATCCCCAATGGATAGCTCAAACTTGCTTCCCTAGTGAAAGGTTCATATACCTAATCCCTAGTAGACTCGAGCTCATATCTCTAGTAGATATGCCTCCACATCAAAAATTTAAAAAAATTAAAGTTGATTGATCTTAATCCCTAGTGGATTATAGATTCTTATCACCTTATCCCAAAGATTTTATTCTTCTTTTGACATAGACCCATTTCATGTCGAATGCATGTGTGATCCCCTAGATCTCCCTCCATGTATTTAACATGGAATTCTCATCAAATCTTATTTCTTCTCTCTTATGCACTTTTACTTCAACCAAAACTTAACAATGTATTCATTAAAATTACATCATCTTAACATTGTAATCAACATTTTATGATTTGTGATGGTGGAAGCTCAAACTAACTATACAATATCATGCTAAACATATTATATAATGTGAATTAACACACTATATTATATTATAATATATGATGTTATATTATAATTTGCTATAATATAATATATTGTCTAACATTACACCTCATTAAAATCACTTAAAAGGAAAAAATAACAAAATTTTCTCAAAATATGAATAATGTTCATTTTGAATGTAAAATTGTTATTTTTCTATTAGAAATGGTACACAATAGCATAATTTTTGTGTTGCTTCTTGGTGTGTGCCATGAATTTGGCCAAATTCTTCCATTTCAACCTTTAAATTAATATTTTTGTGAGTTTTGACCCAATGTATTATAACAAAAGTAAAATATACTAAAATGTACAATAATTTGTAACACACCACCACATTCATATATATATATATATATATATATATATATATATATATATATATATATATATATATATTATGCATATAATATATTATTATACATTATACATCTTATAATATAATCACATAATTAATCACTCTAAGCAAAAAATTTATAAAATTTGGTTGAAAAATGAACATTTATTTTGGATGCAAAATTTCATTCTTTTGATTAAATGACACACCATAGCACACCCCCATTGATATTCCCTAAAGCTTACCATAAATTTTGCCAAATCCCATCATCTCAGCCTATAGATCAGTATTTTTATGAATTATACTAGTATAAACTCTACTACGTCACACTATAATAGACTAAAATATGCTAAACAATAAGTAGTAATACAAAATAGTATGCTATAATGCATGATGCTATGCTATGTTATGGCATCCTATATTATAATACACTATAACATATTATATTATATTATATTATATTATATTGCATGTCACATCACAAGGGATTGCCTAAGATAAAAAATCATAAAATTAGTCTAAATAATAAAAAACTATATATTTTAGTCATTATCACTTACATATTTTAAATTGGAAGAATATAGTATTATGCCATGCTCTACTTATTATGAATTTGGCCAAATTCCACCATTTTAAAGTCTAAACCAACATTTTTTTAAATAATGCTACTGTAGGCTTGACTGCATGATTGTAAAATACTAAAAGAATTTGAAATGCGAAGAACAATATATTATGATGTATGATGCTATACTATGTTACAACATATGATATTTATTTTGAACATAAAATCTTAATTATTAGACTACAAGTGGTGTACCATACCTTTGGTACAACAACCTAATTCCTACTTCAAATTTAATAAATTTCATCATCTGATTTATTAAATCAATATTTTTATGATTTATATTAATATATATAATACCATATATAATATACATTTTGAAACATCTTATAACATCCAAAAACACATCACTACATGCTCAAATATGTGATGCTACATTATACTATAATATATGGTCTTATAATATGATTTAGTGTTAGGGTTTATGGTATTCAAATCTATAATAGTCAAGGGAATGTCTCTTGAAGAAAAATTTTTTAGCTACCATAACTATATTAGGATTAGGTCATTATTTAGATCTACTTCTAATGACATCTTTATTCAAGGTTTAGGGATAAGAATTTAGGGTTAGTTTAGAGTTTAGGGTATAGGGTATAGGGTTTAGGGTTGTAGGTTTTAGGGTTTTGGGATTTTGATTTTAGGGTTTAGGGTTTAGAGTTTAGGGTTTTAGGGTTTAGGGTTTAGGGTTTTAGGGTTTAGAGTTTAGGGTTTAGTGTTTAGGGTTTATAATTTAGGTTTTATTGTTTAGGGTTTAAGGTTTAGGGTTTTGTGTTTAGGGTTTAGAGTTTAGAGCTTAGTGTTTAGGGTTTATGGTTTTTAAGGTTTAGGGTTTTAGGTTTTGGGTTTAGGTTTTAGGTTTAGGGTTTAAGTTTTAGTTTAGGGTTTAGGGTTTAGGGTTTAAGATTTTTTTTTACAGAGAACAAATTCAGATTCAACATTCTTCTTTTTAATTTCATCAACCAAGAAGCACACCAAGTTTTCTAAGACACAAGCGATGACATGGATAATAAATGAGCACCATTGAGCAAATCAAAAACTCTAGATAAGTAGAGTTGTCCCTACTGTAAAGACATAGTTCCATAAGTAACAGATCAAATCAACCATTCTTTAGTTTCTCCAACTCCCATCAAAACCACCCCTGCCTCTCGAGTAGAGATATCCTCCATCATATCCCCGATCTCTCCCTCTACTGCCACCATGGTTGTAACTCCATCACTCTTCTCGCCTCTAAAAGCACTTATACTTCGACCACCACCTCCATATCCACCAATACCTCTAGATGACCCACCACCACTATGATAACCGTCGCATCCACCTTCACCTCCACAACTAGATTTAGACTAAGCCTAGTTGACGGTGATGTTTCTACTATCAAGGTTCTGCCCATTCTTAGGGTTTAGGGTTTAGAGATAGTATTAGATTTATGGTTTAGGGTTGTCAATTTTAGGGTTTAGTGTTTATGGTTTTGAGTTTAGGATTTTAGGGTTTAGGGTTTAGGATTTGGGTTTAGGGTTTAGGGTTTAGGTAGGGTTTAGGTTTAGGGTTGTAAATTTAGGTTTTAAGATTTAGGGTTTAGGTTTTTTTTAAAAATTGAGTAAACTGGTAGGTTTAAGTTTATTTAGTTTATTTTTTATTTATATTTAGTTTATTTTTTTATTTTTATTTAGTTTATTTTATTTATTTTAGGTTTATTTATTTTAGTTTAGGTTTTATATTTTAGTTTACTTTTTAGGTTTAGGTTTATTTTTAGTTGAGTATTATTTTTATTTTATTTTTTAGGTTTAGGTTTTATTTTTATTTTTATGTTTAGGTTTTTACTTTATTTTTTTAGGTTTATGTTTTAGGTTTTTATTTTAGGTTTTTTTTTTAGTTTATCTTTAGGTTTATTTTTAGTTTATTTTATTTTATTTATTATAGGTTTAGGTTTTTATTTTTTTTGTTTAGTTTATTTTAGTTGAGGTTTATGTTTATTTTATTTTATTTATTTTATTTTATTTTAAGTTTAGGTTTTTTTTAGTTTATGGTTTAGGTTTTATTTTTTATTTATTTATAGGTTTTATTTTTAGGCTTATTTTTTAGGTTTAGGTTTATATTTTATTTTATTTTATTTTAGGTTTAGTTTTATTTTTATATTTTTATTTTTTAGTAGTTTAGGTTTTTTATTTATTTTAGTTTAGTTTTATTTTTTTTTTATTTTATTTTTTTTTAGGTTTAGGTTTACGTTTAGGTTTTAGTTTATGTTTTTATTTTATTTTACTTTTTTATTTTATTTTGGTTTAAGTTTATCAATCTATTTTATTTTTAGGTTTTATTTAGCATAGGTTTAGGTTTTAGCTTTTAGGGTTTAGTTTAGGATTAGTTTAGGGTTTAGGGTTTGGGGTTTAGGGTTTAGTGTTTAGGTTTTAGGTTTAAGGTTTAAGTTTTAGGTTAGGGTTTAGGGATTAAGGTTTTTTTAAAATTTTGTTTTATTGGAGAACAAATTAAAATTTAACATTTCTTCTTTTCGATTTCATCAACCAAGTAGTATCCCATGTTTTATAAGACATAGCGATGACATAGATAAAAATGACCCAGAGCAAATCAAAAACCCTAGATAAGTAGAATCATCTATACTATAAAGACACAATTCCATAAGTAGCAAATCGGATTGGCCATTCTTTAGTTTCTCCAGTTCCCATTAGAACCATCACACGTCGAGTAATAGGATCCAATCATATCCCCTATCTACCTCGCCACCACACTGTGACCTCCATCGCTCCTCCACCTTCATAACCTCCCGCTCATGACCACCTCCATATCCACCGGCCTCCAAATCCCCACCACAAGCGTGCTACCACCTCACCTTTCTCCGCAGATCTGGAGCCTAGTTAACGTGATGTTCACGCCATCAAGGTTCGCCCATTCTTAGGGTTTAGGTTAGAGTTTATTTAGAGTTTATGGTTTTGGATTAGTTTAGAGTTTAGGGTTTAGAGCTTAGGGTTACAGGTTTTAAGGTTTAGGGTTTAGGGTTTAGGGTTTAAGGTTTAGGGTTTAGGGTTTAGGGTTTTAGGGTTTAGGGTTTTAGGGTTTAGCATTTAGGGTTTAGGGTTTAGAGTTTTAGTGTTTTGGGTTTTGGGTTTTGGGTTTAGGGTTTAGGGTTTAAGGTTTAGGATTTAGGGTTTTAGGGTTTAGGGTTTAGGGTTTAGGGTTGTAGGTTTATGATTTAGGGTTAGTTTTAGGGTTTATCATTTAGGGTTTAGGTTTTTTTAAAAAAATTAGGTAAACTAGTAGGTTTAGGTTTATTTAGTTTATTTTTATTAGTTTAGTTTATTTATTTTAGTTTAGCTTTTTTATTTTAGATTATTTTTTAGGTTCAAGTTTATTTTCTAGCTGAGTCTTATTTTTATTTTATTTTTTAGGTTTAGGTTTTATTTTTTAATTTTTAGGTTTAAGTTTAGGTTTTTATTTTATTTTTTTAGGTTTAGCTTTTAGGTTTTATTTTAAGTTTATTTTTAGGTTTTGTTTTAGTTTAGGTTTAGGTTTATTTTTTAGTTTTATTTTTATTTTAGGTTAGGTTTAGGTTTAGTTTATTATTGGTTTATGTTTAGGTTTTATTTATTTTAGTTTAGTTTATTTTAGTTTAAATTTAGGTTTATTTTATTTTGTTTATTTTATTTATATTTTAAGTTTAGTTTTTAATTTAGGGTTTAGGTTTTATTTTTTATTTATTTTTAATTTTTATTTTTTGGTTTATTTTTTAGGTTTAGGTTTTTATTTAGCTTTTATTTTATTTTATTTTAGGTTTATTTATTGTTTTAAGTTTAGTTTTATTTTATTTAGGTTTTTTTTATTAGGTTTATTATATTTATAGTTTAGTTTAAGTTTTATTTTTTATTTTAGTTAATTTTTTATTTTATTTATTTATTTTTAGTTTAGGTTTAGGTTTTAGTTTAGGTTTTCATTTTATTTTATTTTATTTAGGTTTAAGTTTTTTATTTTTTTATTATTTGGTTTTATTTAGTTTAGGTTTAGATTTTTTTTGGGTTTAGGGTTTAGGGTTTAGGGTTTAGGTTTTAGGTTTAGGGTTCAAGTTTTAATTTAGATTTAGGGTTTAAGGTTTTTTTTAACAGAGAACACATTGATTCAACTTTTTTATTTTTTTTATTTTATGAACCAAGTAGTAGTTTTCTGACACAAGCGACGTCATAGATCAAAGATGAGCACCCATAGAGTAAATCTAAAACTCTAGATAAGTAGAATCATCTCTATTGTAAAGACAATGTTCCATAAATAGCAGATCGACTAGGCCATTCTTTAGTTTCTCCTCATGAACCACCCTCACCTCTGTGCGGGATCCACCATCATATCCCCAATCTCTCCCTCTCCACCATGGCTATAACCTCCGTTGCTCCTCGCCTCCATAACCACCATAGCCATATATCCACCACCACTTCACGATGTTTGCCTCCATCCTCCATCAATCTAGGTGAGCTAGTTCATAGTGATGTTCCCAGTGAATATTCCATTCTTAGGGTTTAGGGTTAGTTTAGCATTTAGGGTTTATGGTTTAGGTTAGTCTAGGTTTAGGTTTTGGGAAGTAGGTTTAGGGTTTTGGATTAGGTTTAGTTTAGGGTTTATAGTTGGGTTTTAGTTTAGGTTGAGGTTTAGGGTTTTAGGTTTAGATTTAGGGTTTAAGGTTTAAGGTTTAGACTTTTGGTTTTAGGTTTAGGGTTTAGGGTTTAGTTCAGTTTAGGGTTTAGGTTTAGTTAGTTGGTTTGGGGTTTAGTGTTTAGGGTTTAGGATTTAGGGTTTAGATTTTTTTTAATTAAGTAAACTAGTAGGTTTAGGTTTAATTAGTTTATTTAGTTTATTATTTGAGTTTATTTTATTTTTTAGTTTTATTTAAGTTTATTTTATTTTATTTAGTTTAGTTTATTTTAGGTTTATTTATTTTTGTTTAGGTTTTATTTTAGTTTATTTTTTTAAGTTCAAGTTTATTTTAGTTAAGTTTTATTTTATTTCATAGGTTTAGGTTTATTTTTTTTATTTTAGGTTTAGGTTTAGGTTTTTTATTTATTTTTTTTAGGTTTAGGTTTTAGGTCTTTATTTTAGGTTTATTTGTAGGTTTTATGTTTTAGTTTAGTTTAGGTTTATTTTTATTTTTATTTTATTTTATTTGGTTTAGGTTTAGGTTTAGGTTTTATTTATTTTAGTTTAGTCTATTTTAGTTTAGGTTTAGAATTTATTTATTTATTTATTTATTTTAAGTTTAGGTATTTTTAGTTTAGGGTTTAGGTTTTATTTTTTCTTATTTATTTGTAGGTTTATTTTTTACGTTTAGGTTTTCATTAAGCTCTTATTTTATTTTATTTTAGGTTTAATTTATTATTATTTTACGTTTAGTTTTTTTTTTATTTAGGTTTTTCATTCTTTGGTTTATTTTAGGTTTTTATAAATTTTATTTTAGTTTATTTTTATTTTATTTTATTTTTTGGCTTTGATTTAGGTTTTAGTTTAGGTTTTTATTTTTATTTTATTTTTATTTTATTTTATTTTATTTTATTAGGTTTATGTTTTAAAATTTTATTTAGGTTTATTTAGTTTAGTTTAGGATTTTAGTTTTAGGTTTTAGGGTTTAGGGTTTGGGATGTAAGGTTTAGGGTTTAGGATTTTGGGATTTAGGGTTTTATGGTTTAAGATTTAGGGTTTAGTCTTTAGGCTTTAGGGTTTAGAGTTTTGAGGGTTTAGGGTTTAGGGTTAGTTTAGTGTTCAGGGTTAGTTTAGGGTTTAGGGTTTAGAGGTTTAAGTTTTAGATTTTGGGTTTGGGTTTGGGTTTTAGGTTTTAGGGTTTTTAGGGTTTAGGTTTTTGGGTTTAGGGTTTAGGGTTTAGGGTTTAGAGTTAGTTTAGGGTTTAGGGTTTAGGGTTTAGGGTTTAGGGTTGTAGATTTGGGTTGTATGTTTAGGGTTTAGGAGTTTTGTTTTATTAAATTATGTAAATGAGTAAGTTTATGTTTATTTAGTTTATTCATTTATTTATTATAATTTATTTTATTTTTTATTTTTATTTAGGTTTATTTTTTATTTTTATTTAGTTTATTTATTTTAGGTTAATTTAGTTTAGTTTAAGTTTTTTATTATAGTTTATTTTTTGATTTAAGTTTAGGTTTATGCTTATTTTTTAGGTATAGGTTTTATTTTTATTTTTAGGTTTAGGTTTAGGTTTTTATTTTAATTTTTTTAAATTTAGGTTTCAGGTTTATTTTTATGTTTAATGTTTTAGTTTAGGTTTAGTTTATTTTAGTTAGTTTATTTTATTTAGTTTAGGGTTTTTTTTAGTTTATTTTGATTTAGGTTTAGGTTTATTTATTTTAGTTTAGGTTTAAGTTTATGTTATTTTTATTTTAGGTTTAGGTTTTTTTTAGCTTAGGGTTTAGGTTTTTTTTTATTATTTAGGTTTTATTTTTATTTATTTTAGGTTTATTTTTAGGATGATTTTATTTTGCTTTTATTTTATTTTATTTTCGTTTATTTTATTTTATTTTATGTTAATTTTATTTTATTTAAGTTTTTATTTTAGGTTTATTTTATTTTACATTTAGTTTTAGGTTTAGGTTTAGGTTTAAGCGTTAGTTTAGGTTTTTATTTTATTTTTTATTTTATTTTATTTAGGTTTAGTTTTTTTTTATTAATTTCTTTTAGGTTTTATTTAGTTTAGGTTTAGTTTGGTTTTAGGGGTTAAGGTTTAGGGTTTAGGGTTTAGGGTTGTAGGTTTTAGGGTTTAGGCTTTAGGGTTTAGGGTTTAGGGTTTTAAGGGTTTAGGATTTAGGGTTTAATGTTTAGGGTTTAGGGTTTAGGGTTTTAAGTCTTAAGGTTTATGGTTTAGGTTCTAAGTTTAGGATTCATGGTTTAGAGTTTAGGGTTAATAGGTTAGGGTTTTTTTATTTTGTACTTTTTTCTTAAATGAAGTAAACTCATAGGTTTAGGTTAATTTAGTTTATTTTTATTCTTTAGGTTTATTTTTATTTAATTTAGTTTATTTATTTTAGGTTTATTTATTTAGTTTAGGTTTTTTTAGTTTAATTTTAAGCTTAGGTTTAGGTTTATTTTTAGTTTAGTTTTATTTTTTATTTATTTTTTTTGGGTTTTGGCTTTAATTTTTTATTTTGGGTTAGGTTTTATTTTATTTTTTTATTTTTTAGGTTTAGTTTTCATTTTAGGTTTAATTTTAGGTTTTATTTTTAGTTTAGGTTTAAGTTTTCTAGTTTATTTAATTTTATTTAGGGTTTAGGTTTAGGTTTAGGTTTATTTAATTTTAGGTTAAGTGTAAAGTTTTATTTCTTTTAGTTTAGGTTTATTTTATTTTTAGTTTAGGTTTAGGTTTTATTTTTATTTAATTTTAAGTTTATTTTTTTAGGTTTCGGTTTTTATTTAGATTTTATTTTAGCTTTATTTTATTTTTATTTTAGGTTTAATATTTATTTTATTTAGTTATTTTTTATTTTTTAGTTTAATTTGGGTTTTTATTTATTTTATTTTAGTTTAGTTTTTATTTTTATTTTATTTTCTTTCGAGGTTTAGGTTAGGTTTAGGTTTTAGTTTAGGTTTTCATTTTATTTTTATTTAAGTTTTTTATTTATTTATTTTATTTATTTCATTTAGGTTTTAGGTTTGGGGTTTAGGGTTTTAGTTATGGTTTTAGGGTTTATTTTGTTTAGGGTTTAGGTTTTAGGTTTTAGGGTTTAAGGTTAGGGTTTAGGATTTTAGGGTTTAGGGTTTACGATTTTTAGGGTTTAGGGTTTAGGTTTTAGGTCTAGGGTTCAAGTTTATGTTCAGGGCTTAGGGTTTTTATTTTTTTTTAACATTAAACAAATTCAGATTCAACATTTCTTCTTTTATATTTCGTGAACCAAGTAACACACCAAGTTTTCTAAGACACAAGCAATAACATAGATAAAAAATGAGAACGCATAGAGCAAATTGAAAACCCTAGAAAGCTAGAACCGTGTCAACTATGAAGACATAGTTCCATAGGCAGTAGATTGGATAGAACCTTCTTCAATTTCTCCAGTTCCCATCAGAACCACTTCAGCCTCTTAAGTAGTGTGATCCGCCATCATAGCCCCAATCTCTCACTCACCACCATGTAACCCATTTGCTCCTCCCACCTCCATAACCACCTGCTCACCACCTCCATAATAACACCTCAGAACCCCAGCACTGATAACTATAGCCTCCGCCTTTTTCCATAGATCTAGCCTAGTTGATGGTGATGTTGCCATCAGGTTGCCATTCTTAGGGTTTAGGTTTATTTTAATTTTTTAAGTTACTTTAAGTTTAGGTTTAGATTTTGGTTAGGGTTTAAGTTTTATGGTTTAGGTTTTAAGGTTTAGAGTTTATAGTTTAGGGTTTAAGGTTTATGCTTTTAGGGTTTACGGTTAGGGTTAGGATTTAGGGTTTAGGTTTTAAGGTTTAGGGTTTTAGGGTTCAGGGTTTAAGGTAACAGTTTAGGGTTTAAGGTTTACTATTTAGGCTTTAAGATTTAGGGTTTTGAGGGTTTAGGGTTTGCTTAAGGTTTAGCTTTAATTTAGGGTTTAGGGTTTAAGCTTTAGGGTTTAGTCTTTTTTGGGTTTTGTGTTTAGGGTATAGGGTTAGTTTAACATTTAGAGTTTAGGGTTTTAGGCTTTAGAGGTTAGGGTATAGGTTTTAGGGTTAGGCTTAGGGTTTAGGGTTTAGGGTTTAGGGTTAAGGGTTTTTAAGGGTTTAGGTTGTAGGTTTAGGATTGTACGTTTAGGATTTAGGGTTAGTTTTAGGGTTTATGATGTGGGATTTAAGGTTTAAGGTTTATGGGGTATTTGTTTTAGTAAGTAAACCAGGTTTAGTTTGTTTAGTTTATTTTTTACTTTATTTTAGTTTATTTTATTTTATATTTATTTAGATTTATTTTTTTATTTTACTTAGGTTTGTTTTTATTTATTTATAGTTTATTTCAGGTTTATTTATTTTAGTTTAGGTTTTTGTTTTAGTTGATTTTTTTTGTTTAGGTTTAGTTTTATGTTTATTTTTAGGTGAGTTTTTATTTTATTTTATTTTTTGGTTTAGGTTTTATTTTTTATTTTTAGGTTTAGGTTTGGGTTTTTATTTTATTTTTTTAGGTTTAGGTTATAGGTTTTTATTTGATGTTTTTTTTTAGGTTTTATTTTTTTAGTTTAGGTTTAGATTTATTATTAGTTTATTTTATTTTATTTAGTTTAGGGTTTAGGTTTAGTTTATTTTACATTTAGGTTTAGATTTTATTTACTTTAGTTTTATTTATTTTAGTTCAGGTTTAAGTTTATTTTATTTTGTTTATTTTAGGTTTAGATTTTTTTTAAATTTAGGGTTTATGTTTTATTTTTTATTTATTTTTAGGTTTTATTTTTTGGTTTATTTATTTTAGTTTAGGTTTTATTTTAGTTTATTTATTATTTATTTATTTTATTTATGTTTATTTTCATTTTATTTAGTTTAGTTTATTTATTTTAGGTTTATTTATTTTCATTTAGGTTTTATTTTAGTTTATTTTTAGTTTAGGTTTAGGTTTAAGTTTATATTTATTTTTTAGTTTGGGTTTATTTTATTTTTTTTTTAAGTTTAAGTTTTACTTTTATTTTAGGTTTAGGTTTATTTTATTTTTTTAGGATTAAATTTAGGTTTTTATTTTAGGTTTATTTTTAGGTTTTATTTTGTAGTTTAGGTTTAGGTTTATTTTTTTTATTTAATTTTATTTAGGGTTTAGGTTTAGGTTTTATTTATTTTAGTTTGTTTATTTTAGTTTATGTTTAGGTTTATTTTCTTTTTATTTTAGGTTTATATTTTTTTTTAGGGTTTAGTTTTATTTATTTATTTTATTTTTAAGTTTTATTTAGTTTAGGATTAGGTTTTTAGCTTTTTAAGCTTTAGGGTTTCAGTTTAATTGAGGGTTTAGGGTTTTGGGTTTAGAGTTTAGGGTTTAGGGTTTATGGTTTAGGGTGTAAAGTTTAGAGTTTAGGTTTTAGGATTTAGGGTTTATGGTTTAGGGTATTAGGGTTTAGAATTAAGGATGTAGGATTTAGGGTTTAGGGTTTAGGTCTAGGGTTCAGGTTTTAGTTTAGGGTTTAGGGTTTTTAGTTTTTTTAATAGAGAACAATTTAGATTCAACATTTCTTCTTTTTGATTTCATCAACCATTTAAAAGATAATGTTTTCTAAGACACAAACTTCGACATAGATAAAAAATGAGCACGTATATAGCAAATCTAAAAACTTAAATAACTAAAATCGTTACTACTAGTAAAGACAGTTCCATAAGCGGCTTCGATTTTCTTTAGTTTCTCCAGTTCCATCAGACTACCGCTCTCGGTAGTGATCCACCATCGTATCCACGATCTCTCCCTCCACGCCACCATTTGTAACCTCCGTCTCCTCTCGCATAACCACCACTACTCACCACCACCTCCAAATCCACAGACCTGATCCCCACCACCATTATGATAATCGCTCTTGCCTCCAAATCTGGTGATTGATGATGTTCTTGGTTTCAAGGTTTTCCCCATTCTGAGGGTTTAAGTTTATTAGGTTTTAAGTTTTTGTTTATTTTTTAATTTATTTAGTTACTTTATTTTAGTTTAGAGTTTGGGGTTTAGGGTTTAGGGTTTAGGTTTAAATTTTTTTTTGGTTTAGGGTTTTAGTGTTAATACTTTAGGTTTAGGTTAGGTTTTAGTTTAGGTTTTATGGTTTAGGTTAGAGTTTTTATTTTTGTGTTTAGGTTTAGTGTTTTAGGGTTTAGGTTTAAGTTTATTGTTTTAGGTTCTGTTAGGTTTATAGTTTATAGTTTAGGGTTTAGTTTAGTTTAGGGTTAGGGGTCAGTTTTGGTTTTAGTTTAGGTTTAGCTTTAGGTTAGTTTAGGTTTATGGTTTTATAGTTTAGGGTTTAGGTTTAGGGATTAGGGTTTAGGGTTGTAGGATTAGGATTAGTTTAGGTTTAGGTTTAATTTAGGTTTAAAATTAGTTTAGAGTTTTAAAATGTCTAGGTTTAGTTTATTTAGTTTAGTTTTATTTATTTTAGCTTTTTTTATTTTTAATTTATATTTAGTTTTATTACTTTTATTTTTTTATTTTATTTATTTATAGTTTATTTATTTTAGTTTAGGTTTTTTTTAGTTATTTTTAAGGTTTAGGTTTAGGTTTATGTTTTAGTTTAGTTTTATTTTTTTATATTATATTTTAGGTTTATGTTTTATTTTTATTTTAGTATAGGTTTAGGTTTATATTTGATTTTGTTTAGGTTTTATTTGAGGTTTATTTTAGGTTTTATTTTACTTTAAGTTAGGTTTTAGTTTATTGTATTTTATTTAGTTTATGGTTTAGGTTTATTTTAATTTAGGTTTAGGTTTAGATTTTATTTATTTTAGTTTAGTTTATTTTAGTATAGGTTTAGGTTTATTTTATTTTGTTTATGTTAGGTTTAGGTTTTTCTTTTTAGTTTAAGGTTTAGGTTTAATTTTTTATTTATTTTTAGGTTTATTTTTTAGGTTTAGGTTTTTATTTTATTTTAGGTTTATTTTATTTTTATTTTACATTTAGTTTTTTTTTTATTTAGGCTTATTTTATTTCTTAGTTTAATTTAGGTTTTTATTTATTTTATATTTGTTTTATTTTTACATTTAGGTTTAGGTTTAGGTTTAGGTTTAGGTTTTAGTTTAGATTTTTATTTTATTTTATTTAGGTTTGGGTATTTTTTTTATTTCATTTTCAGGTTTTATTTAATTTAGGTTTAGGTTTTAGGTTATAGGATTTGGAGTATAGGATTTGGGCTCAAATTTTATGGACCAAAGGAGAATCTACACATCCAGACATATTCGCAACCAGGTGGACTGGGAAGAAGGCTGTCAAGATAACCTAGCGGTGTCTAAATGCTATCGCAAAGGATGTGATCCAAATATAGTGCCCACAGGGGAGGTGCTACTAGGGGCATTATCCTGAGCCATGGAAAAGAAAGCTTATAGGCATACGAAAGCCAACTCAAGGAGAAAGTGTAGCAGACTTACATTTGCCATGAGTACTGTATATCCTAAGGTGCGAGAACCAACAACCTAAGGTGTATCCGTCAACATAGTGAGAACCAACCAACCTAAGGTGTCGTGGTGTGATCAATGTAAAGAAAGCATGTAGGCTTACAACTTTCTGAACCGATCATCGATAGTCGTCATCGGCCGAACATATGCTATTAGTCCTAGAGGGACTACTAAGCGGGGAGCCTCGAGGATTGGACCCAGACTTGATGCAGTCAGGAAGGAAGGAGCCGTTAAGGGACTTATACCAAACCTCAAATATACTTAACCAAGTTAGTTCATGAACGCTAATCCAAGAAGAAAGCGTAGCTGACTCACATCCATTTAAATGAAGCCAGCATGAGGTTCCTTACCGACTATGTAGTAAGGCCTACCAAACTAATAAGGCACTCATTGGTGTGCAGTGTCCAAATAAAGAAGGAAAGCGTTATAGACTTATATCCTTTAAAGCAAGAAGACCACTCGGGTGACACACTAGCGGTAGCATTCCTAGAAGCATCTTGTGAGTGTCATTTGGAGGTGTTATCTCAACTCGGAGTAGCTCAGGATAAAAAATATGTATTTATTTTATATGTTTGTGTTTGTGTTGTGTCGATGAAGGATAAGATACCACTCAGGTTCCTTACACCTACCCTAAACACATCATGGCGGATTCACAAACAAGAATACATTCAACATGGAAGAGATTGAATTCAAAATAGAATTTTCATTGATGATAATTATTTTCAAACATGGATTATAATATGTTTTTAAGTAAAGCCCATTGATTGGAAGCATTGGGTGCTCTCCCTTATGATTAATAAGTTGATAAGATCCTCCTAGGTATGCCTTCTTTCTAGAAAAAGGGCCTTCCCAAGTGGGTTTAAACTTGCCTCCCATCTTATGATGAGCAGCAATCGATCTCCTTAGAACTAAAATAAGCTCTCCTACTTGAAAAGCTCTAGGATGGACCAACTTATTGTGAGCTTGAATAATTTTAACTTTCTACAACTCAAGATTTTGGCATGCCCGCAGGCATCCCTCCTCCAAATCTTTGAGCTCTTCTAACTATAACTTGGCTTTCTGCTCTGTTGTGATCTTGCTACCCACAACTATCCTTAATGATGGGAGTTGTACTT
This sequence comes from Cymbidium sinense, assembly GCA_021442155.1. Taxonomy (NCBI): domain Eukaryota; kingdom Viridiplantae; phylum Streptophyta; class Magnoliopsida; order Asparagales; family Orchidaceae; genus Cymbidium; species Cymbidium sinense. Next base: position 320,958,220 of record CM038214.1, on the reverse strand, counting down.
CTAATGCCAAAATAGCTTTGGACCCATACACTAAGGAAAAAGGAGTATATTGAATTAGAGTTCTATATATGGTGCAGTAGGCCCATAAGGCTTCAACTAATTACTCATGCCACGGTATTTGTATTGTGTGAGATTTGGATGAGAGTTTTATTGAATGCTCCTACTAAGCCATTTCCCTCGGGTAGTTGATGGTAGAATATCTCCAATCTATGCTATGTCTCTAGGAAAAGTTGTTTATCTTGGTGCTCTTGAATGTAGTACCATTATCATATAATTCTCCAAGTCACTCTGAACCTATATACGATATGGTTCCTAAAAAACTGGAGTAGATGCTAAGCCATGACCTCTCTGAGTGGAATCACCTTCGCCCATTTGGAAAAGTAATCAGTAGTAGCTAAGATGAACTAATGAGCCTCGGAAGAATGAGGATGAATTAGACCCACTATGTATTCCCAACACTGAATGACCATCATGCCAGGATGTAGAATGTTGGGTGGTTGGTGTAGGACCACACCGTGTATTTGACATTGGTGGCATCGCCTAGCCATATCCATGAAATCTTTGATCATCGACGTCCATTAGTATCCTAGTCTCTTGATCTTGGCTTTCATCTTTGGACCAAATTTGTTGGCTCTAGATAATCTTGAGTGTACCTCGGTCACCATCTTATGAACTTCATGCTTGTCGAACAACATAATCACATATGATCGAAAGACCACCCATACAAGACACCATACATAGGAGAGTACTTTTTCATGAGTTCAATATCAATAAGAGATAATACTTATCAATTTTGGACCTTTATTGATATGGACTCATCCTCTAAAAATGCCAACTCCTTAGCAAGCTTGGCTAAAGCATACACTATGACATTCTCTCCTCGAGGAATCTTATTAATGGTAACCGCTAGGATTTGGGCAAACAAGACCATAGTGTACTTATGGTAGTGATGGAGCTTGGGCTTTAATAACCTTGTAGGACCAAATGATTTGGTTAATAACTAGTTGAGAATCCCTGAAGAAGTTGATGTTTTGGATGCTTAGAATAACGACTAACTCAAGACCAACAATCAAAGCCTCGTATTTGGCTTTGTTGTTGGTACAAATATTAAATAGATGATATGAGAATCTCATCACATCGCGGTCTAGAGTTAAGAGAACTAATCCTACCCCCGCCTTTCCTAGAATTATATATTACGGTTCTTCTCCTCTTTGATAGAAGCCATCAAAGTACATCTCCCTGGTGAATGCTAGTATCCCCTAAGTTCATTATTTATTCATTAGGAGATCATCACTAAGCGAGGAAGTGGGTGTACTGCTAAGAAATCAGCTAGCACTTATCCTTTCACCGCATGGAGGGGTACCAAGGTAATGTCAAACTGCGAGAGGATCACGGACCATTGTGCCAACCGTTTGGATAAAGTCAGCTGTGTCATGAGATATTTTATTGGATTAATCCTAGAGATTAAGTTCACCTTATAAGGAAGCATGTAGTGTTGTAGCTTTAGGGATGCAAAGATTAAAGCTAGGCAATGCTTCTCAATCGGTGGATAATTAGCCTCAGCAGGGATTAGATGGCGGCTGAGGTAGAAGAGTGTGTTTTCCTTCACTTCATCATTGGCTTTGGCCAACAAAGTACCAAGGGAGTCATCTAATGTAGTAGTGTAAAGTATGAGCGACTTCCTCGAGATAGAGGCTGTTAGAACACGTGGCATCTTCAGGTAATGCTTGATGTCTTTGAAGGCATGCTCACACTTAACTTCCCACTTGAACTTGCCATCCTTTTTGATAAGTGCTGAGAATGTCTGACATCTTCCCGATAAGTTGGATATAAAGCATCTTAGATATGCCAACCACCCTTGGAATGATCTGAGTTGAGTTTAACTTTTATGGGTGGCATTTCTGATATTACCTTGATCTTCTCCAGATCGATTTTAATTCTCTGGTGTCAGACAACAAACCCAAGGAATTTCCCTGAAGCCACTCTGAATGCACACTTCAGAGGTTTCATTTTAAGGTTAAATTATCTTGACTATTTGAAAACTACTCTCAAGTCAAAGAGATGGTCTTTTTTTTCTCTACTTTTGGCCATGAGATCATCGACATAGCACTCGACTTGATGATGAATGAGTTCATTGAAGATTCAACTCATAGCCTTCTAATATGTAACACCGCCATTTTTATGTCTAAAAGGCATGACCTTATATTAATAGATTTTGATTGGGGTTCTAAAACTAATGTTTCTTTCATCTTCATGGGCCATCTTTATTTAGTTATATCTAGATGAGCCATCCATGAAAGAGAAGATTGCATGAGATGAAGCATTGTCCACCATCAGCTCTGGGATTGGAAGTGGAAATTTGGCTTTCAGACATACCTTATTTAAATCCCTAAAATTGATGCATGTGTAAATTTGGCCATTCTTTTTCTTAATTAGGATGATGCTTGCTAACCAAGTAGCATATTTTTCTTCTCGGATGAAGCCATCATCGATCAATTTCTTGACTTCATAAATGAACTATTATTCTATGTCTAATCGCATGTGTCTAAGAGCTTGCATGATAGGGTTAACAGTAAGCTCAATTACAAGTTTATGGATCGCTATGTCAGGAGCCAATCTAGGCATCTCTTCATAACTCCATGCAAAGCAGACCTTAAACTCAGGAAATAGCCTAACTAAGTCATTGGTTTGAATTTCATTCAACAAAGAACTGATTTATCTCGAGTGTGGATCTTCTTCAATTCCTAAGTCGATTTCCTTGAGCTTGTCTATGGTTGACTTGATCTCTTCTTCAAACTCTGGCAGTGCATCTTTGACTTCAAAATCATTGAGATCATCTGAAGTTTCTAAGCACAACTCCTCATATGAGTTAATGTGATTTGAAAAGAACCTATCAAATTCCAAATGATTGGTAATGACTAAGTAGTAATCATCATCATCAACTGGACCCACTATACCGAATCCTAGTCCTGGTCTTGATTGAGAGCTTTTGCATTTATTCTTTCATATTCTCTTGAAGTAGTCTAACCTACTCTTTGACCAAGTATCTGAAATTAACCTTTTCATTGCTAAATTATGAACACAAGACAAGTACTAATCAAAAGGTAATTCTATTAAATCTTTATATGAATCATCATCAGGTTCTACATCAACTTCTTGACTTAAGGATGATGCTCCAGAAAGAACCTGAGTCTTCACACCTGTGGATCACTTAAGGGCTTCCTTAACTACCAAACCCTCAATTTTTTGAGAGGAAAGTGGGGTTAGAGCTAAGGTTCCTAACTGATGCTTAACAATTTCATATATAGACTTCGATACACTTATGCTTTGCTTTGGAGTTTGATCATCACTATCTAGCTCAAGTGTTTCCTCCAAGGGAATCTACTATTAAGAAGAGATGCCTAGTATACTAACCATATAAGAATCATCCTATGAACTATATTCTAAGTCTATATGGATAGTAGGTGTACTCTTGGTAGCTAGGGCATATCTTCTATTAGATGTCTAATAAGGAGGTTTTCCACCCCTAGGACTGCCTCTGAACTGGTCTATTCCTCTGCCTTGTAGAGGTCAGGTCATCCTATCCATATGTTCGAATGGAATAATGAACTATGAGTGGAATCTAATGTTAGGCTCCACTTCCTCCTCCAAGTCTATTTCCACTCCCTTTTATTTTCCTTTTCATTTTTTCTTTTCTTTTTCTCTTTCTTTTTCCTTTTCTTTTTTCTATTTTTTATTTTCAAACTTTAGCCAAGTTCCCGAGAATAGACTTATTGATTTTGAGGGAGGTAGTAAGCCCGCATCCTTATATATGCCGACCTCATGAACTATAAATAACTTGAGATCTCCTTTGACACAGCAGACGATCCCATCTCTCATGAACTTCATAAACTAATGTAGAGAGGATGGAACTATGTTGGTCTCATGTATTCATGGTCTCCCAAGCAAAGCGTTGAAAGATGTATTGAAGTCTATAATGTGAATCTTGGCTTCGGTCTTCTAAGAACCTATCTCCAAGGGCAACACTTTAGAGCCTAAGGCCTGTTGACCTTACTTTTTGAGTGCAGATTCAATCTTCCCATCTTAGACTTAAGAGTCTTCTAGATACTAAGATTTCTCTAGTCATAAGACACTTTTAACAATTAGGTAAACATTTAATCTAAGCCTAATGACTTAGAAGGGTTAACCATAGGATTAAGTTATGCCTTAGGGATTAGGATAATCCACCTACCCTACTTCCCAAATCCAATCCATGTTCACCTTTTCAAACCAAACCTCAAGTTCAATTCAAACATCAAATTCAAATCCAAATCCAAACCCAAATTCCAAAACCTAATGATTGAAGCCCATGATCAAACCCTTCATAAGCCATATGACCTAACCCATGGACTTAGCCAAATCTTAATCCAAATCAATCCAAAATCAATTAATTTTCTCATAATCAATTTATATCTTCAATCTTCTTCCTAAATATAAATCAAATCTACATTCAAATAATCAAAAATAAATAGAATTAAATCAAAACCCTTCCTAAGCCATATGACCTATCCCATGAACTTAGCCCAATCTTAATTCAAATCAAGTCAAACTCAATTAATTTTCTCACAAATCAATCATATTTTCAATCAACTTAACAAATTTAAATGAAATTTACATTTAAGTCATCAAAACTAAATCAAACCAAATCAAAATCCAAACCTAAACCAGATGACCCAACTCCATGGACTTAACCATAAGTTTTCATTCCAAAACCCAAATTCAATTGATTTTCTCATGAATCAATCATACCTTCAATCATATTCACAAATATAAGTGAAATATACAATAATTAAGCCAAACCAAAATCAACCCAAGTCAAACCCAAATTAACCCTTTTGACTTGAAATGTTCAAATGAACCGAAACCCATTTCAACCCAAGCCAATTGCAATTGAATTTATATATCAATCTCAAATCCATATATAAACTCAACTAAATCAAACTCAACCAAAAATCAAGCCAACTAAACACAATTGGTCCACTTGACCAAAAGTGGCCAATTTGACTTATTTGGGCCAAGTTCTAATCCTACCCAAATTGGATTGAACCAAGGCGATCAAAACCTCCCATCATGATTGTTGATCACCCTAGGTTGATCAATTGTCACAAATTGGGTCAAACCAAGTTAACTTGGTCATTTGACCAAGTCAACCCCTTTACCCATATGAACCCAAACTAGCCAAATTACAACATAAGCTAATTCCCTTGAAACCAATGATTCCTACCAAATCAAAATTAATATTTGAATATGACTTGACCTTCAATTGAGTCAAACCAAACTTAATTGGCCCTCTTGACCCAAGTTGACCCAAATTGAACTAAAAGATTAAACTGGGTAAAACCAAAATATAAATCAAATCGATTGCAACCAATGGCTCAAATTCTATCAAAATTGATTGTTGAACTTGACCAAAGTCATGATTGGACCCAATTGAACTCGATTGACCTACTTAGTCCAACTTGACCTAAAAGTTCAAGTTGGATAAATCAAAACCAAATCCAAATTAAACCAAAGCCTACAATCATCTTCAATTGGTCAACTAAACCAACAACACCCAACCAATTTGGCCAATTTAGTCAAATTGGTCAACTTAACCCATTTGACCTAAATGAATTCAAATGAGCCAAAAACATATCTAAGCCAAACTAAACCAAACCAATTGAACCAAAACATCTCAAATAATCATATGCACTTGTCCCAACCCTTAGTTTGACCCAATTTGACCAATTGGTCAACTTTACCCAACCTAACCCAATTTGACCAAAATGATCAAATTGAGCCAAACATAACCAATTTAACTCAAATTGACTTGAAATTTGGGCTAACCAACTTTTGACTTATTTCAAATCTACCCAAATTAAATCTAATGCCAAATGATCATTCTACCCTTATGTCAAGAGCATCACATGAGACAAATCACCCATGTAAGTGGTCATTTCCATTCCTTGGCCACTTGGTACTCTCTCAATGGTCCACCTAGGCACCTTGGACACTGCCCAACCTGAGCCAAGGGGTGGTTGGGTCGGCCATGACCCATGGGAGGTGAAATCACCTCACTCTCCCCATTTGAGCATTTGAAACCCATAGGACACCCATGATTCCTCCTTGGCAGCCACCTTAACACCTTCAACAAACCAAGCTGACCTAACTCACCTAGTCCCTGCCACCCATGACTCCCTGAGATGGTCGGATGACCACTAGAAGCCAAACACAATCCCACCATCCGATCAAGATGAATGGGGGTATGCACCCCCTCGTTTCCACTAAAACACACATAAAAATCTTTCCTCTGAGCCCTAGCTATCCAAGATGAGTGGCTAGAGCCATTCCCTAAGCTCCCAAGCTTATTCCTCGATCAAAAAGTGCCATTCCCTTCCGTCTCAAAATAGGACACTTCATTTCTAACCTAACTTACACATTTCTCTATCAAACTCAAATTAACCTTGTACACACCTTCCCTAGGCCTCATCGAGGCAGAGGGAATTATCTCTTAAGCTTCTTGAACACTAGAGGTGGGACTTTGATCAAACTCAAGCACTAAATCATCAATTCATGGCCTTCTGAGTGAACATTGAGGAATTGATCCAATAACTACTCAACAAGGCTTTATCTCCACTAGATGAAGCTTCCTCAATTGTTCGAGCCACCAGTCTTGAGCTCCAATGAGGTATGCTTCCAAAGCTAATCCTTAGGCAAAAATGGGTTGGAGCTTTTTGAAGAAAACTGCATCTCATGTGATCTTGACCGTTGGATCCAATCTGATTGATGTTGTGAAGATGTGGAATCCTTTTGGAGTTGATCCCAGTTTGAGTACGCTCAGATCAAGTGAGCAATGGTGGATGGACTCCATTCTCCCTCACTCATGTGACGTTAGATCACACAATGTCCCTTCCGCATGATCAGAATGGATAATCGTGATTAGAACTGTTAGATTGATCTGATTTAATCTTATTAAGCTGTGGAATTAATCATAGCCGTCCGATTTTAGATCAGACGGCAGATAAGAAAGTGTGTCCGCCTCTGCCATGTAGGCATTGAGTTGGATAAGTTTTAAGTAGCCAATCTTGCTGCACCATGTGGAAAGCATGCCACATCAGCGTGCCACATGGCACCAATATGATTATGCTTTAATTAGGCCTAATTAATCATTTTTAATGGCTGAAACTTCTAAAAATCATAAAAAATCAAAGAGAAATAAAAAAATTCAAATAGGTACTCATTTTAACAGTATTTCATAAGAGAATTAATTAAAAATGATCTTAACTAATTTTGAATAGTAATTAAGGTTTAATTATAAAATTAATTAGCTTAATTACTTCTTAATTTCTTAAGTAATTAATCCTAAATTTTGTGGGTTAATTAAATGGGATGACCTCTACCTCCCATGATTTTCTTGGGATTTATTGCTCACTTAATTAGGAAAATTTACTAATTAAACCTTAACAACTCTTTTAAGTTAATTGATGATTAATTAATCCCATGAACCATAATAAATTGGTTAATTAAGTTTATTAATCATTGTTCAACAATAACTGAACTAAGGAATATGGTTGGGACCCCTTTCCTAAGTTCATTTCACCCTTTTAAAATAAAATTAATTAAGATTTAACTAATTAATTAAATCACTTAATCAAATTGAAATCAAAATCACATCGACCTTAATTAATTAAATCATGGGGTAGATCTTTAGGTGTTTAATAACCTAAAGGAGTTTAATGAAATTATGGTTAGTCCATATGTATAATAAGAGTAATTAATTAACTCTTTTAATCTAGTTAATTATTAATCATGAGCCCATTGCATTAGGCCCCTTTTATTTCTTAGAATCATTGCAAGTTTATTTTCCATGCATATCGTGTTGGCTTATAATTATTTAGTTATTTATTTTAAGGTGACATAGGTAAGGATAATTAATTCATCTGATTAAGGGTTCAACTTAATTAACTCATAAAATCAACTTAATAACATTTTCTTAAATTAAATCAAATTACTAATGTGGGAATGGGTTTAAAATAACAAGTGATGATTTCTCTTCTCCTCTTTAAATCAAATCAAATCCCAAACATAATTAATAAAGAAGCTTTGGTTTGCTTTAAATAATCTTATTTGATTTGATTGTCCTTAAGAATTAGTTCGATTGAATGAATCACATGCTTATATTCGATTATCCTCTTTACAATCATATTAAATCGATCCTTATGCAAAAATGGGTTGGAGCTTTTTGAAGAAAACTTGCATCTCATGTGATCTTGATTGTTGGATCCCCTCTGATCGATGTCGTGAAGGTGTGGGATCCTTTTGGAGTTGATCCAAGCTCAGGTAAGCTCGGATCAAGTGAGCAATGGTGAACAAACTCCATTTTACCTCACACTAGTGACATTAGATCACAAACCATCTATTCCACATGATGAATGGTCATGATTAGATGGACGGATGAGAAAGCTAGTCAGTATACGTAGTCTTGAGTAAGATAAGTTTAAGTAGCCAATCCAGTGACATGTGAAAGCGGCGTTAGTGCGTCGTGCACAACAAGATTAGGCTTTAATTAGGTTTAATTAATCATTTTTAATGACTAAAACTTATAAACAGAATAAAACATCATAGAGAAATAAAAAAAGTGCAAATAAATAAATACACATTTTAAAAGTATTTCAGAGGAGAATTAATTAAAAATGATGTTAACAAATTTTGAATAGTAATTAAGGTTTAATTTTAAAATCAATATGCTTAATTACATTTTAATTACTTGACCAATTAATTCCCAAATTTGTGGGTTAATTTAATGGGATGACCTCTGCCTCCTATGATATTCTTGGGATTATTGCTCACTTAATTAGGAAAACTAACTAATTAAATCTTAACAACTCTTTTAAGTAAATTAATGATTAATTAATTCCATGAACAACAATAAATTGGTTAATTAAGTTTATTAATCATTGTTCAACAGTAAGTGTAATAAGGAAAAGGGTTAGGACCCCTTTCCCTAAGTTCATTTCACCATTTTTTATAATGAAATTAATTAAGATTTAACTAATTAGTTAAATCACTTAATCAAATTGAAATCATAATCACATCAGACCTTAATTAATTGAATCATGGGGTAGATCTTTAGGTGTTTAATAACCTAAATGAGTTTAACGAAATTATGATTAGTCTACATATGTGGGAAAACCATAAGAGTAATTAATTAATTCCTTTAATCTGATTAACTATTAATCATGAGCCAATTGCATTATGCTCCTTTTATTTCCTAGGAACATTGGAAGTTTATTTTCCATGCATATCATGTTTGCTCATAATAATTTAGTTAATTACTTTAAGGTGACATATGTAAGGGTAATTAATTCATCTAATTATGGGTTCAACTTAATTAACCAATAAAATCAACTTAATTACATTTCCTTAAATTAAATCAAATCACTAATCTGGCAATGGGCTTAAAATAATAAGTGATGATTTCTCTTTTCTTTATATCAGATCAAATCCAAAACTTAATTAATAAAGAAGCTTTGGTTTGCTTTAAATAAACTTATTTGATTTGATTATCCTTAAGAACTAGTTTGGTTGAATGAATCACATGCTTATATTTGATTGTCCTCTTTTCAATCATGTTAAATTTGGTATGTCATTTGAATTCAAGCATCCATCTTTTCAAAATCAAGTAAAATAAAATAATTTCCTTTATGTAAGCTTGTGTGTTGATTTAATTTAATATATTTGAGGCTATTATCATTATTAAATCAAAATGTATTTTCCAAAAGCTTATATAAGAATAATAATGTGTTATGATGCTAGTTATAAATACATAAGAAATGCATGTGCTTATAGCTTAAGTGTATGAATGAGTTCTCTTTCCTCTATTCAAGTGTTGGTTTATATACGATTTAATGGTAATAGGTATATAGTCTAGACATTTTGGGAACACGAGGCTTTAAGCCAAAGGTCATTTGATTACCTCACTTTCCTGGTTTGTCACTTGGTTGATGAAATCGAAAAGAAGATTTGTTGAATCTAAATTTGTTCTCTGTGGAAAAAATAAAAAATAAAAAATAAAAAATAAAAATAAAACCTAAACCCTACTAAAATTTGAACTAAACCTAAAACCTAAATCTTAAAACCCTAAACCCTAAACCTACCTCCACTCCAACCCTCTCCCACCCACCAACCTAAACCTTAAACTTAAACCCCAACCCACCCTAAACCCCACCACACCCTCCTAAACCTAAACCTAACTACCTAAAAAATAAATAAAACTCAAACCTAAATAAAATAATAAAATAAAAATAAAAACCAAACTAAAACTTAAACCTAAACCTCTAAATCAAATAAAAAATAAAAAAATAAAAAACTAACATAAAGTAAAATAAATAAAACTTAAAAAACAAAATAAAATAAATCAAAAAAAATAAAACCTAGATAAAATAAAACTAAATGTAAAATAAAAGAAACTAAACCAAAATAAAATAAAATAAAACTAAATAAAACATAAACCTAAAAAAATAAAACATCAAAACTAAACTAAAAAAACTAAACCTAAAATAAACAAATAAAATAAACATAAACCTAAACTAAAATAAACTAACTAAAATAAATAAACCTAAACCTAAACCTATAAACTAAACATAAACCTAAACAAAAAAAAATAAAAATAAAAAAATAAACTAAAACTAAAAAAAAATAAATAAAATAAAACCTAAACCTAAACCTGAGATAAAAATAAAACCTAAATCTAAAAAATTAAAAAAATAAAACTAAACTAAAAAATAAACATCAACCTAAACCTAAACCTAAAAAATAAACTAAAATAAATAACCTAAATTAAAATAAATAAACCTAAAATAAATAAACAAAATTAAATAAAAATAAAAAATAAACCTAACTAAAAATAAGAAATAAAAAAACTAAAATAAATAAATAAATAATCTAAATAAACTAGATAAACCTGAACCTACCAGTTTAGTTAATTTAAATAAAAAACTCTAAATCCTAAACCTTATACCCTAAAATAAACCCTAAACCCTAAACTAACCATAAACCCTAATCCTAAACCCTAAATGTTAAAGGCATAACCCTAAAACCCTAAACACTAAACCCTAAACCCTACACACTAAACCCTAAACCCTAAACCTGAAAAACTTAAACTAAAAATAAATTTAAAATTAAACTTAAACCCTAAAACTTAATAAACTTAAACACAAACCCTAAGAATGGGCAGAACCTTGGTGAGAACATCGTTAACCAGGACTTAGTCTAGATCTAGCGATGGAACTGAGCGGCTTATGGAAGTGGTGGTGGGGATCTAGAGTGTTGAATATGGAGGAGGTGAAAGCGTGGTGGTTATGGAGGCGAGGAAGCGGGGAGGTTACAGTGTTTGGTGGGGAAGGAGAGATTAGGGATATGATGGTGGATCATGCTACTCAAGAGGCCAAGGTCGTTCTGATGGGAACTAGAGATCTTGGATGACATGTCGATCTGACTTATGGAATGTGTCTTTATAGTAGAGCAGTTCTAGTTATCAAGGGTTTTATTTGCTCTATCTGCTCATTTTTTGATCTATGTTGTTCTTGTGTCTTAGAAAACTTGGTGTCTTAATTGATGTAAAAGAAGAAATGTTGAATCATTTATTCTCTATTAAAAATCAAAACCCAACGCAACTAACCAAAACCTAAACCCTACCAAACCCATCACCATAAACCATAAACCCAAAACCCTAAAACCACAAAACCTTAAACCCTAAACCCTAAACCTAAACCCTAAAACCTAAAATCCAAACCTTAAACCACTAAACCTAAACCAAACCTAAACCACCCTAAACTATCTAACTAAACCCACTAATCTCAAATCTAATAACCAAAATAAAACTAAATAAATAAAATAAAATAAATAAAATTGAAATAAATAAAATAAATAAACTAATAAACCTTAAACCTATACTAGATAAAATAAAGATAAAACTAAAATAAAATAAATTAAAACCAAACTAAAAAAAAATGAAACCTAAATAAAATAAAACTAAACCTAAAATGAAAATAAAATAAACCAAAATAAAATAAAATAATAACTAAATAAAACATAAACCTAAAAATAAACTTAAAATAAATAAAAATAAATAAAACCTAAACCCTAAACTAAAGAAAACCCAAACCTAAAATAAAATAAAATAAACTAAAACCAAACTAAATAAAATAAAATGAAACTAAATAAAACACTACCTAAATAAATAAACCTAAATAAAATAAAATAAAATAATAAAATAAAAATAAACTTAAACTAAAAAATCAAAACCTAAAATAAACTTAAAACTTAAACCTAAAAAAATAAAATAAAAACATAAACATAAAAATAAAAAATAAAACCTAAACCTAAACCTAAAAAATAAACTAAAATAAAAAATCTAAACTAAAGTAAATAATCTTAAAATAAATAAACTAAACAACAACAACAACAACAACAAGCCATTATCCCACAAAGTGAGGTCGGCTACATGGATCCTTCATCTCCATTATGTCCTATTACATGTCAAATTCTGATTCAATTCAAGTATACGAAGGTTATTTTTTATACATCTTAACCATGTCTTTTTAGGTCTACCTCTACTTTTCTTGACATAAGGAAATTCTTATGCATCTACCCTCTTAACAGGGTCATTGGATGGCTGACCCTTTATGTGACCAAACCTTCTAAGGCAACTCTCTCTAATTTTATCTACCACCAGAGCTACTACAACTTTTTCTCAAACATACACATTTTGCATTTTATCTCTTAGAGTAAAGCCACTCATTCACCTAAGCATTCTCATCTCTACAACACTTAACTTAGTCTCATGCTTCTCTTTTATTGGCAAACATTCTGCACCAGAAATCATTGCAGGTCCTATCACCATCTTATAAAATTTCCCTTAGTCTCATACTTTTCTATCACACAACAGGCCAGATGCATTCCTCCACTTCAACCATCCAACTTGAATTCTACTAATAACATCTCCATCTATTCCATTAGCTTTTTGAATTGTAGAGCCTAAATATCTGAATCGCTCACTCTTTTTAATGACTTGTTCACCTAATGTCACAACACCACCACTATAACTTCTACAGCTAAAATTACACTCCAAAAATAACCTAAACTAACTAAAATATAAACAAAAAATAAAAAAAATAAAATTGAAATTAATAAAATTAAACTAAATTAAATTCACCTATTTTTTAAATTAAAATTAAAAATTAAAATTGTGTATACTACACCCTAATAAACCCTAAACCATAAACCCAAAATCCTAAACCATAGCCCTAAACCAAACTCTAAAAACTCTAAACATAAACATAACCATAAACCCTAAAAACACTAAACCACACAAACCCTAAAAACCTAAAAACCTAAAAATCTAAACCTAAACTAAATAAAACCAAAAAGTAAAATAAATAAAAAACCTAAACATAAAAAAATAAAAAATAAAATAAAATAAAATAAAAATCTAAACTAAAATAAAAACCTAAACCTAAACCTAAACCTAAACATAAAAATAAAATAAAATAAAATAAATAAAAATTAAACTAAAATAAAATAAATAAAAAACTAAACTTAACTAATAAAATAAAATAAAACCTATAAAAAAACCTAAATAAAATAAAACTAAATGTAAAATAAAATAAAATAAACCTAAAATAAAACTAAATAAAAAACCTAAAATAAAAAAAATAAAAAATAAACCTAAACTCTAATAGAAACTACAAAATAAACAAAATAAAATAAACCTAAGTTTAAACTAATAAACTAAACTAAATAAATAACCTAAACCTAAACCCTACTATAAAATAAAATAAAATAAATATAAAATAAAACTAAAATAAAACTTAAAAATAAACCTAAAATAAAACCTAAAACCTAAACCTAAAAAAGTAAAATAAAAACCTAAACCTAAATGTAAAAATAAAAAATAAAACCAAAACCTAAAAAATAAAATAAAAATAAAACATAACTAAAAATTTAAATAGAAACCTAAATAAAAAGTAAAAAATAAAATAACCTAAAATAAATAAAATATAAGTTAAATAAACTAAATAAATATAAACCTACTAGTTTATTTAATTTTAAAACCACACCCAAACCCTAAAAGGCTCCCCAAACCACACAAACCCTACACTAAATGACTGGGACTGGGCTGGCCCCCAGGCCAGGCCACAGGCCTGGGCCCTACAGAGCCACTAGGCCTGAGCCACACAGGCCACCCTAATACTAAAGGACCTGGGCCACTGAAGAAACTGGGCTGACTCAGAGTACTGGCCTGCCACAGGCCAGACCCTAAATTAGGCTGGGCTTTGAGCTGACCTGGGCTAAGGCCCTAGGCCATGGGCTGACATTTAGAAGATCCTGACACAGGCCTAAGATCTGGGCCATGGGCCAGATCCTGGGCCACTAGTTCCTAAGAGAACATGAGGCACAGGCCTAGGCCTAAAATGACCAGATGAATGATAAAACCTGGAAATAAAGATAAAGAATAAAATAAACCAAGACTAAAGACTAGGCCTAAAGATTAAAATGATAAAATAAAGAAATAAATAGCATAATAAATAAACCTAAACTAAAATAAGATAAACTACATAAAACAAATAAAATAAAACTAAATATAATCCTAAAATAAAATAAAACTAAATATAAACCTAAACTTTTAAACCTAAAAGTAAATAAAATAAAACTAAATCTGAGCTAAGAAACTAAACCTAAGATAAAATAAACAAAATAAAATATCCTAAACCTAACTAAAATAAACTAAAATAAAATAAATAAAACCTAAACCTAAACTAGGCCTTGGCTAAATAAAGATAAAATAAACTAAAATAAACATGTAAGCTAAAAATAAAACCACAAAATTCTAAAATAAAACTTAAAACCTAAACCAAAACCAAACCAAAACCTAGGCCTTAAAAATAAAATAAAATAAAACTCAGCTAAAAATTAACCTAAACTAAAATATAAATTAAAACCTAAACTAAAATAAATAAATTAAATTAAATATAAATTAAAATAAACTAAATAAAAATAAAATAACTCAAATAAATAAAAATAAACTAAATAAACCTAAACCTGATTTATTTAATCTAAAAATGAAAACCCTAAACCCTAAACCTTCACAACTAAACCCAACCCACCACCCTAAAACACTAAACTCACAAAACTAAATCCTAAATCTTAAATCCTAAACCCTAAAACCCTACCTTCCCAACCCTAAACCTAAACCAAACACAAACTATAAACCTAAAACTTATAACCATAAACAACCCTAAACCACTTCCCAACCACACACAAACCCTAAACCTTAAGAATGGGCAAAACCTTGATGATAGCAACATCACCGTCAAGTAGGCTCAGTCTAAATCTAGTAGTGGAAAAGAAGGTGGAGGTTGCAATTATCATAGTTGTGGTGGGAGATCTAGAGGTGCTGGTGGATATGGAGGTGGTGGTCAGAGTAGTGGTGATTATGGAGATGGGAGGAGCGACAGAGGTTAAAGCCATGGTT
Source organism: Cymbidium sinense (assembly GCA_021442155.1). Classification (NCBI taxonomy): domain Eukaryota; kingdom Viridiplantae; phylum Streptophyta; class Magnoliopsida; order Asparagales; family Orchidaceae; genus Cymbidium; species Cymbidium sinense. The sequence continues at coordinate 320,942,667 of CM038214.1, read as the reverse complement.
GTGGCAGAGGGAGAGATTGGATTGGGGATATGATAGCGGATCCCGCTACTCGAGAGGCCATGGTGGTTCTGATGAGAACTGGAGAAATTGAAGAATGACCGATCCGATCTGCTGCTTATTGAACTGTGTCTTTATAGTAGAGAAGGTTCTACTTATGTAGGGTTTTTAATTTGCTCTATGACTGCTCATTTTTTATCTTTCTAGTCCCTTGTGTCTTAGAAAACTTGGGGTGCTACTTGTTTATGAAATCAAAAAGAAGAAATGTTGAATCTAAATTTGTTCTCTATTAAAAAAATTCTTAAACCCTAAACTAAAACTTAAACCCTAAACCTAAAGCCTAAATCTTAAACACTAAACCTTAAACCTTAAATCCTAAAACCCTAAACCCAAACCTAAACCCTAATCCACAAACCCTACACTAAACCCTAAACCAAACCACTAACCATAAAACCTTCTAAACCCTAAATAATAACCTAAAATAAACCCTAAACTAAAACCTAAACCCTAAACTCCTAAACCTAAACCCCTAAACCTAAACCCTAAACCCTAAACCCTAAACTACCATAATCCACTAACAACTAACCATTAAACGAAAAAATATGTCATTAGGGTAGATCTAAGATGACTAATCTACATAGTTATGGTAGCTAAAGAAATGTCTTCAAGAGACTTTCCTTGACTATTAGAGATTTGAATACCCTAAACCCAACACTAAATCATATTATAATACCATATATTATATGGTGTAATATCATCATATATTTGAGCATAGTGATGTGTTTTGGATGTTATATGTTTTGAAATGTTTTAGTATATTATGGTATTGCCTATAGTCTATATTAATATAAATCATAAAATATTGATTTAATAAATAAGATGATGAAATTTGTTAAATTTGAAGTGGGAATTAGGTTGTAGTTCCAAAGATGTGCTACACCAATTATAGTCTAAAAATTAAGATTTTATGTTCAAAATAAATATTATATGTTGTAGCATAGTTTAGCATCATATATCATAATATATTATTCTATGCATTTTAAATTATTTTAGTATTTTACAATCATGTAGTCAAGCCTACACTAGCATTATTTAAAAAATTGTTGATTTAGACTTTGAAATGGTTAAATTTGGACAAATTCATAATAGGTAGATTATGGCAACATAATGTATTATTTCAATTTAAAATATGTAAGTGATGCAATTAAAATATATAGTTTTTTATTATTATTTAGACTAGATTTATGATTATTTATCTTAAGCAATCCTGTGATGTGATATGCAATATAATATAATATAATATGTTATAGTGTATTATAATATAGGATGTCATAACATAGTAGCATCATGCATTATAGCATACTATGTATATTACTACTTGTTGTTTAGCATATTTTAGTTTGTTATAGTATGATGTAGTAGAGTTTGTAGTATGTAATTCATAAAAATATTGATTTATAGGAGATGATGGGATTTGGCCAAATTAAGGTAAGCTTTAGGGAACATCATTGGGGTGTGCTATGGTGTGTCATTTAATCAAAAGAATGGAATTTTGCATCAAAATAAATGTTCATTTTCAACCAAATTTTATAAATTTTTTTGCTTAAAGTGATTCATTTTAAGATGAAATGTAAGATAATATATTATATGAAAGCATATTAAAATATAATGTACATAACAATATAACTTCACATATATGAATGTGGTCATGTGTTACTAAATGTTATTTTACATTTTAGTATGTTTTACTTTGTTATAATACATTGGGTCAAAACTCACAAAATGTTAATTTGAAGGTTAAGAAGGAAGAATTTGGCGAAAATTCACGGCACAAACCAATAAGCAACACCAAAATTATGCTATTTTGTACCATTTCTAATAAAAAAATAACAATTTTACATCCAAAATAAACATTATTCATATTTTGAAAAAAGTTTGTAATTTGTTCCTTTTAAGTGATTCTAATAAGGTGTAATGTTAGAAAATATATTATATTATAACAAATCATAATATAACATCATATATGATAATATAATATAGTGTGTTAATTCACACTATAATATTTTTAGCATGATATTGTATAGTTAGTTTGAGCTTGCACCATCAAAAATCCTAAAATGTTGATTATAATGTTAAGATGATGTAATTTGAACAAATACATTATTAGGCTTTTGATTGAAATATTAAAAGCCTGCATAAGAGAAGAAATAAGATTTTTTGAGAATTCCATGTCAAGGACATGGAGGAGATCAGAGATCACACATGCATTGGACATGACATGTGAGTCTATGTCGAGCATAGAAGAAAAATCTTGGGATAAGTTTTGAATTTGATTTGATTATATGATTTATGGAAAGAAGTTCGGGGATAAGAATCTATAATCCATGGGATTAAGATCAAATTGACTTTAATTTGTTTGTTTTAATTGATGTGGAGGCATATCAAGAGATATGGGCACCAGTCTGGATCAGTATATGAACCTTCCACTAGAGCAGGTTAGCTATCTTGGGATTGGGATTTGAGTTTGATTTCATAGATTTTTTTGGGGATGTATCCAGGGAATAAGAGTTTGGTTGGATTTCTTTGATTTAGACTCTATTGGGAGTTGGTTTAATTTGGCTCCACTGGAGGTTGGTTTTGAATTTGATTTTTTTTGATTGACTTGTTTACATATGATTTGGGCTCCATTGGGAGAAGGGTGTGATTTAACTCCAGGGAAAAAATTAAATTGGGTTTAATTTAATTGAGTTAATGTATGGACCATGTCGGTGTGATGAACTTAAGAAGGGTCTCGACCTTTACATACCGGTTTACATCTAAGGGGTTGCCTTTGATGTGCAATGGCTATGTTAGGAAGAAGAAGGCATAGACTTACATCTTCCAAAGCAAGGAACAACCTGGTGACCTATTGGATGCACATAAATGACGTGAATCTTGGGACTTATGTCAACTCAAAGTAGTCAAGATTAATTTTTTCTTAATTTCATGTGATTTGATATGGTTTGTTTGGTTTGATTTGATTAAAGGCATATCCATTGGGGATGTGAGCTCGATCAAATTTGATAGATTTAATTTATGGACCATGTCGATGCGATGGACCACTGAAGGGGCTATATGGACTTGTCTATCTTAGATTTATAAATCCAAAGGAATAGTCTACTGGCTATGGGGTAGAGCTAGCCAACTTATGGGGTTGCCTTTCGGTGTGCAACGGCTATGCTAGGAAGAAGGCATTACATAGTTACATCTTCTAAAGCAGGGAAAAATTGTTGGGGTGACCTATTGGTAGCACAACAAATGGAACCCAACTTAGGGGCGACTACTGAGTGAATGTTGCTAGGGACTTATATCAACTCAAGAGTAGTTAGGCAATTATTGGAGTTTTTCTTGCCCTAAGATAAGATGCCCTTGGGAAAAGGTACCACTTGGGGTGTCCTCTAATCCACAAGTGAATATATATTTTGTTTATATGTTTTGTGGACCTTATTGGTGTGCGAGGGACCACACTTGAAATGGGCTATATTGTCTTGACCTATCTCAATTTACTACAAAGGAGAATCTACACATCCACAGGATGATTCTCCAAACAGGGTGGATGGAAAGAAGTCAATCGATTTCGGTAGTGTCTAAATGGGGTTGCAAGGATGATCCATATAGTGCCCATAGGAGGTCTTTGAGGGGCGTTATCGAGCCATGGAAAAGAAAGCTTATAGTGTATAGCCAACTCAAGAAGAAAGTGTAGACTTACAATTGCCATAGTGGTGTATCTATGTGAGAACCAACCAACCTAAGGTGTATCATCGCATGAGTGGTGTATCCATCGCATAGTGAGAACCAACCAACCTGGTGTATTGTGCAATGATCAATCTAGAAAGAAATCATGTAGGCTTACAACTTTCCAAGTGGGATCATCAGATAGTTCATCATGGCCGGGATGATCTTTATCGACCTGGCGACTAAGAGGGAGCCACGAGGGAGACCAAATTTGAAGCGGTCAAGAGAGAAGGAGACTAGGGGACTTATCCTAAACCTCAAATATACTCACCAGTCGATGAAGGCTAATCCATGAAGAAAGCATAGCAGACTCACATCCTTAAATGAAGCCAACATGAGTAGCTTAGGCCATGAGTAAGGCTACCAAACTAACAAGATGCTCATGTGTTGGCCAAGTGGAAGGAAAATGTAGACTTACATCCTCCAAAGCAAGAATACCACGGGGTACCTAGAGTAGCATCGGCGACCTAGGTAGAGTGAGTGTCTGAGGGGCATATCTCAACTCAGTAGCCGAGATAAAGATATGTGTTTATTTTATATGTTTGTCTATATTTTGTGTTTGTGTTATGTCGATGAAGGATAGGACACCACTTAAGTTCCTTACACTACCAAAACATATCTTGGTGATTCTAACAAAATACTTTCAACATGGAAGAGATTGAATTCAAAATGGAATTTTCATTGATGATAATTATTTTCAAACATGATTTATAATATTTCTTTAAGTAGAATTGATTGGAAGCATTGGCACTCTCCTTATGATTAATAAGCTAATAAGATCCTCTGCATGTCTTCTCTATGGTGGCTTCAGTGGGTTCAAACTTTCCCATCTTACGATGAGCAATCAATCTCCTTAGAACTATAATAAGCTCTTCTACTTGCAAAGCTCAAGGATGGACCAACTTGTTGTGAGCTTGAATCATTTTAACTTTGCGTAACTCAATGTTTTAGCTTCCTTGGAGGCATCTCTGCCCCAAACCTTCGAGCTCTTCTAACTGCAACTTGGTGTTCTGCTCTATTGTGATTTTTCTACCCATAGCTATCCTTAGTGATGAGAGTTGAACTTCTAATGGTAGAACAACTTTGGACCAATACACTATGGAGAAAGAAGTAGACTTAGTTGGAGTTTATGTAGTGGTAGGCTTCAACTACGCTCATACACTATCATTGTTATTGTCAGTGTCTTCTTGATTTGGATGAGAGTTTTGTTGAAGGCTTGCTAAGCCATTTTCCCTAAGGTAGTTGATGGTAGAATATCTCAATCTATTATTATATTTCTAGCAAAGTTATTGATCTCGGTGCTCTTGAATGTAGTACCATTATCGATATAATTCATGAGGCACTCGAACCATATAAGATATGGTTCTAAAAATAGAGCACATCAGTGACCTCTTTGAGCGAATCGCCTTGATTTGGAAAAGTGGTAGCTAAGATGAATTGATGACCCTTGGAAAAATGAGGATCAATCGGACCCACTATGTGGTATCCACTTAAATGGCCATGAGGCCAATGTAGGATGTAGAATGTTGGGTGGTTGGTGTGACCACACATATTTGACATTGGTGGCATCACTAGCCATATCCATGCAATCTTTGATCATCGAGATTAGTATCTAGTCTCTTGATCTTGGCTTTCATCTTGGACTAGATTGGTTGGCTCCACATAATCACGTGTACCATGCATGTTATGAGGACACCATCCGAGCATAAAAAAGTGCTCTCTACCATCCATGGGCTTGGGACTTCTCTTGAGTAGTTTGCCTTTATTTAGGTAATCCATGAATGGTTTTTCTCCAATCTAACTCCTGTCCTTCTTGGCAATGGCAACCTCCCTTAAAGAGAGTACTTTTTGATGAGTTCAATATCAATAAGAGATAAGACTTGTCTATTTTGGACCTTTTTTTGATATGGACTCCTCAGACATGCCAACTCCTTGGCAAGCTTGGCTAAAGCATATGCTTGTGGTGTTCTCTCCTCGAGGAATCTTATAAATGGTAACCTCTAGAATTTGGGCCAACTCCATGGTGTACTTATGGTAGTGATGGAGCTTGGGCTTTATAACCTTATAGGAGATTTGGTTGATAACTAGTTGAGAATCCCAAAGATGTTGATGTTTATGCTTGAGTAATGGCTTTAGGCAACAATCAAAACCTCATATTTACTTCATTATTGGTGCAAATTGGTAGGTGATATGATATCTCATCACATTAGTTGAGTTAAGAAACTATTCCTACTTGCCTTTCACGGAATAATATATTGTGGTTCTTCTCCTCTTTGAGGAAGCAACACCATCAAAGTACATCTCACAATGGTGAATGCTAGTATCCCTAAGTTCATGATTTGTTCATCAGAGATCATCACTAAGTGAAGAGTCACATGAAGTGGGTGTCTTTGCTAAGAAATCTACTTGTCCTTTCACGCGGAGTGTGAAGGTAATGTCAAACTGAGAGGATCATGGGATTTGCCAACCATTTGGATAGCGTTGGTGTCATGAGATACTTTGTGGATTGATCTTAGAGATTAAGTTCACCTTATAAGAAGCATGTAGTGTTGTAGCTTTTGGGATGCAAAGATTAAAGCTAGGTAATGCTTCTCAATGGGTGGATAATTAGCCTCAATAGGGATTAGATGACAGCTGAGGTAGTATAGTGTATTTTCCTTCCCTTCATCATTGGCTTTGGCCAACAAAGCACCAAAGGTATAACACAATATGTAAAGTATGAGTGGCTTGCAGAGATAGAGTACTAAAACTTATGGATCATCGGGTAATGCTTGATGTCTTTGAAGGCATGCTCAACCCACACTTGAACATCCTTTTGACAAGTCTGAGAATGGCGACATCTTCCGATAAGTTGGATATAAAGCATCTTAGATATACCACCCCTTGGAATGATAAGTTGAGTTAAACTTTTTGGTGGCATTTTTAATATCACCTTGATCTTCTGGATAATTTGATTCCTTGGTGTGAATACAAACCCAAGGAATTTTCTTGAAGCTACTCTGAATGCACACTTTAGGGGGTTTATTTTGAGGTTAAATTTTCTTAACTATTTAAAAACTACTCTCAAGTCAAAGAGTTGGTATTTTTTTCTTTACTTTTGACCATGAAATCATCGACATAGAACTCGACTTGATGATGAATAGTTCATCAGACATAATTCTTGGTATGAGCAGCATTTTAAGTTGAAGGCATGACCTTATAAATAGATTTAGATCAGTTCTAAAAGCAATATTTCTTTCATCTTTAGGGCCATCTTTATTTGGTTATATCTAGATGAGCCATCCATGAGATGAGATGAGATGATGTTCACCATCAAATTGGGTAATGGAAATTCATCTTTTGGACATGCCTTATTTAAATCTCTGATGCATATGTGAATTTGGCCATTATTTTTCTAATTGGGATGATGTGGCTAAGTAGGGTATTTTCTTCCGATGAAAATCGATCAATTTCTTGACTTCATAAATGACTATTTGTTGTTATGTCTAATCACATGCAGGAGCTTGCTTGATAGGGTTAGTAGTGCTCTATTACTAGTTTATGGACTATACGTGAGATCAATGCATCTCTTCATAACTCCATGCAGTAGTCCTTAAACTCAATCAATAGCCTAACTAAGTCATTGGTTTCAATTTCATTCAACAAGAACGATGTATGTATGGGCATGGATCTTCTTGTTCTAAGTTGATTTCCTTGAGCTTGTCGATGGTTGACTTGATCTCTTCTTGAACTCTAGTGGTGCATCTTTGACTTCAAAATCATCTAGATCATCTAAAGTTTCTAAGCTCCTCATATGAGTTAATGTGATTTGAAAAGAACTATCATTCCAAATGATTGGTAATGACTAAGCATTATCATCATCATTTGGACCCACTAGACCAAATCTAGTCTAGTCTTGATTGAGAGCTTTTCATTTGTTCTTCCATATTCTTTTCAGTGCTTTGACCAAATATGTGGATTAACCTTTTCTTTGCTAAATTATGAACACAGGGCATGTACTAATCAAAAGGTAATTGTACTAATTCTTTATATGAATCATCCTCAAGTTCTGCATCAACTTCTTGACTTAAGGATGATGCTTCTAGAAAGAACCTCTAAGTCTTCACAATTGTGGATGACTTAAGGGCTTCCTAAACTACCAAACCCTAAACTTTTTGAGGGAAAGTGGGGTTAAATAAGGTTCCCAGCGATGCTAACTATTTCACATATAGACTTGGATACACTTATTGCTTTATTTTGGAAGGTCTTCATTCTATCTAGCTCAAGTGTCACCTCAAGGGAATCTACTATTTGAAGAGCTTCTGGTGTGCTAACCATATAAGACTCATCTGAACTAGATTCTAAGTATATGGATAGTAGGTGTACTCACGTAGGGACATATCTTATTGGGGGCCAATAAGAGGTTTTCCACCTTGCCTCTAGCCTCTTCCTCTGGTGGAGGTCGGTCATCTACCCATATGTTGAGTAAGAACTATGTGGAATCTAATGTTAGGCTCCACTTCCTCCTCCAAGTGCTCCTTTATTTTCTTTTCATTTTCTATTTTCTTTTTTTTCTTTCTCTTTCTTTTTCTTTTTTTTTTTCTTTTTCATTTATTTTTAAACTTTAGCCAAGTTCATGAGAATAGACTTGTTGATTTTGAGGGAGGTAGTAAGCCTCTTCCTCATATATGCGACCTAAATTATAAATGGCTTGAGATCTCCTTTGACATAGTAGATGATCCCACCTCTCATGAACTTCATACTGATGTAAGAGAACTATGTTGTTCTCATGTATCCATGGTCTCCCAAAACAAAGCATTGAAAGATGTATCAAGTCTATAATGTGAAACTTGGTCTTCCAATCATCTATCTCCAAAGGCAACACTATGGAGCTTAAGGCTTGACCTCACTTTTGGAGTGATTCAATCTTCCCATCTTAGACTTAGGAGTCTTCTTGAACTAAGACTTTTAGTCATAATAACAATTAGGTAAACACTTAACCTAAGCTAAGACTTAGAAGGGTTAACCATAGATTAGGTTATGCCTTAGGGATTAGGATAATCCACTTACCCTACAACCAAATCCAATCCATGTTCACCTTCTCAAACCAAACCTCAAGTTCAATTCAAACATCAAATTCAAATCCAAATCAAACCCAAATTCCAAAACCAAATGATTGAAGCCATGATCAAATCCAAACTTGAAACCCTTCCAAGCCATATGACCTATCCATGGACTTAGCAAATCTTAATCCAAATCAATTGATTTCTCATAATCAATTTATTTCTTCAATCATCTTCTAAATATAAATCAAATCTACATTCAAATGATCAAAACTAAATCAAATTAAATCAAAACCCTTCTAAGCCATATGACCTATCCATGGACTTAGAAATCTTAATCCAAATCAAGTCAAACTCAATTTGATTTTCTCACAAATCAATCATATTTTCAATCATCTTCACAAATTTAAATAAAATACATTTAAATCATCAAAACTAAATCAAACCAAATCAAAATCCAAACTATCACATGACCCAACTCCATGGACTTAGCCAAATTCCTTCATTCCAAAACCCAAATTCAATTGATTTTCTCATGAATCAATCATACCTTCAATCATATTCACAAATATAAATGAAATATAAAATCATCAAGCCAAAAAATCAACCCAAATCAAACTTAACCCTTTTGACTTGAAATGTTCAAATGAACCAAAACCCATTTGAACCCAAGCCAATTGCAATTGAATTTATATATCAATCCCAAATCCATATATAAACTCAACTAAATCAAACTCAATCAAAATCAAGCTAAACCCAATTGGTCCACTTGACCCAAAGTGGCCAATTTGACCTATTTGAGCCAAGTTCTAATCCCAAATGGATTGAACCAAGCATCAAAACCTCCCATCATGATTGTTGATCACCTAGGTTGATCAAATCAAAAAGTCAAACCAAGTCAACTTGGTCATTTGACCAAGTCAACCCCTTATGAACCCAAACTAGCCAAATTACCTAAGCCAAATCCCTTGAAACCAATGATTCATACCAACTCAAAATCAATATTTGAACATGACTTGAACTTCAATTGAGCCAAACCAAACCCAATTGGCCCTCTTGACGCAAGTTGACCCAAATTGACCTAAAGACCAAATTGGGTCAAATCAAAATATAAACCAAATTGATTACAATGGCTCAATTCATTCCAAATTGATTGTTGAACTTGAAGCCATGATTGGACCCAATTGAACCCAATTGACCTACTTAGCCCAAATTGACCTAAGGTTCAAGTTGGCCTAAATCAAAACCAAATCCAAATTAATTAAAAGCACAATCATCTTCAATTGGTCAACTAAACCAACACAAAACCAACCAATTTGGCCAATTTGGTCAAAACAACCCATTTGACCCAAATGAATTCAAATGAGCCAAAATCAAATCTAAGCCAAACTAAACCAAACCAATTGAACCAAAACATCCCAAATGATCATATGAACTTGACCCAACTAGCAATTTAACCTAAATGAGTCAAATTGAGCCAAATAACCAAATCAACTCCAATTGACTTGAAATTTGGGCTAACCCACTTTTGGCTCATTTCAAATCTACCCAAATCAAATCAAATGCCAAATGATCATTCTACCCTTGGGTCAATGGCATCACATGAGAGAAATCACCCATGTAAGTGTCATTTCCATTCCTTGGCCACTTGGTACTCTCCCAATGGTCCACTGGCACCAGGACACTTGACAGGGTGGTTGGGTTCACCCATGGGAGGTGAAATCACCTCACCCTCCCCATTGAGCATTTGAAAATGACACCCATGATTCCTCCTTGGCACCTCCACACTTCAACCAACCAAAGCAGCCAACTCACCACCTCCTTCCCTGACTCCCCAAGATGGCGGATCCTAAAGCCAAACCCGTCCATCAGATCAAGATGAAAGGGGTATACACCCCTCATTTTACTCAAACACACATAAAATCATTCCTCGAGCCACACCCCTTGGCAACTTTAGCCATTTCCAAGCTCCCAAGCTCATTCTCGATCAAAATGCCATTCTCATTTTGTCATCAGATTAGCTTAATTACAATTAATTTTTTTTAACCAAAATCATAAAATCATCATATCAAAATGAAATAAATACTCATTTAAAGGTATTTCATGGAATTAATAAAAATGATGTTGATTTTTGAAAAGTATTGGGTTTAATTTAAAATTAATTTTGTTGGTTTTCTTAATTACTTGAGCAATTAATCCAAATTTTTGTGGGTTAATTTAATGGGATGACCCCTCTCATGATTTCTTGGGATTTATTGCTCACTTGGAGAAAAATTTGACTAATTAAACCTTAGACTCTTTTAAGTTAATTAATAATTAATTAATTCCATGAGTAATAAATTGGTTGGTAAGTTTTAATCATTATTCAATTCTAAGTGAACTAAGGAATAGGGTTTGGACCCTTTCCTTAAGTTCATTTAAATTTTTTAAATAAAATTAATTAACATTTAACTAATTAATTAAATAACTTAATTAAATTGAAATCATAATAATAGACCTTAATTAATTAAATCATGGGGTACATCTTTGGGTGTTTAATAACTTAAAGTTTAATGAAATTATGGTTAGTCCATATGTGTGGGAAAACCATAGAGTAATTAATTAAGTCCCTTAATTTTAATTAACCATTAATCATGAAAATTGCATTAACCAATTTATTTTAGGATCATTTGAGTTTATTTTCCATGCATATCATATTGGCTCATAATTATTTAGTTAATTACTTTAAGGTGACATAAGTAAGGGTAATTAATTCATCTAATTAAGGGTTCAACTTAATTAAACCATAAATTCATCTTAATTACATTTCCTTAAATTAAATCAAATCACTAATGTGGGAATGGGTTTAAAACAACATGTGATGATTTCTATTCTTCTTTTTAAATCAAATCAAATCAAACTTAATTAAAGAGCTTTGGTTTCTTTAAATAATCTTATTTGATTTGATTATCCTTAGAATAGTTTGGTTGAATGAATCACATGCTTATATTTGATTGTCCTTTTCCAATCATGTTAAATTTGGTATGTCATTTGAATTTATGAATCAATCTTTTCAAAATCAAGTAAATGATAATGGATTTCTTTATGTGTTGATTTAATTTAATATATGCGTGGCTTTTTATCACTATTAAATCAAATATACTTTTCAAAAGCTTATAAATGAATTATAATATGTGTTATGATGCTAATTATAAATACAGAATAAATGCATGCGCTTATATCTTAATTGTATGAATGTTGATCTCTCTTTCCTCTATTCATGTGTTGATTTATATAAGATTGAATGGTAATGGGTATATAGTATGACATCCCACAACATGAGGCTTTAGCTAGTAAAATCATTTGATTACCTCACTTCCTTGGTTTAATAATGACACATGCCCATTTGATTTCATTCTTATGTATTTCAACATTAAAATTTAGATATAGCTTTAATTCATATATATAAATGATTCAATCAAAAAATATACAATATTTGCATGGTTTTCTTTCCCTCATTTATGTATTCATACATGTGTGTCCAAGAAAATAAGTATATAGTCTGGACATCTCGGGAATACGAGGCTTTAGTTAGCTCAAGGAGGTCATTTGATTACCTCACTTCCCTAGTTTAACAATGATGCGTACTTGCTATATCTTTCATGTATATGTACATTGATTAGTGAATGAAAATCCCATTTTACATTAAAATTGCATGCATTCATAATTGACTAAGTGGTTGAATTGATTATCCATATGTTTTGGAGCTTACTTCCTATGTTCATGTATACATTTACATATGTTTGAATGCAAATGGGTATAGTTTGGACATCCAAGAATATGAGGCTTTATTAGCTCCAAGGAGTCATTTGATTACACTTCCATGGTTTAACAATGACACATGCTTATTTAATTTCATTCTTATGTCCTTTTTTGTATAAAATTTGGATAAAATTTTTAAATTAATATGTTTAAATAATTCAATCAAATAAACATAAATTCTAAACATACACATGCATTCATCATTTTGGTGCTAAAATATATTTGCATGTATAAATACACTTATTAAATCATATGCATGTTAAATGTGATGGAAATAATGATTTAATATATGTCATGTGGTAGTAATTGAATTAAATTAATCTTAAAATGCCTTTCATTTTGAATAGGATTATTTAAAGTGAACTAAACTTAGGATTAATTAAATCATTTAATAAGCCATTCACTAAAAGAACTAAATCAAATTAATATACTTTAGAAAGTGACTTAGGTAGGGATGAAAGAGCAATCCTCTTTTCTTCTCTTTATAATACTTAGTTGCTAAGTGTAATCAAATGAAACAAAAAAAAAAACACAAATTAAAATTCTTAAATCAATTAAATTACTTCAAGTGAAATCAACCTTTCATGTTAAATTGAATCCTTCTACACTTAGAAAATACAACTAATGCCTAACAAGACTTACCACACACAAGCCTTAATACACACATTAGAATTAAGTCACCACTTCTAGCTCTAAGTTAGGATGGTGTATGATGTGATGTATATTTTATTTTATGATGTATTATTTTAGATTGGATGTTAGGGTGTATGCTTCGTAGACTAGATGATAGGCCAATATTAGCTTAATCATATTTTTTGTAGGGGATTAAACTTAAGGGATGCTTAAAAATAAATGTGAATGCTCTTTTTGCAGGTTGCTTAAATCTTTAAGCATAATCCAAGTTAGGACAGGTGCTAAGTCCAAATTATAAATACAACTACTTGGGATTATATGTATATTTAGCTAACCTATTTTGCAGGTGTAGTTAGATTTACTTTTCCACATAAATGTAATTTTTTAATAGGAATTAGGATTAGTGCTATGGGGATTAGGATGTGTAGTGGGAGGCTTTATCACAGGTGCCCTATGATGCCTTTGAAGCAAGCACCATCCAAATCAAAGAAGGAACCAAATCAAAATGGAGATATGAAGAAAGAAGACCCCATAGCATTTAATACAATTATAATTATTCTTTCATATTCGGGTTGTATAAGGTAGAGCTACCCATCTTTTCTCTCTTTGGGTTGTATGGTACATCGACCTTTTATTCTTTTATGATAGTTTATATAATTGTTTGATGTTATGTTTATTATTCATTAAATGATTGATGCTTTAATGTGTGGCTTGGATATGATTAGGCTCTTAGGATAAAATAACTTTTCTACCAACTAATCACTCATAACTAAATTTTAAACAACTCATAACCTCATCATAAAACTAAGACATAAATAAGATAATTAAAAGATTTAGCAACCCCTTAGCTATATGGTTGTATGTTTCACATCATGCATGCATATTCTTCTCTCTTGAACATGAAGGATCTCCATCCTTGCAATAAAGGAATGCTTGACTATGAGGGCATCCCTTGTGGTGGAGAACACCTTCTTCTAGCTAATTTGACCCATAACCTATTTCATCATGCATTTAGGCATAAGAAATCCTAAAGCTCTATCAAATAATGTGTAAAATGAAATAAAATTTGAAAAGATTTTGCATCTATAGATTAAGTCATATGCTTACCACTCATGCTCTAGTCTCTTAGGGGTGTGTTTAGGACTTTAGTCTTTCTAATTAAATAACTACCCTAGCTATCTTGCAATTCATAAGATAGACTACATGGTTTTAAAATCATAGGAGGTTAGTGGCACTCCCAGGTTATAAGTCTAGAAGTTAGGCAATTTATTCTCTCTCTTGTGGAGGTAAACCCTTATGTCCACACAGATTTGGGTGCTTTAGCTCATTAAAACTCCAGATTTAGGATCAGGTAGCTATTTCCTTGGCTATGAGCATAAATCTCACCTCTTAGCATTCCCACAACCTTGTGTTGGTGGATTATAAGCCACAGTAATCTAATTAAATTTCAACTCAAACATATAAATCTCCTCAACTTCAAAATTATAAAGCCCAACCATGGGAATTGATAATGCTCCTAAAAATGAAATAAAAATAAAAAACTAAACTAAAATAAATGAAAACCTAAACCTTAAAAATAAACTAAAATAAATAAACTTAACTAAATAAAAATAAAAATAAACCTAAATTAAAAAATTAAACAAACTAAATAAACGTAAACCTACCACTTTACTTAATTAAAAAAAATAAAAAACAAAACCCTAACCCTAAGCCTTAAACCTTAAAAAACCAACCTAATAAAACCATAAACCTAAAATAAACCTAAAACCTAAAAACCTAAAACCTAAACCTTAAACTAAACCCTAATAAACCTAAAAACCTAAACCTTAAATTCCTAAACCCTAAAGTTTAAACTTAAACCTAAACCAAACCCTAAACTACTAAATAACCTAAACCCTAAAAACCCTAAAGTCTAAACACTAAATAGTAAACCCTAAACCCTAAACCCTAAGCTAATTAAAACAGAAACCTAAACCTGAAAGGAAACTAAAATAAACTAATAAAATTAAACTAAAATAAAATAAATAAAAACCAAAACTAAACTAAAAAAAATAAAATAAACATAAGAATAAAAAACCTAAATAAAATAAAAATAAAACATAAAATAAAAATAAAATAAACCTAAAATAAACCTAAATATAAAATAAATAAAAAAATAAACCTAAACCCTAAATTAAAAAACCTAAATTAAAAATAAAAATAAAATAAATAGAATAAAATAAACCTAAACCTAAACTAAAATAAATAAAACCTAAACCTAAACCTAATATAAACTAAACCTAAACCCTAAACTAAATAAAATAAACTAAACTAAAAATAAGCATAAACCTAAACTAAAAAATAACACCTAAAAATAAACCAAAAATAAAAACCTAAAAGCTAAACCTAAAAAAATAAAATAAAAAACTAAACCTAAACCTAAAAATAAAAATAAAAGCTAAACCTAAAAAATAAAATAAAAATAAAACTCAATTTAAAAATAAACCTAAAGCAAAACCTAAACCTAAAAAAAAAACTAAAATAAAAAACCTAAACTAAAATGAATAAACCTATAAGAAATAAACTTAGCTAAATTAAAATAAAAATAAACATAAATAAAAATAAAAAATAAAATAAACTAAAATATATAAAAAAATATAAACTAAATAAACAAACGAAGAAATGTGGAATCTGACTCTGTTCTCTGTTAATAAAAAAATCTAAATACCCTAAACTTAAACTTGAACCCTAAACCTAAAACCTAAACCCTAAACCCTAAACCCTAAACCCTAAAATCCTAAACCTCAAACCCTAAACCCTAAAACCTAAACCCTAAAACCTAAATCATAAACACTAAACATAAAAAAATAAAAAAAACCATAAACCCTAAACCCTAAACCCTAAACTAACCCTAAACATTAAACCCTAAAAAGCTAAAAACCTAAACCTAAACAAAATAAAATCTAAAAATAAAATAAAAATAAAATCTAAAATAAAAATATAATAAAATAAAAACATAAACTAAAACCTAAACCTAAACCTAAACCTAAACCTCAAAAGAAAAAAAATAAAAAAGAAATACTAAACTAAAATAAAAACCTAAATAAAATAAAAATGAAACTTAAAATAAAATAAATTAAAAACTAAATAAAAACCTAAACCTAAATAATAAACAAAAAAATAAAATCTAAAAATAAATAAAAAATAAAAACTAAACCCTAAACTAAAAAAAAACTAAACCTAAAATAAAAATAAAATAAACCTAAACTTAAACTAAAATAAACTAAACTAAAATAAATAAAACCGAAACCTAAATCTAAAATAAATTAATCATAAACCTAAACCTAAACTAAATAAAATGTAATCAACTAAAAATAAACCTAAACCTAAACTAAAAAATAAAACCTAAAAGTAAACCTAAGATAAAAACCTAAAACCTAAACCTAAAAAAATAAAATAAACTTCTAAACCTAAAACTAAAATAAAAGATAACCTAGCAATACGTAACTGAACGAAGTATAAACTCAACCAAAATAAACCTAAACCAAAACCTAAATAAAAAATAAATTAAAATAAAAACCTAAAGCAAAATTAATAAACCAAAGAAATAAATAAAATAAAATAAATAAAAATAAAGTGAACGAAAATAAATAAAAATAAAGCAATATACTAAATAAACCTAAACCTAGGGTTTGTAATTTTAAAAAAGACCAAATCTTAAACCCTAAACCCTAAACCCTAAACCTTAAATCTACAATGCCAAACCCTAAACCCTAAACTAAAACCCTAAAAAACCCTAAACCCTTTATTTTCAAACCTAAACTAAAAAAAGAATCCTAAATAAAAATAAAAAATAAAGTAAACTAAAATAAATGAAAAATATATTAAATATACTAAATAATCCTAAACTTACCGATTTACTTAATTTAAAAAAAAACATTAAAATATAAATCCCAAACATACCATAAAATAAAACCAAACCCTAAACTTAAATTAACCACAAAACCCTAAAATAAAAGCTAAACCCTATAACCTAAAATTCTAAACCCTAAACTGAACCAAATTACT
This sequence comes from Cymbidium sinense, assembly GCA_021442155.1. Lineage (NCBI taxonomy): Eukaryota > Viridiplantae > Streptophyta > Magnoliopsida > Asparagales > Orchidaceae > Cymbidium > Cymbidium sinense. The sequence continues at coordinate 320,925,373 of CM038214.1, read as the reverse complement.
TCTTAAACCACTGACAAAACCACTGAGCCCAGGCCTGAGCCTACCACAGGCCCAACCACAGGCCCTCTCTGGGCCTGGGCCCTACCCTAGGCCTAAACCCTGGGCCCTGGGCCTCCACTAAACCTACTGGGCCACAGGCCCAGGCCACAGGCACTTACTAAAAACTTAAATAATAATAACTGAGCTAATAAGATAAAATAAAATAAAAACTAACCTATGACCTAAAACCTATACTAAACCTAAATAAAATAAAATAAAATAAAATAAATAAATAAAAAACTAAAAAAATAAAATAAAAAAATAAACATAAATAAAATAAAACTAAACATAAAATAAATATTAAACATAAAATAAAATAAACTAAATAAAAACTAAAAAAAAAAATAAAACCTAAACCCTAAATTAAAATTAAAATAAATATTAATTAAACCTAACTAAAATAAAACTAAACTAAAACAAATAAATCCTAAAATCTAAACTTAAAATAAACTAAACCTAAACCAATAAAATAAAATAAAATAAACTAAAATAAACCTAAACATAAACTAAAAAAATCAAAATAAACCTAAAATAAAACCAAAACCTGACCAAAAAAATAAAATAAAATAAAACTAAATAAAATAAACGTGAAAACCTAAACAAAATAAACTAAAATAAAACCTAAACTAAAATAAATAAACCTAAAATAAACAAACTAAACCAAATAAAAAAATAAAAATTAAACCTAATAAAAAAAAAAAGATAATCTAAAATAAATGAAAAATAAAAAATAAAACTAAACTGGGTTTGCTTAATTTTTTAAATATAAAACTAAACTAAACCTAAATCCAAACTAAAGCCTAAACCCTAAAGAACCCCTACTAAAATGACTAAACCCCACACCCTAAACCTACATAAAATATTACCACATAAACAAATAAAAAAATAATGAAATAAATAATCAAACAATGACCACAAACCTAAATCTGGCATGAGCCCTAAACCCTATCTAAACCTCTCTATGAAACCCAACTCCCTAAACCCCCAAACCACAAACTAAAAAAAATAAAAAAAATAAAAAATAATAAAAAAAAATAAATAAATAAAACCCTAAACCCTAGGCCTTATCCAAAACTTTAAAACTTTATAAAATAAATAAAATATAAATAAATAATAAATATAATTAAAATAAAATAAAACCTAAACTAAAACCTAAACTAAAACCTAAACTAAAATAAATAAAATAAAACAACTAAAATAAAATAAAACCTAAAATAACTAAAAGTAATTAAAAAAAAAAATAAAATAAAACCCAAACGTAAATAAAATATAAACCTAAAATAAAATAAATAATAACTAAATAAAGCTAAACCTAAAAATAATCCTACAAATAATTAAAATAAAACCTAAACCTAAAAAACCAAAATAAAATAAATAAAATATAAACTAAACTAAACTAATAAATTAAAATAAAAACCTAAAACCTAAGAAACTAAACCTAAACCCTAAACTAAATAATAAAATAAAACTAAAATGGACTAAACCTAAACTAAAATAAACTTAAAATAACTTAAAATATAAACCTAAACCTAAACTAAAAATAAAAACCAAACTAAAAACTAAAAACTAAACCTAAATAAAAATTAAACTAAACTAAAAATGCATAAACATAAACCTAAACCTAAAATATAAATAAACTTAAACTACATTAAAAAAAGTAAAATAAAAAATAAATAAAATATAAATAAAATAATTAAAATACTAAATTAGACCTGCTAATTTGGTTTCAAAAACCCTAAACCCTACCAACCAAAGACCCTAAATCCTAAACTCCTAGGCCACTGAGCCCCACCTAACCACACACTGCAGATCTGAGCCTAACTATCTTATCCTGAGCCTAACACTGACCTAAACCTGAAGGCCCTAAACCCAAATCCCTCTTTACACTGGCCTCCAGACCTGAGCCTGACTACCACTCCACAAACCCCAACCACTGACTAAACTAAATAACAAAAATAAATAAATTTACCTAAATAAATAAAATAAAATACCTAAACCTAAACTTGAATAAATCAAATAAAATAAAATAAACTAAAATAAATAAATAAAATAACTAAAATAAATAAATAGATAAAATAAACTCACCCAAAAAATAAAATAAAACTAAAAAACTAAAAAAACAAACCTAAAATAAATAATAAACCTAAATTAAATAAAAAAAATAAATACATGACTAAATAAAATAAAAAAATAAATAAAAATAAAATAAAATAAATTAAAATAATCTAAATAAAATAATCCTGGTTTGCTTAATTTAAAAAAATCCTAAACTACCATGGTTCTAAACTAAAATACCCTAAAAACAACTAAAATCCTACTAAAACCAATGATAAACTCTAAAACACTAAAAGCCAAACCTAAATAAACCTAAACATACCAAAACCCTACCCTAAACCCTAAACCAGACCATAAACCATCCAACCCTACAACCTAAACACAGGCCCTACTAAACCATGCCTGAGCCAAACCCTGAGCCCTACCCTAAAGCATACCCTACTCTGACTAAACCATAAATCCCTAAACCCTAAACCCTAAACCCTAAACCCTACCCAACCTAAACTCTAAACCTACCAAAGTAACAATAAATTAAAATAAACTAAAATGGAATGGGCACAACCTTGGCCATAAATAAGTGAACTAAGCTCATCTGATATGGGTGGAGCAAAGCTGATTATGGTGGTGGTGATCTAGAGTCTTGGTGGATGAAGGTGGTGGTAAGAGTATGGTGGTAAAAAGGTCAGATATGATGGTGGATCATGCCACTTAAGAGACTAGGGGTGGTTATGGGAACTAAGAAAATCAAAGAATTGATCTAATCACAACTTATAGAAGTGTCTTTAAAATAGAAGGTTCTAGTTATCTAGGATTTTATTTGCTCTATCGTGCTCATTTTATCCATGTCAATTTTAGAAAACTTATGTTGGTTGATGAAATCAAAAAGAAGAAATGTTGAAGCTAAATTTCTTCTCTGTAAAAAAACCTAAACTAAAAATTAAAAACTAAACCCAAACACTAAAACTTAACTAAATCATAAAACCTAAACCATAAACCCACAAAAACCTTAAAACCCTAAAACCCTAAAACCTTAAACCCTAAACCTAAAAAACCACCTAAAAAAACTAAACCCCCAAATAAAACCCAAATCCTAAACCTAAACCCTAACCCTAAAACTTAAAGACTAAAACTAAACTAAATAAAACATAATAATAAAATAAAATATAAAACCTAAACCTAAATAAAATAAATAAAAAAAACCCTAAACCAAAAATAAAATAAAATAAAAAAAAAAAATAAACTAAATAAAACTAAGAACTATAAACTAAAAATAATATAAAATAAACCAAATAAAAAATAAAAAATAAATAAAAATGACATAAAATAAAATAAACTAAAGTAATAAAATAAAATAAAAAAAACTAAATGATGCTAAACCTAATAAACCTAAAAATAAAACCTAAAATAAATAAAAATAAAACCTAAACCTAAAAATAAAAAGAAAACCTAAACTTAAAATAATGATAAAATAAATGTTAAAATAAACCTAAACTAAACTAAAATAAACAGAAACCTAAAATATAATAAACTAAACCTAAATCTAAAAAAAATTAAAATAAAATAAACTAAAATAAACCTAAACTAATAAAATATAACCTAAAAATAAAATCTAAAACCTAAACCTAAAAAAAAAATAAAATTAAAACCTAAACCTAAAAAAAATAAAATAAACTTAAACATAAAAAAGTAAAATGAAAATAAATAAAAAAAATAAGCATAAACATAAAGCTAACTAAACTAAACTAAAATGAATAAACTAAAATATTAAACTAAACTAGTAAAAATAAAAATAAACCTAAAACAATAAAATAAGAATAAAATAAAATAAAAATAAACTTAATGAGCTAATGGGTTTATGATTTTAAAAAAATACTAAACCCAGATCCTACCCTGAATAAAACCTAAAAAACTATCTTAACCCTACTTTAAACTAAAACTAACATATGACCTGAGCCATAACTACAAATGGCTAAACCCTAAAAAGCTACCTATCATACTAAACCCTGACTGGTGACTAGCCAACCTAAATAACCTGACCCAAAACAAATCCACAGAAATAACCCTGAAACCTGACTAAACCCTAAACTATAAACCTCATCCTACCCTAAGCTGACCTATAACCTAAACTCACAAACCCTAAACCCTAGGCCACCAGGCCTAAACCCTAAACCCTAAAATAAACATCTAAATACCTAAATAAAATAAATAAAATAAACTAAACCAAAAAAAAAAACTAAAACTAAAAAATAAAATAAAAAAAAACCTAAATAATAAAAAACCTAAATAAAATAAAATAAATAAACTAAAAATTAAATAACTAAAAATAAATAAAAATAAAACATAAAATAAATAAAATAAACTTATCCTAAACTAAAAAAACATAAACTTAAAATAAAATAAAATAAAACTAAATAAAATAAACTAAACCTAAAATAAAATAAACTAAACTAAAAAAATAAAACCAAACATAAACCTAAAACCTAAACTAAACCTAAACTAAAATAAAATAAAATAAAATAAAAATAAACCTAAAACTAAACTAAAATAAACCTAAAATAAAATAAAATAAACCTACCTAAATTTAATAAACCTAAAAACCTAAATAAAAAAGAAAATGTAACTCAAAAAAAATTAAAATAAAACTCAACTAAAGTAATCTTAAACTAAAATAAACTAAAATAACCTAAGCTAAAAAAAAATAAATAACTAATAAAAATAAAAAACCTAAATAAAAAAAAATAAAATAAACTCAATAAAATAAAAAATAAACTAAATAAAATATACAAATAAACTATGATTTAAATAAAAAAAAACATAAATCATAAATCCTAAAACCCTAAACCAAACTCTAAACCTTAAACTAAAACCCTAAACCCTAAACCTAAACCCTAAACTGACCACAAATCCCAAACCCTAAAACCTAAACACTAACCCAAATAAATCCTAAATCATAAAACCCAAACCTAAACCCAAAACCCATAAAACCTAGCTAAACTCAATCATAAACCCTAAACCTAACCCTAATAATAAACCCTAAACCCTAAATAATAACTTTGTGATAGGAACATCATCATAAGTAGGCAGTAGATCTCACTGGAAGTGAGGCGGGTTATCCATGGTGGGGATATGGAGGTCTGGTGGATATGGAGATGTGGTGGTAGTGGATTATGGAGGCGGGGAGGAAGCGGAGGTTATAGTCGTGGTGGTGGCAGATGGAGAGATCGGGCATATAATGGTGAATCTTGCTACCCAAGATGGGGGTTGATGAGAATTGAGAAACTAAGAATGGTAGATATCTTATGGAACTTCTTTCATGAATTCTCATCTAAAATTATTTTATTTGCTCATGGTTGCTCATTTGATCTATGTCATCAAAACTTGGGTTATTTGGTTGATCAAATCAAAGAAATGTTGAATATGAATTTATTCTCTCTTAAAAAACTAGTAAACCCAAACCTAAATTAAAACCTAAACCTAAACTAAATCTAAAAAACCTAAACCCAAACTAATCCAAACCCTAAACCTAAAACCCTAAAAAAGCTAAAACAACCTAAACTAAATGAAACTTAAAAAGAAAATAAATAAAAAACCTAAATCAAATATAAAACATATAATAAACTAAAAACATAAACTAAAACCTAAATAAACTAAACTTAAATAAAAAAAGAAAATAAAATAAAACTAAAACTAAATATATAATAATTAAAACCTAAATAAAATAAAATAAAATAATAAAATAAAATAAAATAAAAATAAAACCATAAAAAAATAAATAAAAAAAATAAAATAAACCCAAAATAAACTAAAAATATAAATAATATAAAACCTAAAACCTCATATCAAATAAAATAAATAAAACAAATATAAACTAAACCTAAAAAAAATAAAATAAAAAAAAATAAAACTTGAAAAAAATAAAACCTAAACCTATAAATAAAATAAACTAAAAATAAAATAATAAACTTAAAAACCTAAACCTAAAATAAACTAGATAAAATAAACTAAATAAAATAAAATAAACCTAAATAAAAAATAAAATAAACTCAAATAAATAAAATAAACCTAAATATGGGTTTAAATTTTAAAACCCTAAACCTTAAATCCTAAACCCTAAACCCCAAATACTAAACTAAACCTAAACATAGCATAAAAAAAACCTCCCACACTAAACCTAAACCCTAAAACCCTAAACTCACACCCAAACCACAAACCCACAAAACTCAAACCCTAAACCCTAATTGTAAAACCTAACACATGCTGACCCTAAACCTAAAAAACCCCCAAAATAGAACCTTGATAGCCATCACTACAGGCCAGTCGGCAGTGGTGGCAAAGGAGGATTCGTGGTGGTGTGGGGATGGAGGTCTGATGGATATGGAGGTGGTGGTGAGTAGTGGTGGTAGTTTTGGAAGAGGAGCGGAGGTTACTCATGGTGGTGGAGGAGAGATGATATGATGGCGGATCTTCAGGGGTGGTTATGTGAACTGGAGAAATTAATGAACAACTGATATGATCTCTTGCTTATGGAACTGTATCTTTACAGTAGAGACAGTTCTACTTATCTAGGGTTTTTGATTTACTCTATGGGTGCTCTTTTTTTTATCTATGTCATCACTTGTGTTTTAGAAAACTTGGGATGCTACTTGGTTGATGAAATCAAATATAAGATATGTTTAATCTGAATATGTTCTCTGTTAAAAAAATCCTTAAACCTAAATAACCTAAACTTAAACCATAAACTAAACCTTAAACTCTAAACCCCTAAACCTAAACCCACAAACTAAACCCAAACCCTATCTAAACCAACCACACACCCTAAACCCTAAACCCCAAACCACCCACTAAACTTAAACCTAAACCTATATAAATACCTAATAAATAAACAACTCCTAACCCCAAGTCCAAATCTAAACCTACCAACCCTAAAACCTAAACTCCAAACCCTAAACTAAACCCTAAACCCCAATCCTTCCTAACACTAAACCCTAAACCTAACCCTAAACCCTTAAACCTTGAATAAAGATGTCATTTGGGGTAGATATAAAGGATGAACTAATCCTAACATAGTTATGGTAGCTAGAAAATGTCTTCAAGAGAATTTTTAACTTTGAGATTTGATAAACCATAACCCTAAAACATATTATAATACCATATATTATAGTATAATGGTGCATCATATATTTGAGCATGTAGTGATGTGTTTCTGGATGTTATAAGATGTTTTGAAATGTTTTAGTATATTATGGTATTGTGCCCTATTGTTTATGTTAATATAAATCATAAAAATATTGATTTAATAAATCAAATGATGAAATTTGTTAAATTTGAAATGGGAATTAGGTTGTAGTACCAAAGGTGTGCTATGCCATTTGTAGTCTAAAAAGTAAGATTTTATGTTCAGAATAAATATTATATGTTGTAGCATAGTATAACATCATATATCATAATATATTATTCTATGCATTTTAAATTCTTTTAGTATTTTACAATCATGCAGTCAAGCCTACACTTGAATTGTTTATAAAAATGTTTATTTATAATTTAAAATTGTGGAATTTGGCCAAATTCATATTTGGTAGAGCATGTCATCATAATATATTATTTTAATTTAAAATACGTAAGTGATTCGACTAAAATATATAGTATTCTATTTTTTTATCTTAAGCAAGCCCTTGTAATGTGATATGAAATATAATATAATATAATATGTTATAGTGTATTATAATATAGGATGCCATAACATAGTGTAGCATCATGCATTATAGCATACTATTGTGTATTGATACTTGTTGTTTAGCATATTTTAGTTGGTTATAGTATGATATAGTAGAGTTTGTACTGGTATAATTCATAAAAATACTAATTTATTGGCTTAGATGATGGGATTTGGCCAAATTTAAGGTAAGCTTTAGGGAACATCATTAGGGTGTACTATGGTGTCATTTAATCAAAAGAATGTAAATTTGCATCCAAAATAAATGTTCATTTTCAACCAAATTTTATAAATTTTTTTTTTCATTTTAAGGTGTAATGTAAGATAATATACTATATGAAAGCATATTAAAATATAATGTACATAACAATATAACTTCACATATATATGAATGTGGTGGTGTGTTACTAAATGTTATTGTACATTTTAGTATGTTTTACTTTTGTTATAAAACATTAGGTCAAAACTCACAAAAATGTTAATTTGAAGGTTGAGATGGAAGAATTTGTCCAAATTTCTGGAATACACCAAGAAGCAACACAAAAATTATGCTATTTTGTACCATTTTATTAGAAAAATAACAATTTTACATCCAAATAGAACATTATTCATATTTTGAGAAAATTTTGTTATTTGTTCTTTTAAGTGATTCTAATAAGGTGTAATGTTAGACAATATATTATGTTATAGTAAATTATAATATAACATCATATATTATAATATAATCTTGTGTTTTAATTCACACTATAATATGTTCAGTATGATATTGTAAAGTTAGTTTGAGCTTGCACCATCACAAATCATAAAATATTGATTACAATGTTAAGATGATGTAATTTGAATGAATACATACATTATGCTTTTGGTTGAAGTATTAAAGGTGTGCATAAAAGAAGAAATAAGATTTGATGAGAATTCCATGTCAAGGACATGGAGGAGATCATAGGGGATCACACATACATTGGACATGACATGTGAGGGGTCTATGTCGAGGCAGAAGAAGAAAATCTAGGGATAAGGTTTGAATTTGATTTAATTATATGACTTGTGGAAGAAGATCAGGAATCTATAATCCAGATTAATGAAACTTTAATTTATTTTGTTTTAATTGATGTGGAGGCATATCACTAGAGATATGGGCACTAGTCCACTGAGGGATCAGTATATGAACCTTAGGGAAGTAGGTTTGGGCTATCCATTGGGGATTGGGATTTGAGTTTGATTTCATAGATTTTTTTTTGATATCCAAATAAGAGTTTGGTTGATTTATTTGAGTTGGTTTAATTTGGCCATTGAGGTTGGTTTTGATTTGCTTGACTTGTTTATATATGATTTGGGGCTCCACTAGGGAGAAGGGTGTGATTTAACTCCACTAGAAAAATCATATTGGGTTTAATTTAATCTGAGTTAATGTATGGACCTTGTATTGTAATGGACCCATAGAAGGGCTATATCAACCTTGACCTACCTCAGTTTACAAATCCAAAGGGATAGTCTAGGTAGGTAAACTAGCTAACCTAAGGGTTGCCTTTGATGTGCAACATGTGTTAGGAAGAAGGCTTAGACTTACATCTTCAAAGTGAGGAACAATCTTGGGGTGACCTTGGATGCACAACAAATGCGACCTGGGGTGACTTCTATGTGAATGTTTTGGGGACTTATGTTCAAAAGTAGTCAAATATTTTATCTTAATTTCATGTGATTTGATATGTTTGGTTTAGTTTGATTTTGAAAGGGCATATCTAGGATGTGAGCTCAATCAAATTTGATTTAATTTATGGACCATGTCGGTGTATGATGGACCCCGAAAAGGCTATATCGACTATCCTATCTTAGATTTACAAATCCAAAGAGATAGTCTACTAAAGTGTGTAATGGATTGCTAGGAATGGTAGACACATCTTCTAAGCGGGGAACAACGGGTGACTGTTGGTAGCATTAAATCAAACAACTTGAGCGACTATAAGTGAATCTTTGGGGACTTATATCAACTCAGAGTAGTCAGGCAATTCCATAGAGTTTTTGACACGCCTAAGATAAGATGCTTGGGAAAAGGTATTGCTAGGGGTGTCCTCAATCCACAAGTGAATATATTTGTTTATATGTTTGGATGGAATTGTCTGAGGGACCACATTGAAAGAGGCTATATGTTGACCTATCATTACTAGACCAAGGGATAATCTACATCCATAAGATGGATTCTCCAACCACGAGGGGTGGTTACTTAGGAAGACTGTCATCTAATGGTAACCCAGTAGTGTCTAAATGGGGTCAAAGGATGTGATCCAAATATAGTGCCCATAGGGAGTTTATGGTGCTAGGGGAGCATTATCTTGAGCTTCAAAAAAGAAAGCTTATTTGTGTACAGTGGCCAATTGAAGGAGAAAGTGTAGCATGAGTGGTGTATCTAAGGTGAGAACAACCTAAGGTGTATTGACACATGGTGTATCCATCAACATAGTGAGAACCAACCAACTAAGGTGCCCATCGATGTCAATGATCAATATGGAAAGAAAGTGTGTGCTTATAACTTTAAGTAGGCTCATCAGATAGTCATCATTGGTGGGATACATGCTATCACCTAGAGTGACTACTAAATGGGGAGCCGAGAAGGAGGACCACTTGAAGGTGTTAGGAGGGAAAGAGCAATTAGGGGTCTTATCCTAAATCTCAAATATACTCGACCCAATCAGTGCATGAAGGATAATCCAAGAAGAAGGATAGTAGACTCACATCCTCTTAAATAATGCCAACATGAAGGCACACATCGGTGTACAGTCACCAAGTAAGGAAGGAAAGTGTAGCAAACTTACATCCTCCAAAGCAAGAGAACCACTTGACACACCGTAGTCACATCACTAGAGCTATTGAGTGAGTGTCATTCAGGGAGTTATCTTAACTCAAAGTAGCCTGAGATAAAGGTTATGTGTTTATTTTATATGTTTGTGTGTAGTTTGTATTTGTGTTGTGTCGATAAATGATAGAATGTCGCTCGGGTTCCTTACACCTACCTTAAACACATCGTGGAGGATTTATAAATAAGAATACTTTCAACATGGAAAAGATTGAATTCAAAATGGAATTTTTATTGATGATAATTATTTTCAAACATGATTTATAATATTTCTTTAAATAGAGCTAGTTTATTGGAAGCATTAGGTGCTCTCCCTTATGATTAATAAGATGATAAGATCCTCTTTGGTAGGCCTTCTCTATGATAAAAGGGCATTCCCAAGTGGGTTCAAACTTGCCTCCCATCTTATGACGGAAATAATCAATCTCCTTAGAACTAAAATAAGCTCTCCTACTTGAAAAGCTCTAGGATGGACCAACTTGTTGTGAGCTTGAATCATTTTAGCTTTGTACAACTCATGGTTTTGGCATGCCATCTCTTTCCTCAAACCTTTGAGCTCTTCTAACCAACTTGGTTCGCTTTATTGTGATCTTGCTACCCACTATCTTTAGTGATGGGAGTTGGACTTCTAATGGTAGAATGGTTTGGACCCATACACTAAGAGAAAGGTAGGCGAGTTAGAGTATGTGTGTGGTAGGCCCACAAGGCTTCAACTAACTACTCATGCCATTGTCGCTTATTAATGTCGAGTGTCTTCTTCAGTATTTGGATGAGAGTTTTGTTGAAGGCTTCTACTAAGCTATTTTCCCTCAGGTAGTTGATGGTAGAGTATCTCTAATCTATACTGTCTTTGGGCAAAGTTGTTGATCTTGGTGCTCTTGAATGCAATGCCATTATCAGATATAATTTGGCAAAGCACTCCAAACCTATATACGATATGGTTCCCAAAAAAAACTAGACATCTTTGAGCAATCCTTCACCCATTTGGAAAAGTAGTAATTGTAGCTAAGATGAATCGATGACCCTTGGAAGAAGAAGGATTCCCACTATATGGTACCCCAACACTCAAATGTCATGAGGCAATGTAGGATGTAGAATGTTGGGTGGTTGGTGTAGACCACCATGTATTTGACATTGGTGGCATTGTAACCATATCCATGCAATCTTTGATTATCGATGATAGTATCCTAGTCTCTTGATCTTGGCTTTCATCTTTGGACCAGATTGGTTGGCTCCACATAATCCTGAGTGTGCCTCGATCATGATCTTATGGGCTTCGTGCTTGTTTAAACAACGTAACCACATATGATTAAAAGATTGTCGATATAAGACACCATCCACAAGAGCATACGAAAGTGCTATCTGCTTCATCTGATGGGCTTGAGACTTCTTATGAGATAGTTTATCTTTATTTAGGTAATCCATGAATGGTTTCCTCTAATCTAATTCCTTGTCCTTCTTGGCAATGGAAACCTCTTCATCAAGAGTGTACTTTTTGATGAGTTCAATATCAATACGGGACAAGACTTGTCTATTTTGAACCTTTATTGAAATGAACTCATCCTCAGACATGCCAACTCCTTGGAAAGCTTGGCTAAAGCATATGCTACAACATTCTCTGAGGAATCTTATAAATGGTAACCTAGGGGTTTGGGACAAACTCTATGTACTTGTGGTAGTGATGGAGCTTGGGCTTATAAACCTTATAGACCTAGATTTGGTTGATAACTAGGCGAGAATCCTAAAGATGTTGATGTTCTAGATGATAGTAATGGATAACTCAGAGACAATAGCCTCATATTGACTTCATTGTTGGTGAGGATTGGACATGATATAAGAATCTCATCACATCGCGGTCCAGAATTAAGAGAACTATTCCTACCCCTACCTTTCCTAGAATAGTAGATTGTGATTCTTCTCCTCTTTGAGAAGAAGCTGCACCATCAAAGTACATCTCCTAGCGGTGAATGCTAGCATCCCCTAAGTTCATGATTTGTTCATCGAGGAGATCATCACTAAGTAGAGAGTCAGTAGGAAGTGGGTGTGCCACTAAGAAATCTACTAGTGCTTATCCTTTCACATGAGATGGGTATGAAGGTAATGTCAAATTGTGAGAGGATCATGGATCATACAACCATCAGATAGTCGGTATGTCATGAGATACTAGTGGATTGATCTAGAGATTAAGTTCACCTTATAAGGAAACATGTAGTGATATAACTTTTGGGATGCAAAGATTAAAGCTAGTAAATGCTTCTCAATGGGTGGATAATTAGCCTCAATAGGGATTAGATGATTGCTGAGGTAGTATAGTGCATTTTCCTTCCCTTCGTCATTGGCTTGGGCTAACAAAGCACTAAGGGAGTCATCTAACACAACAGTGTAAAGTATGAGCGACTTACCCGGGATAGGGGCAGCTAGAATCGGTGATGTGATCAAGTAATTCTTGATGTCTTTGAAGGCATGCTCACACTTATCATCCCACTTGAACTTGGCATCCTTTTGACAAGTTCATCTTCCCGATAGTTGGATATAAATCTTAGATATACCCTTGGAATGATCTAAGTTGAGTTAAACTTTTAGGGGTGGAATTTTAATATAGCCTTGATCTTCTCGGATCTATTTGATTCCTGTGTTAGACAACAAGAATTTCCCAAAAGCTACTCAGCATACACTTAGAGGGTTCATTTTGAGGTTAAATTATCTTAACTATTCAAAAACTACTCTAAAGTCAAAGAGATGGTCTTTCTTTTCTCTACTTTTGACTAAGAGATCAGCGACATAGCACTCGACTTGATGGTGAATGAGTTCATCAGAGATTCGAGTCATAGTCCGCTAGTATGTAGCATCGGCATTTTTAAGGCTGAAAGGTATGACCTTATAGCAATAGATTCCAATCGAAGCAGTGTTTCTTTCATGTTTAGGGGCCATAGTTATTTGGTTATATCCAGATGAGCCATCCATGAAAGATAAGACTACATAAGATGAGGCAATGTCCACCATCAGCTCCGAGATTGGTAGGGAAAATTCATCTTTTGGATATCCCTTATTTAAATCTATAAAAATGACGCATATGTGAATTTTGCCATTCATTTTCATAATTGGGACAACTGGCTAACCAAGTAGGGTATTTTTTTCTCTAGATGAAGCCAACATCGATTAGTTTCTTGACTTCATAAATGACCTGTTATTCTATGTCTAATCATGCATCATCTAGGAGCTTGCTTGATAGGGTAGCGTAGGCTCTATTACTAGTTTATGGACTACGAGCCAATCCGAGCATCTCTTCATAACTCCATGCAAAGTAGTCCTTAAACTCAATCAATATCTAACTAAGTCATTGGTTTCAATTTCATTCAATAAAAGAGTATGTAGGGCATGGATCTTCTTGATTCTAAGTTGATTTCCTAGCTCATCAATGGTTGACTTGATCTCTTCTTTGAACTTCTGGTGCATCTTTGACTTCAAAATCATATGGATCATCTTGTTTCTAAGAACATCTCCTCATATAAGTTAATATGATTTGAAAAGAACATATCGATTCTAAATGATTGGTGACTAGCGTAATCATCATCATAGACCATATGCAAATCTAGTCTCGTCTTGATTGAGAGCTTTTGCATTTGTTCTTCCATATTCTTTCAAAGTAGTCGACTGTGCTTTGACCAAGTATGTGGATTAACCCTTTCTTTGCTAAATTATGAACACAAAATACCAAATCAAAGGTAATTATTAAATCTTTATATGAATCATCCTCAAGTTCTACATTAATTTGACTTGAGGATGATGCTCTAAAGAACCTAATCTTCACACCTGGATGACTTAGGGCTTCCTTAACTACCAAACCCTCAACTTTTTTGAGAGGAAAGTGGGGTTAGAGCTAAGGTTCCCAACTAATGCCTAACTATTTCACATATAGACTTGGATACACTTATGCTTTGCTTCCCGTCTTCATCACTATCTTGCTCAAGTGTCACCTCCAAGGGAATTTACTACTGAGAAGAGCTGGCTGGCATGCTAACCATACAAAACTCATCTTATGAACTAGATTCTAAGTCTAAATGGATAGTTACTCTTTAGTTGGGACATATCTTAAGCCAATAAGGTTTTCCACCCATGGGCCTCTTACCTCTTCCTCTCTGGGGTTAGGTCCTACCCATATGTTCAAATGAGTAAAGAACTATGGGTGGAATCTAATGTCAGCTCCACTTCCTCCTCCAAGTCTATTTTTCCTTCCTTTTATTTTCATTTTCTTCTTTTCTTTTTCTTTTCTTTCTCTTTCTTTTCTTTTTTCTTTTTCTTTTATTTTTAAACTTTGGCCAAGTTCGAGAATAGACTTGTTGATTTTGAGGGAGGTAGTAAACCATCCTCATATATATCGACCTTAAATGTAAATGGCATCTCCTTTGACATAGAGAGATCCCACCTCTCATGAACTTCATGATGTAGAAGGATGGAACTATGTTGTTCTCATGTATCTATGGTCTCCCAAGCAAAGCGTTGAAAGATGTATCAAAGCCTATAATGTGAAACTTGGCTCTTTTAATCATCTATCTCCAAGGCAACTATGGAGCCTAAGGCTGTTGACCTCACTTTTGGAGATTCAATCTTCCCATCTTAGACGAGTCTTCACACTAAGAGTTCCCCAGTCATGACACTTCTAACAATTAGGTAAACACTTAACCTAAGCCTAAAGACTTAGAAGGGTTAACCATATGATTAGGTTATGCCTTAGGGATTAGGATAATCCTACCTACCCAAATCCAATCCATGTTCACCTTCTCAAGCCAAACCTCAAGTTCAATTCAAACATCAAATTCAAATCCAAATCAAAAAATTCCAAAACCAAATGATTGAAGCCCATGATCAAATCAAACTTGAAACCCTTAAGCCATATGACCTATCCCATGGACTTAGCCAAATCTAAATCAATCCAAAATTGATTTTTCTCATAATTAATTTATATCATCTTCAATGATCAAACTAAATCAAATTACATTAAAACCCTTCCTAAGCCCATATGACCTATCCATGGACTTAGCCAAATCTTAATCCAAATCAAGTCAAACTCAATTGATTTTCTCATAAATCAATCATATTTTCAATCATCTTCACAAATTTAAATGAAATATACATTTAAATCATCAAAACTAAATCAAACCAAATCAAAATCCAAACCTAAGCCACATGACCCAACTCCATGGACTTAGCCAAATTCCTTCATTCCAAAACCCAAATTCAATTGATTTTATCATGAATCAATCATACCTTCAATCATATTCACAAAATATTATAATCATCAAGCCAAAATCAAGTCAAACCCAACTTAACCCTTTTCTTGAAATGTTCAAATGAACCAAAACTCATTTGAACCCAAGCCAATTGCAATTGAATTTATATATCAATCCCAAATCCATATATAAACTCAACCCAAAATCAAACCAACTAAACCCAATTGGTCCACTTGACCCAAAGTGGCCAATTTGACCTATTTGAGCCAAGTTCTAATCCTACCCAAATTTGGATTGAACCAAGCCCATCAAAACCTCCCATCATGATTGTTGATCACCCTAGGTTGATCAATTACAAATTAGGTCAAACCAACTTGGTCATTTGACCAAGTCAACCCCTAACCCATATGAACCCAAACTAGCCAAATTGCAACTAAGCCAAATCCCTTGAAACCAATGATTCATACCAAATCAAAATCAATATTTGAATATGACTTGACCTTCAATTGAGTCAAAACCCAATTGGCCCTCTTGACCCAAGTTGACCCAAATTGAAGATTAGGTCAAATCAAAATATAAACCAAATTGATTGCAATGGCTCAAGTTCATTCCAAATTGATTGTTGAACTTGACCAAAGCCATGATTGGACCCAATTGAACCCAATTGACCTACTTAGCCCAAATTGACCTAATGGTTCAAGTTGGCTAAATCAAAACCAAAACCAAATTAATTGAAACCAAAGCCTACAATCATTTTCAATTGGTCAACTAAACCCAACCTAACAACCAAGAAAATTTGGCTAATTTGGTGAATTTGGTTAACATGACCCATTTGACCCAAATGAATTCAAATGTGCCAAAATCAAACTAAACCAAACCAATTGAACCAAAACATCCCAAATGATCATATGAACTTGACCCAACCCTTGGTTTGACCCAATTTGACCAATTGGTCAACTTGAAACCCAATTTGACCTAAATGAATCAAATTAAACTAAACTCCAATTGACTTGAAATTTGGGCTAACCCATTTTGGCTCATTTCAAATCTGCCCAAATCAAATGATCTTTTCTCTTCTACCCAGGTCAAGGGCATCACATGATAAATCACCCATGTAAGTGGTCATTTCCATTCTTGGCTTTTTTTAGATACCCAACACTGATGATTTGGTTGGCCATGATGGAGGTAATTATCACCCTCCCCATTGGAGCATTTGAAACCCATAGGACACCCATGATTCCTCATTTGACCACCTCACACCTTCAAAACCAAGTGAGCCAACTCACCTCCTCCCCACCATGACTCCCACAGATGGTTAGATGACCACTAGAACCCAATCCCATATTCATCAAGATGAAGGGGTATACACCCCCTTGTTTCCTCAAACACACACACAAAAATCATTCCGAGCCTACCCAAGATGAGCTAGAGCCATTCCTAAGCTCCCAAGCTCATTCTCTGATCAAAAAATGCCATTCCATCCATCTCAAATAGGACACTCCCATTTTTTTACCTAACTTCCCATTTCTCCATCAAACTCAAATTAACTTTGCACCTTCCCTAGGCCTCTCGCAAGAATGAATCATCTCCAAGCTTTGGAGGTGGACTTGATCAAAGCAAATCATCATTGGCCTTCAAGGGAATGCAAGGAATTAATCCAATGCTAGAGCTTCATCTCCACTAGATTAAGCTTCCTCAATCGTTTGATCTTGAGCTCCAATATGCTTCCAAAAAAAATCCTTAAGCAAAAATGGGTTGGAGCTTTTTGGAGAAAACTTGCATCTTATGTGATCTTGACCGTTGGATCCCCTCCGATCAATGTCATGAAGGTGTGGGACCTTTTTGAGTTGATTTGAGCTCGGGTAAGCTTCAGATGAGTGCAATGGACGGATTCTCCTCACTTGCATGATGTTAGATCACGCATCCATTCTCGGAATGGATGATATTAGATCCATTAATTGATCTGATTTAATCTATTAAGTTTAATCATACCCATCAAATCTTAGATCGACAAATGAGAAAGCGCATCCGCCACCACATAGGTGTAAGTCGGATAAGTTTAATAACCAATCCCACGCCATGTGGAAAGTGCCATGCCACATGGCACCAGAGGATTAGCTTTAATTAAGCAATTAACTTAAAACAAAAAAATAAAAGAAATCATAAAAAAATGCAAATAAATACTCATTTTAAAGGTATTTAGTGAATTAATTAAAATGATCTTAACTAATTTTGAATAGTAAAGGTTTAATTAAGTTTAATTACAAAATTAATTAGCTTAATTACTCCTTAATTACTTGAGTTAATCTCAAATTTTGTTTTGTGGTTAATTTAATGGGATGACCTCTACCTCCCATGATTTTCTTGGGATTTATTGCTCACTTAATTAGAAAATTGACTAATTAACTTAACTCTTTTAAGTTAATTAATGATTAATTAATCCCATGAAATAAAAGGTTAATTAAGTTTATTAATTGTTCAAGTAAGTGAACTAAGGAATTTCCTAAGTTCATTTCACCCTTTTTTATAATGAATTTAATTAAGATTTAACTAATTAATTAAATCACTTAATCAAATTGAAATTGTAATTAATTAAATAATGGGGTACATCTTTAGGTGTTTAATAACCTAAAAGAGTTTAATGAAATTATGGTTAGTCTCATGTGTGAGAAAACCATGAGAGTAATTAATTAAGTCCCTTAATCTAATTAACTATTAATCATGAGCATTGGGCCCTTTTATTTCCTAGGATCATTGCAAGTTTATTTTCCATGCATATCATGTTGGCTCATAATTATTTAGTTAATTACTTTAAGGTGACATAGGTAAGGGTAATTAATTCATCTAATTAAGGGTTCAACTTAATTAACCCATAAAATAACTTAATTACATTTTTAAATTAAATCAAATCAATAATATCATAATGGGTTTAAATAGCAAGTGATGATTTCTCTTCTCCTCTTTAAATCAAATCAAATCCAAAACTTAATTAATAAAGAAGTTTGCTTTAAATAATCTTATTTGATTTGATTATTCAAGAACTAGTTTGGTTGAATGAATCACATGCTTATATTTTTGATTGTCCTCTTTATAATCATGTTAAATTTGGTATGTCATTTAAATTCATGCATCCATCTTTTCAAAATCAAGTAAAGCAAAAAAATGGATTTCCTTTATGTAAGCTTGCGTGTATTGATTTAATTTAATATATGTGTGGCTATTATCACTAGTAAATCCAAATGTATTTTTCAGAAGCTTATAAATGAATAATAATATGTGTTATGATGCTAGTTATAAATACATAAGAAATGCATGCTTATAGCTTAAGTGTATGAATGTTGAGTTCTCTTTCCTCTATTCATGTGTTGATTTATATAAGATTGAATGGTAATGGGTATATAGTCTGAACAGGAACACTAGGCTTTAGCTAGCCCAAGGAGGTCATTTGATTACCTCACTTCTGGTTTAACAACGTACTTTGATTTGATTTCTATGTATTTCAACATTAGAATTTGGATTGAGCTTTAATTCATATATATAAATGATTCAATCAAAAAATATATACAATCTTTGCATGGTTTTCTTTCCCTCATTTATGTATACATCCATGTGTTGAAAGAAAAGCAAGTATATAGTCTAGACATCCGGAAGAATAGAGGCTTTAGTTAGCCCAAGGAGGTCATTTGATTACCTCCACTTCCACAGTTTACAATGACACATACTTGCATATTTTT
>CM038214.1:320673140-320905647 GCA_021442155.1 Cymbidium sinense | reverse complement strand
TAGACATAGAACAATAAGTCATTTATGAAGTCAAGAAACTGATCGATGTTGGCTTCATCCAAACAGAAAAATATCCTACCTGGTTAGCCAGCGTCATCCTAGTTATGAAAAAGAATGGCCAAATTCACATATGCGTCAATTTTATGGATTTAAATAAGGCATGTCCAAGACAAATTTTCACTACCAATGCCATAGCTGGTGGTGGACATTGCCTCATCTTATGTAATTGTCTCTTTCATGGATGGCTTATTTGGATATAACCAAATAAAGATGGCCACTGAAGATGAAAGAAACATTGCTTTTAGAACCCCGATCAAAATTTATTGTAATAAATTCATATATTTCAGTCTTAAAAATGTTGGTGCTACATACCAGTGGGCTATGACTCAAATCTTTGATGAACTCATTCATCATCAAGTCAAGTTCTATGTCTATGATCATGTGGTCAAAAGTAGAGAAAAGAAGACAATCTCTTTGACTTGAGTGTAGATTTCAAATAGTTAGATAATTTAACCTCAAATGGAACCCCCTAAAGTGTGCATTTGGAGTGCATTCAGGGAAATTCTATGGGTTTATTGTCCGACACCAGGGAATCAAAATTGATTCAGAGAAGATCAAGGCGATATTAGAAATACCACCCCCTAAAAGTTTAACTCAACTCAGATCTTTCCAAGGGCCATTGGCATATCTAAGATGCTTTATATCCAACCTATTGGTAAGATGTCAGCCATTCTCAGCACTTATCAAAATGGATGCCAAGTTTAAGTGGGATGACAAGTGTGAGCATGCCATTGAAGACATCAAGCATTACCTGATGACACCACCAGCTCTAGCATCCCTTATCCCAGGAAAGTCATTCATACTTGACACTGCTATGTTTAATGACTCCCTTGGTGCTTTGTTGGCCCAAGCTAATGACTAAGAGAAGGAAATTGCACTCTATTACCTCAGCCATCATGTAATCCCTGCTGAGGTTAATTATCCACCTATTGAGAAGCATTGCCTAGTTTTAAGCTATGCATCCCAAAAGCTACAACACTATGTGGTTCCTCATAAGGTGAGCTTAATCTATAGGATCAATCCACTACAGTATCTCATGACACGATCGATGCTATTCGGATGGTTGGCATGATGGTCCATGATCCTCTCACAACTTGACATTACCTTCATACCCCTCTATGCTATGAAAAGATATACACTAGTAGATTTCTTAGTAGTACACCCACTTCTCGATTAGTCTCTGCTTAGCGATGATCTCCCCAATGAACAAATCATGAACATAAGGGATACTAGCATTCATCACTGGGAGATGTACTTTGATATTACAGCTTCCTCTCAAAGAGGAGAAGAGTCATAATCTACTATTCAAGGAAAGGCTGGGATTGAAATAGTTCTCAAACTCTGGACCATGATGTGATGAAATTCTCATGTCATTTATCCAATCCTTGCACCAATAATGAAGCTGAATATGAGACTCTGATTGGTGGTCTAGAGTTAGTCATTACTCTGATCATCTAGAACATCATCAACATACCAGGGAATTGAAATTGGTTTGGAGAAGATCAAGGCGATATTAGAAATGCCACCCCCTAAAAGTTTAACTCAACTTAGATCATTCTAAGGGCTGTTGGCGTATCTAAGATGCTTTATATCCAACCTATCGGGAAGATGTTAGCCATTCTCAGCACTTATCAGAAAGGATGCCAAGTTTAAGTGGAATGATAAGTGTGAGCATGCCTTTGAAGACATCAAGCATTACCTGATGAAGCTGCCAGTTCTAGCATCTCCTATCTCGGGCAAGTCATTCGTGCTTTACACTCCTACGTTAGATGACTCCTTTGGTGCTTTTTCGGCCCAAACCAATGACTAAGGGAAGGAAAATGCACTCTACTACCTCAGCCATCATGTAATCCCTGCTGAGGCTAATTATCCACCTATTGAGAATCACTGCCTAGTTTTAAGCTATGCATCCCAAAAGCTACAACACTACATGGTTCCTCATAAGGTGAGCTTAATCTCTAGGATCAATCCACTACAGTATCTCATGACACAATCGATGCTATCTAGATGGTTGGCATGATGGTCCATGATCCTCTCATAGCTTGACATTACCTTCATACCCCTCCGTGCTATGAAAGGATAAGCGCTAGCAGATTTCTTAGCAGTACACACACTTCCCACTGAGTCTCTGCTTAGCGATGATCTCCCAGATGAATAAATCATGAACATAGGGGATACTAGCATTCATCACTGGAAGATGTACTTTGATATTGCGACTTCCTCTCAATGAGGAGAAGAGCCATAATCTACTATTCAAGGAAAGGCAGGGATTGGAATAGTTCTCATAACTCCGGACCATGATGTGATGAGATTCTCATGTCATCTATCCAATCCTTGCACCAATAATGAAGCCAAATATGAGGCTCTGATTAGCGGTCTGGAGTTAGTTATTACTCTAAGCATCTAGAACATCAACATCTTTGAGGATTCTCAGCTAGTCACCAACCAAATCTCTAGGTTCTAGAAGGTTATAAAGCCTAAGCTCCGTCACTACCATAAGTACACCATGGAGTTGTTGGCCTAAATCCAAGTGGTTACCAATTATAAAATTCCTCGAGGAGAGAATATCATAGCATATGCTTTATCCAAGCTTGCCAAGGAGTTGGCATGTTTGTAGGATGAGTCCAAATCAATAAAGGTCCAAAAAAGACAAGTCTTATCCCTTATTAAAATTAAACTCATCAAAAAGTACTCTCTTGAATGGGAAGTTCTCATTACCAAGAAGAATGAGGAGTAAGATTGGAGGAAACCATTCATGGATTACTTAAATCAAGGAAAACTACCTCAAGAGAAGTCCCAAGCACATCAGATAAAGTTGAGAGCACTTTTCTATGCTCTTATGGATGGTGTCTTATACCAGCGGTCTTTCGATCATATGTGGTTACGTTGTTTAGACAAGCATGAAGCCCGTAAGATCATGACCGAGGTACACACAGGATTATGTGGAGCCAACCAATCTGATCCAAAGATGAAAGCCAAGATCAAGAGACTAAGATACTACTACCCATCGATGATCAAAGATTGCATGGATATAGGATGCCACCAATGTCAAATACCTGTGGTCCTACACCAACCACCCAACATTCTACATTATACATTGGCCTCATGGCCATTCGAGTGTTGGGGTACTGACATAGTGGGTCAGATTGATCCTCCTTCTTGTAAGGGTCATCGATCCATCTTAGCTTCTACTAACTATTTTTCCAAATGGGTGAAGGAGAATCTACTCAGAGAGGCCACAGCTCAGCATATGCTCCAATTTTTTAGGAACCATATCGTATATAGGTTTAGAGTGCCTCGATGAATTATATTTGATAATGGTACTGCATTCAAGAGCACCGAGATCAACAACTTTTCCCAAAGACACAACATAGATTAAAGATATTCTACCATCAACTACCCGAGGGCAAACAGCTTAGTAAAAGCCTTCAACAAAACTCTCATTTAGATACTAAAGATGACACTCGACAACAACAAGCTATAGTGGCATGACTAGTTAGTTGAAGCCTTGTGGGCCTACCGCACCACATATAGAACTCCAACTCCTACTCTATCTCCTTAGTGTATGGGTCTAAAGTCTATCATTAAGTCCAACTCCCATCACAAGGATAGCTAAGAGTAACAATAGAGGAAAATACAAAGGGTTAGAAGAGCTCGAAGGTTTGGAGGAGAGACACCTGTGAGCATGCCAAAACCTTAAGTTGTACAAAGCTAAAATGATTCAAGCTCACAATAAGTTGGTCAATCCTAGAGCTTTTCAAGTAAAAGAGTTTATTATAGTTCTAAGGAGACCGATTGTTGCCCGTCGTAAGATGGGAGGCAAGTTTGAACCCACTTGGGAAGGCCCTTTAGCCATAGAGAAGGCCTACCATGGAGGATCTTATCAGCTTATAAATCATAAAGGAGAGCACCCAATGCTTTCAAGCAACGAGCTCTACTTAAAGAAATATTATAAATCATGTTTGAAAATAATTATCATCAATGAAAATTCTATTTTGAATTCAATCTCTTCCATGTCGAAAGTATTTTTGTTTGTGAATCAGTCACGATGTGTTTAGGGTAGGTGTAAGGAACCAAGTGGCATTCTATCCTTCATCGACACAACATGAACATAAACTACACACAAACATGTAAAATAAATGCATATCTTTTGTCTCGAGATACTCTGAGTTGAGATAACGCCCCCAACGACACTCACTGAGTAACTGCTCTAGGTTGGGCTGACGTGCTACCCTGCTAGTGAGTCACTCCAATGGTCTTCTTGCTTTGGAGGATGTAAGTCTGCTATGCTTTCCTTTTTTACTTGGCCACTACACACTGATGAGCTCCTTGTTAGTTTGGTAGGCCTTAATGCATGGCCGATAAGCTATCTCATGTTGGCTTCGTTTAAGAGGATGAGAGTCTACTACGCTTTCTTCTTGTATTAGCCTTTCATGCACTGACTGGGTTGAGTTTATTTGAAGTTTAGGATAAGTCCCTAGTGGCTCCTTCCCTCCTGACTGCTTCAAGTCTAGGTCTAGTTTTTCCTTGGGGTTCCCCACTTAGTAGTCGCTCTAGAACATATAGCATTTGTTGTGCCAGTGATAGATTATCCCAATGATCAGTTCCACTTGGAAAGTTGTAAGCTTACACGCCTTCCTTCTAGATTGATCTTTGCACATCGATGAGCACCTTAGGTTGGTTCATTCTTACTATGCTTGATTGATACCACTCTCTGGATACACCTTAGGTTGGTTGGTTCTCACACCTTAGGATACTCCACTCATGGTAGATGTAAGTCTGCTATGCTTTCTACTTGAGTTGGCCATCATACACCTATAGGCTTTCTTTTCTAGGGCTCAGGATAACGCCCCTAGCAATACCTCCCCTGTGGGCACTATATTTAGATCACATCCTTTGTGACCCCATTTAGACACTACCCGTGTTACTATCGGATTGGACAATTTTCCTTTCCTAGTAACCACCCCTATGATTGGAGAATCCATCCCGTGGATGTGCATTCTCCCTAGTAACTGAGAGTCAAGGCCTATATAGCCCTTCTCGGTGGTCTCACACCAGTAAGGTCCACACAAATATATAAACAAAATATATATTCACTTATGGATTATGAAGACACCCCTAGTGGTACATTTTCCCAAGCAGGCATCCTATCTTTAGGGTAGTGTCAACAAAACTCCCTTTTGGAATCACCTGACTACTCTTGAGTTGATATAAGTCCTTAGCAGCATTCACTCAGTAGTGCCCCCTAAGTCGGCTTCGATTTGTTATGCTACCAACAGGTTACCCAGTGGTTGTTCCCTACTTTAGAAGATGTAATTCTGCTACACCTTCTTCCTAGCATAATCGTTGCACACTGACAGGTAACCCCTTAGGTTGGCTAGCTCTACCCCACGGCTAGTAGACTATCCCTTTAGATTTGTAAATCTAAGATAGGACAAGTTCGATATAGCCCCTTCACAGTGGGTCCATAGCACAACGACATGATCCATAAATTAAATCTATCAAATTTGATTGAGCTCACATCCCCAGTAGATATGCCCTCAATTCTAAATCCAACTAAACCAAACAAACCAAATCAAATCACATAAAATTAAGATAAAATTAATCTTGACTACTTTTGAGTTGACATAAGTCCCCAGTGGCATTCACTTAGTAGTCGCCTTAGGTTGAGTTCGATTTGTAGTGCATCCAATAGGTCACCCCAACGGTTGTTCCTCTTTGAAAGATGTAAGTCTGCTATGCCTTCTTCCTATACGACAAGGCAATATAGCCCCATCTCGGTCCATCACATACATAGTCCTTACATTAACTCATTAAATTACACTCAATCTAATTTTCTGGAGTTAAATCACACCCTTCTCCCTAGTGGAGCTCCAAATCATATATAAACAAGTCAAACAAATAAATCAAATTCAAAACCAATAGCCCTAATGGAGCAAAATTAAACCAACTCCCCCAGTAGATTCTAAATCAAAGAAATCCAACCAAACTCTTATTCCTAGTAAATACATCCCCAAACAAATCTATGAAATCAAACTCAAATCCCAATCCCCAACGGAAGCCTAAACTTGCTTCCCTAGTGGAAGGTTCATATGCTTGATCCCCAGCGAACTTAGCCCATATCTCTAGCAAATATGCCTCCACATCAATTAAAATAAATCAAATTAAAGTCAATTCGATCTTAATCCCCAATGGATTATAGATTCTTATCCCCAATGGATCTTCTTTCCATAAATCATATAATCAAGTCAAATTCAAACCATATCCCCAGTAGATTTTCTTCTTCTATGCCCACAACATAGACCCCTCACATGTCATGTCCAATGCATGCGTCATCCCCTAGCGGATCTCTCTCCATGTCCTTGACATGGAATTCTCATCAAATCTTATTTCTTCTAATATTTCAACCAAAATCCTAACTATTTATTTATTCAAATTACACCATCTTAACATTGTAATCAATATTTTATGATTTGTGATCATGCAAGCTCAAACTAACTATACAATATCATGCTAAACATATTATAGTGTGAATTAACACACTATATTATATTATAATATATGATGTTATATTATAATTTGCTATAATATAATAAATTGTCTAACATTACAACACATTAGAATCACTTAAAAGGAACAAATAATAAAATTTTCTCAAAATATGAATAATGTTCATTTTGGATGTAAAATTATTATTTTCTATTAGAAATGGTACAAAATAGCATAATTTTGGTGTTGCTTCTTGGTGTGTGCCATGAATTTGCCCAAATTTTTCCATCTCAACCTTCAAATTAACATTTTTGTGAGTTTTGACCCAATGTATTATAAAAAGAGTAAAATAAACTAAAATGTACAATAACATTTAGTAACACACCACCACATTCATATATATGTGAAGTTATATTGTTATGTACATTATATTTTAATATCATTTCATTTAATATATTATCTTACATTACACCTTAAAATGAATCACTTTAAGCAAAAAATTTATAAAATTTGGTTGAAAATGAACATTTATTTTGGATGCAAAATTTCATTATTTTGATTAAATGACACACATAGCACACCCCAATGATGTTCCCTAAAGCTTACCTTAAATTTGGTCAAATCCCATCATCTCACCTATAAATCAATATTTTTATGAATTATACCAACAAGCTCTACTACATCATATATAATAAACTAAAATATGCTAAACAACAAGTAGTAATACATAATAGTATAAATGCATGATGCTACACTATGTTATGGCATCCTATATTATAATAATCTATAACATATTATATTATATTATATTGCATATCACATCACAAGAGATTGCTTAAGATAAAAAAATCATAAAATTAGTCTAAATAATAAAAACTATATATTTTAGTCATATCACTTACATATTTTAAATTGAAATAATATATTATGAAGCCATGCTCTACCTATTATGAATTTGGCAAAATTCCACCTTTTTAAAGTCTAAATCAAAATTTTTATAAATAATGCTAGTGTAGAATTTGCATGATTGCAAAATACTAAAAGAATTAAAATGCATAGAATAATATATTATGATATATGATGCTATACTATGCTACAACATATAATATTTATTTTGAACATAAAATCTTACTTTTAGACTATATGGCGTAGCACACCTTTTGTACTACAACCCACTTTCAAATTTAACAAATTTCATCATCGATTTATTAAATCAATATTTTTATGATTTATATTAATATAGACTATAAGGCACAATACCATAATAGATAAAAAAAACATTTCAAAATATCTTATAACATCCAAAAGCACATCACTACATGCTCAAATATATGATGCTACATTATACTATAATAAATGGTAATATAATTTGATTTAGGGTATTCAAATCTCTAATACTCAAGGGAAAGTCTCTTGAAGACAATTTCTTTAGCTACCATAGCTATGTTAAGATTAGGTCATTCTTTAGATATACTCCTAATGACATCTTTATTCAAGGTTTAGGGTTTATGTTTTAGGATAGGTTAGGTTTAGGGTTTAGTAGGTTTAGAGTTTAGGGTTTAGGGTTTAGG
The DNA here is from genome assembly GCA_021442155.1 of Cymbidium sinense. Lineage (NCBI taxonomy): Eukaryota > Viridiplantae > Streptophyta > Magnoliopsida > Asparagales > Orchidaceae > Cymbidium > Cymbidium sinense. The sequence goes on along the minus strand of CM038214.1, from coordinate 320,897,527 downwards.
TTTGGGATTTAGGTTTAGGTAGGGTTTAGGGTTTAGGTTGGTTTTAGGGTTTAGGTTTTAGGGTTTAGGATTTATGGTTTTAGGATTTAGGTTTAGGTTTAGGGTTTAGTTTTTAGGGTTTAGTTTTAGGGTTGTGTTTAGGTTTAGGGTTTTTTAGGGTTTAGGTAGGGTTTAGGTTTTGGTTTTAGGTTGTGGTTTAGGTTTAGGTTTAGGTTTTAGTTTTAGGATTTAGGTTTAGGGTTTAAGGTTTTTTTTTAATAGAGAAAAATTCAGTTCAACATTTCTTCTTTTCGATTTCATCAACCAAGAAGCACCACAAGTTTTCTAAGACACAAGCGACGACATAGATAAAAAATGAGCACCCATAGAGCAAATCAAAAACCCTAGATAAGTAGAATAGTCTCTACTATAAAGACATAGTTCCATAAGTAGTAGATCGGATCGGTCTTCTTCAGTCTCTCCAGTTCCCATCGAACCACCCCCTCCTTTCGAGTTGCAGGATTCACCATCATATCCCCCATCTCTCCCTCCACCACTACAACAATTGTAACCTTCGTCGCTCCTCCTGCCTCCATAACCACCACTGCTCTGACCACCACCTCCATATCTACTATCACCTCTAGATCCCCTCACCACAACTACGATAACTGCCACCTCTACCTTCGCCTCTGCTACTAGATATAAACTTAGCCTAGTTAACGGTGATGTTCTTGCCATAAAGGTTCTACACATTCTTAGGGTTTAGGGTTAATTTAGGATTTAAGGTTTAATGCTAGTTTATGGTCTAAGGTTAGTTTAGGGTTTAAGGTTGAAGGTTTGGGGTTAGGGTTTAGGGTTGTAGTTTTTAGCATTTAAGGTTTAGGGTTTAAGGTTTAGGGTTTAGGGTTTTAGGGTTTATGGTTTAGGGGTTATGGTTTAGGGTTTAGGGTTTAGGGTTTAAGATTTAGGGTTTAGGGTTGTAGGTTTAGAGTTGTAGGTTTAGGGTTAGTTTTAGGGTTTAGGGTTTTAGGGTTTTAAAAATTAAGTAAACCAAGAAGTTTGGTTTATTTAATTTATTTTTTATTTATTTGAGTTTATTTTATTTTTTATTTAGGTTTATTTTATTTTATTTAGTTTAGTTTTTTTATTTTTTTTTTTTATTTTAGTTTATTTTAGGTTTAGGTTTATTTTAGTTGAGTTTATTTTATTTTATGTTTAGGTTTATTTTTTTTATTTAGGTTTATGTTTAGGTTTTATTTTATTTTAGGTTTAGGTTTTAGGTTTTATTTTTTGGTTTATTTTAAGGTTTTATTTTTTAGTTTAGGTTTAGGTTACTTTTAGTTTATTTTATTTTATTTAGTTTTGGTTTAGGTTTAGTTTATTTTAGGTTTTGGTTTAGGTTTTATTTATTTTAGTTTAGGTTTAGGTTTATTTTATTTTTATTTTAGGTTTAGGTTTTTTTGTAGTTTAGGGTTTAAGTTTTATTTTTTATTTATTTTTAGGTTTATTTTCTAGGTTTAGGTTTTTATTTAGTTTTTATTTTATTTTATTTTATTTTAGGTTTTGTTTTTATTTTATTTAGGTTTTTAACTTTTTAGTTTACTTTAGGTTTTTATTTATTTTATTTTAGTTTAGTTTTTAATTTTTATTTTATTTTCTTTTTTAGTTGAGGTTTAGGTTTAGGTTTAGGTTTTAGTTTATGTTTTTATTTTATTTTATTTTGGTTTAGGTTTTTTATTTATTTTATTTTTAGGTTTTATTTAGTTTAGGTTTAGGTTTTTAGCTTTTTAGGGTTTAGGGTTTAGGGTTTAGGATTTAGGTTTTAGGTTAAGGGTTTAAGTTTTAATTTAAAGTTTAGGGTTTTAATTTTTTTTTTTAAGAGAGAACAAATTCAAATTCAACATTTCTTCTTTTGATTTCATCAACCAAGTAGCACCCCAAGTTTTCTACAACACGATGACATAAAAAATGAGCACCATAGAGCAAATCAAAAGCCCTAGATAAGTTGAAGCACCTCAGAAAGACATAGTTCCATAAGCTCATCGATCGACCATTCTTCTTTTTTTTAGTTCACATCAAACCACCTCTCTTGAGTAGATCCCAACATATCCTGATCTTTCCGTCACTTACCATATGTAACCTCCTCCTCCCCGCCTCCATAACCACCACTTCTCACCACCACCTCCATATCCACCAACACCTCATCCCCACCACCACTTGTGATAACGCCTCCGCCCAGCCTCCACCAGATCTAGACTGAGCCTAGTTGATGGTGATGTTCCTGCCATCAAGGTTCTACCCATTCTTAGGGTTTAGGGTTAGTTTAGGGTTATAGATTTTAGGATTTAGGGTTTAGGATTTAGGGTTTAGAGTTTATGATTTTTTTAGGGAAATTAAGGAGATTTTATTACCATAAATAAATTGTACAAAGTCTTAAAGGGGGCAAATCTCTAAGCTAATGCTCAAAGAGCTACAAAAGGTCCTAAAGAGATAAGTCCACTAACTATTACAATAGTTAAGGAAAGCAAGCAAAGAAAAATAAAAATAGAAATCAACAAATGAAAATCCATGTAAACTGCAGCAAACTCCATCTGATCCTTTTGAAACTAGCACGATCCACCATGAGTAGTCTCCAAACCTGTAAAAGAGATCTGTAAAATGCTTTTAAAAGGATGAGTACAATTAATTAAGTAATTAATCAAGCATAAAGAGTGAAAGCAGATAAAATGAATAAGATAAAGAAGGCTCGGGCTCAATTACAATCATTTCAAGGAGCAACACTATATGTAAGCATCCAAACTTTAGGTGAAGGGTTATAATTACATATAGCATTACCAGCCAAAAGAGTGGAAAACATCAAAGCCATCATTTCCAGCATACCTCTTGTAGCACCTTATCCAAAGACAATCATCATGCCAACCTACAAAATCCTCCAAAAAGCAAAAATAGCCTCCAAACACCCAACAATCAAAGATATCAAGCTCAATATGACAGATACAGAGGTAATCCACCAGGATAGCAGCAAACCCAAAGGAGCACCACCAAAGCCACCACCAAGAATGGATAACAAAATCAATAGGAGCAAACCTCATAATATGAGAAAAAGCACTAAATAGAGACAATCCAAAGGCAAAAGGAAACACATAAGTGGTAGGATCCTCCATCAAAAGGATAGGCAAAGAGCCAATAGCAATAAAACCAAGTCTAACAATAAGCCTAATAACAAGAGGAGTGGGCAGCAAGGCTGCCAAGGAGGAAACCAGAAGAAGAGAGTAAAAGAAAATAAGCAACAATTTCCCAGCACAATCACTAAAGAACAAAGAAAATTTTGCCAAAATAAAGACTCCATCAACTAGCCCAAATGACAGAATCCAAACAGTTAGCCAAAAGGTCCTCTAAGCAAACCACCTCAATAACAGAAGATCCAAATCATCAATTCCAGAACCATCAGTACAAAGTCCAACAACAATCATCAAGCCACAAACATCAAAGATACTTCGGAAGATAGAAATAGATAGCAGCTGCCAATCCCAATCAAAGGAAAGAAAAATCCAATCTAGAAAGCTAGAGATTGCAGCTACTAAAGATAGAATAATAAGAAGCCTAGTAGGACAAAAAATAAGCCAACTGATAAAAATAGTAGTACAACAGTGACCCAACACAACCACCATCACCCAAGGCCAAATAACAGCCAACCAGGAGTCATTAGTTGGCCACTTCAGAACAAAACCCACAACCAAAACCTCAGTAATACAAGAGGAGGACCAACCCATTACTAGAGGATACAACAAACTAGAGACATCCATCCTCAAAAGCAACCAAAGTAGAAACAAAGTAAGGGTAAAGAGTCACAAAAAATAATCTCCAAGCTACAGCAAAGCAGCAAACAACCCTTAAAGTCACCTAGCCCATCATAATAGCAAGAGCAGTAGCCACAAAAAGACATCTACCAAAAGCCACTGTCCGATGAGCAATCCCCACCTAAGAATCCCACACCCCAAATAGCAGAAGCAAGGGGGAAGGGATCAACTCATGAGAAAAGGGGCAGCCAAAAGAACCTGGAAGAACCACACTAAATAGTAAGAAATAAGTAGGCGATGAGCCATCCAGCCACAAAGTAACCACCCTAGAAAAACTTAATAAAATAATCGCAAAAAAAGAACCAGAACCAAAGGTAGATAACAAGTCCAGAAAAAATAACAAAACCCAGGAAGGGATAATAGCAACATCTAGATTTCACCAGTAACCTGCCAACTCACAACCTAAACCAAACAAATTAGGCTGCAGAAAAACCCAACCATTAAATAACCAAATCCAAAAAAAACCACACAGGAGAATAATAAAGAGGGAGAAAACCCTGCCCATCACCAAAATAACCTAATTCCACCATAGCAAGGAGAAAATAGAAAGATAGTACCATAAACTAAGATAGTAAACAACCTCTCCACCTCAGAAACCCGACTTCCACCAAGAATGGAGACAAAAAAACCAAACCAAAACTATAGAAAAACCAAAGGAATGAAAAATAACCCCAACCAATCCAAAAATAGGAAGAATTCATACTAGAGAACAAAATTAGGTTTAGGATAAGAAAAACTCAAATCCAAACCAGAGGAAATATCCAAAACCAAGAAAAACCATCCACACAGAGTAATCCAAAACCACAAACAAGCAAAGAAGTGCTAAAAGCTTCTAAGATAAGGCAACCCAATTTTATCTAGATTAATAAGACCACTTAATAAAAAAGGAAGATCTTCATTAGAAAACATTTGCAAATTGGAAGACTTGGCCCCTAAGTTGGCAAGAAAATTAGTACAAGAATTTCCTTCTCTATATATATGAGAAATTTGAAAATCTAGATTAGCAAGAAGACTCCTAGTATGATTAAGCAAATAAAACACTTCAGCATTGCCATGGAAGTCATACTTAAGTAAATCTAAAAGATGGAGAGCATCAACTTCAACCCAGATCTTAGAAAAACCTCTTTGTAAACAAACGGAAATGGCATGTTGAATGCCTTTAAGTTTAGCAAATAAAACAGAACAAGGATCTAAAGGGGCAGCAAAAGTAGAAACTACCTTGCCACCATGATCTCTCAAAATCCCACCATAACCATAACAACCATTAGAGATCAAGCCATCAGTTTTAACCTTGATGCAATTATGATTAGGTTTAATCCAATGGATAATTTTCTAGTTGGAAGAAACATTACAAGTAGGAAGGTTAATCCCAAATTTGAAGGCCACAGACTTGTACCCTTTAAAATTGGAGTAAGTAAGAAGATTGGCTTTAAAAAGAGAAAATTTTATATTTGGATCTAGCAATGATATGATTATAATTCATAGGAAAATTATGGTGCTTTGCATCATTTCTATCCATCCAAATATACCAAAGAATAGTAATAGCTAAGATAATTTTAACATGACCCTTAGAAGTATGAGAAAAACATGCTTCAAGAAGTTGCATAATAGAAAGTGAGCCATTAAAATGGAAGGTATTAAAAACATTATCATACCAGTTCCACAATCTAACAACAATAGGGCCATTCATAAAAACATGATCCACACTTTCAATGTGATAATAATAATGACATTTAGAGGGGAGGTGGAAACCTTTTTTTAAAAGAGTAGCATCCACAGGGATATAATGCTTAAGAATGTGCCAAGTTAAGACCAAAAATGAACTAGGGTGGTGTGTTACGAAATGTTATTGTACATTTTAGTATGTTTTACTTTTGTTATAATACATTGGGTCAAAACTCACAAAAATATAAATTTGAAGGTTGAGATGGAAGAATTTGGCCAAATTCATGGTACACACCAAGAAGCAACACCAAAATTATGTTATTTTGTACCATTTCTAATAGAAAAATAATAATTTTACATCCAAAATGAACATTATTCATATTTTGAGAAAATTTTGTTATTTGTTCCTTTTAAGTGATTCTAATGAGGTGTAATGTTTGACAATATATTATATTATAGCAAATTATAATATAACACCATATTTTATAATATAATATAGTGTGTTAATTCACACTATAATATGTTTAGCATGATATTGCATAGTTAGTTTGAGCTTGCACCATCATAAATCATAAAATGCTTATTACTATGTTAAGATGATGTAATTTGAAGGAATACATTATTAGGCTTTTGGTTGAAGTATTAAAGGTGTGAAAAAGAGAAGAAATAAGATTTGATGAGAATTCCATGTCAAGGACATGGAGGGAGATCTAGGGATCACACATGCATTGGACATGACATGTGAGGGTCTATGTTGAGAGCATAGAAGAAGAAAATCTGGGGCTAAGGTTTAAAATTTGATTTGATTATATGATTTATGGAAAGAAGATCCTAGGATAAGAGTCCATAATCCAGGGATTAAGATCGAATTGACTTTAATTTATTTTGTTTTAATTGATGTGGAGGCATATTTTCTAGAGATATGGGCTCCAGTCTATTAGGGATTGGGTATATGAACCTTCCACTAGGGAAGCAGGTTCGGGCAATCTGCTGGGGATTAGGATTCGAGTTTGATTTTGTAGATTTATTTGGGGATGTATCCCCTAGGGATAAGAGTTTGGATTTCTTTGATTTAAATTGGTTGGGGAGTTGGCTCCACTAGTTGGTTTTGAATTTGATTTGCTTAACTTATTTATATATGATTTGGGGCTCCAGAGAAGGGTGTGATTTAACTCGAGAAAAAATGATTTTATAATATGGGGATTGTTGATAATGGGTTTATCAAATATCTATTTTGACCAAGGGGTTTCATTTGTGCAGCAGCTGTTCCAAAAAGGCATGAGCATACTTACATCTTCCAAAGTGGAACAACCAGGGGTGACCTTGGATGCACAAATTGAAGAACTAGGTGACTATTGAGTGAATGCCGTTGGGGACTTATATCAACTCAAAAGTAGTTAGAAATAATTTTATCTTAATTTCATGTGCTTTGATATAGTTTTTTTGGTTTAGTTTTATTTCAAACTGAGGGCATATCCACTAGGGATGTGAGCTCAGTAAAATTTGATAGATTTAAATTATGGACCATATCAGTGTGTGATGGACCCACTGAGAAGGGGCTATATCAGAGTTATCCGTCTCAAATTTACAAATCCAAAGGGATACCGCCATGGGGTAGAGCCAACATAAGGGGTTGCCTTTGTGCAATGGCTATGCTAGGAAGAAGGCGTAGTAGACCTACATCTTCTAAAGCAAGGATAATCGTTGGGGTGACCTACTGGTAGCACAACAAATTGAACTTGACTTAGGGGTGACTATTGAGTGAATGCTGCTGAGGACTTATATAAAATCAAGAGTAGTTAGGCGATTCTTATAAGGAGTTTTATTGACATTATCCTAAACATAAGATACCTGCTAGGGAAAAGGTGCCACTAGGGGTGTCCTTCTAATCCACAAGTGAATATATATTTTGTTTATATGTTTTTGTGGACCCTGTTGGTGTACAAGGGACTACACTGAGAAGGGGCTATGTCAGCTTTGACCTATCTCAGATTTACTAGACTAAAGGAGAATCTGCACATCCACAGGACTGATTCTCCAACCACAGGGGTGGTTACTAGAAAAGGGGAACTGTCCAATCTGATAGCAACCTGGGTAGTGTCTAAATATGGTCGCAAAGGATGTAATCCAAATATAGTGCTCACAGGGGTGGTGCTGTTAGGGGCGTTATCGTGAGCCATGGAAAAGAAAGCCTATAGGTGTACGATGGCCAACTCAAGGGGAAAGTGTATCAAACCTACATCTTTCATAAGTAGTGTATCCTAATGTGCAATAACCAACCAACCTATGGTGTATCCATCAGCATAAGTGGTGTATCCATCAACATAGTGAAAACCAACCAACCTAAGGTGCCTGTCGGTGTGCAATGATCAACCTCAAAAGAAAGCATGTAGGCTTACAACTTTTCTGATCATTGGGATAGTCTATCATTAGTGGGACAGATGCTATCTAACCTAGAGTGACTATTAAGTGGGGAGCCCCGAGGAAGGACTAGACCCAGACTTGAAGCAGTAAGGAGGGAAGGAGCCGCTAGGGGACTTATCCTAAACTTCAAATATACTCGACCCAGTCAGTGCACAAAGGCTAATCCAAGAAGAAAGCATAGCAGACTCACATCCTCTTAAATGAAGCCAACATGAGGTAGCTTATCGACCACACAGTAAGGCCTACCAAACTAACAAGGCTCTCATCGGTGTGCAGTGGCCAAGTAAGGAAGGAAAGCATGGCAGACTTACATCCTCCAAAGCAAGAAGACACTGGATGACACACTAGAAAGGTAGCACATTAGCCTTACCTAGAGCAGCTTCTGAGTGAGTGCCGTTGGGGGCATTATCTCAACTCAGAGTAGCCCGCAAGCATCTCTCTTCCAAACCTTCGAGCTCTTCTAACCATAACTTGACATTCTGCTCTGTTGTGATCTTGCTACCCACAACTATCCTTAGTGATGGGAGTTGGACTTCTAATGGTAGAATAGTTTCAAAACCATACACTATGGAGAAAGGAGAATGAGTTGGAGTTCTATATGTGGTGTAGGCCATAAGGATTCAACTAACCGCTTTTGCCCCATCGCTTGTTATTGTTGAGTGTCTTCTTTAGTATTTGGATGAGAGTTTTATTGAAGGCTTCTGCTAAGCTATTTTCCCTCTGGTAGTTGATAGTAGAATATCTCCAATCTATGCTATGTCTACAGGCAAAGTAATTGATCTTGGTGCTCTTGAATGTAGTACCATTATACGATATAATTCGTCAAGGCACTCCAAACTTATATACGATATGGTTCCTAAAAAACTAGAGCACATGCTAAGTTGTGACCTTTCAGAGCAGAATTACCTTCGCCAATTTGAAAAAGTAGTTAGTAGCAGCTAAGATGAACTGATGACCCTTGAAAGAAGGAGGATCAATTGAACCCACTATGTCGGTACCCGACACTGACCAGCCATGGCGTAGGATGTAGAATGTTGGGTGGCGAGACCACACCATGTATTTAACATTGGTGGCATCGCCTAGCCATATCCATGAAATCTTTAATCATCGATGGCCAGTAATATCTTAGTCTCTTCATCTTGGCTTTCATCTTCAGACTGGATTGGTTGGTTCCACATAATCCTGAGTGTACCTCGATCACGATCTTATGGGCTTCATGCTTGTCTAAACAATGTAACCACATGTGATCAAAAGATTGTTGGTACAAGACACCATCCACAAGAGCGTAGGAAAGTGCTCTCTACTTCATCTGATGGGCTTGGGACTTCCCTTGTGGTAGTTTGGCTTTATTTAGTTAATCCATGAATAGTTGCCTCCAATCTAACTCCTCATCCTTCTTGGCAATGGCAACCTCCCCTTCAAGAGAGTACTTTTTGATGAGTTTAATATCAATAAGGGATAAGAGTTATCTATTTTGGAATTTTATTGATATGGACTCATCCTCCGGAGATGCCAACTCCTTAGCAAGCTTGGCTGAAGCATACACTATGGCATTCTCTCCTTGAGAAATCTTATAAATGGTAAACTCTAGGATTTGGGCCAATAACTCTATGGTGTACTTGTGGTAGTGATGGAGCTTGGGCTTTATAACCTTATAGGACCTAGCAATTTGGTTGACAATTAGGTGAGAATCCTAGAAGATGTTGATGTTCTGAGTTCTTAGAGTAATGACTAACTCAGATTGGCAATCGAGCCTCATAGCTTTGTTGGTGGTGCAAAGATTGGACAGATGATATGAGAATCTCATCACATCATGATCCAGAGTTAAGAGAATAATTCCTACCCCTGCCTTTCTTGGAATAATAGATTGTGGTTCTTCTCCTCTTTGAGAAGAAGCCGCACCATCAAAGTACATCTCTAGCGATGAATGCTTGTATCCCCTAAGTTCATGATTTATTCATCAGGGAGATCATCACTAAGTGGAGAGTCGAAGAAGTGGGTGATAAGAAATGCTAGCTTATCCTTTCACGATGGAGAGGTAATTTTAAAGCGAGAGGATCATGGACCATCGCCAACCATCCCGGAAGCGATCGTGTTATGAGATATTGTAGTGGATTGATCCAAGATATAAAGTTCAGCTTATGAGGAAGCATGTAATGCTGCAGCTTTTGGAATGCAAAGATTAAAGCTAGGTAATGCTTCTCAATGGGTGGATAATTAGCCTCAGTAGGGATTGGACAATGGCTGAGGTAGTAGAGTGCATTTTCCTTCCCTTCATTATTGGCTTGGGCCAACAAAGCACCAAGGGAGTCATCTAACACAACAATGTAAAGTATGATCAGCTTGCCTGGGATAGGGGCTGCTAGAACTGGTGGCATCATCAGGTAATTCTTGATGTCTTCGAAGGCAAGCTCACACTTGTCATCCCACTTGAACTTGGCATCCTTTTTGACAAGTTGTGAGAATGGACGACATCTTCCTAATAGGTTGAATATAAAGCATCTTAGATACGTCAACCTCTCTTGGAATGATTTGAGTTGAGTTAAAGTTTTAGGGGTGGCATTTCTAATATCACCTTGATCTTCTCTAGATCGATTTTACTTCCCTGGTGTCAGCCAACAAACCCAAGGAATTTCCCTGAAGCTACTCCGAATGCACACTTCAGGGGGTTCATTTTGAGGTTAAATTATCTAAACTATTAGAAAACAACTTCAAGTCAAAGAGATGGTCTTCCTTTTCTCTACTTTTGACCATGAGATCATCGACATCAGTGACTTGATGATGAATGAGTTCAAAGATTAGTATAAAATCAAATAAAACCTAAATTAAAATCTAAACCTAAACCTAAAATAAAATAAAATAAAATAAACTAATAAAAATAAACTACAAAAAACTAAACAAAAACCTAAATTGAACTAAAAAGTGAAATAAACCTAAGAATAAAAAAACTTAATAAAATTAAAACTAAACAGAAAATAAAAAAAATAAACCTAAAATAAACCTAAAATAAAATAAAATAAAAACCTAAACCTAAAAAATAAACCTAAAAATAAATAAAATATAAAACCTAAACCCTAAACTAAAAAAAAACTAAACCTAAAATAAAAATAAAATAAACAAATAAAATAAAACCTAAACTTAAACTAAAATAAGCTAAACTAAAATAATAAAACCTAAACCTAAACCTAAAATAAACCAATCCTAAACCTAAACCTAAACTAAGTAAAAGAAAATAAACTAAAAATAAACCTAAACCTAAACTACAAAATAAAACCTGAAAATAGACCTAAAATAAAAACCTAAAAATAGACCTAAAATAAAAACCTAAACCTAAACCAAAAAAATTTATAATAAAAACCTAAACCTAAACCTAAAAATAAAAAATAAAACCTAAACCTAAAAAATAAAATAAAATAAAACTCAACTAAAAAATAAACTAAAATAAAAAACTTAAACTAAAATAAATAAACCTAAATTAAATTAACTAAACCAAATAGAAATAAAAAATAAAATAAACTAAAATAAAATAATAAACTAAATAAACCTAAACCAATTGGTTTACTTAATTTTAAAATAAAACCCTTAAACCCTAAATCCTAAACCCTAAACACTAAACCCTAAATGCTAAACCTTAAAACAAACCCTAAACTCTAAACCTACAACCCTAACCCTAAACCCTAAACCCTAAACACTAAACCCTAAACACTAAAAAATCCTAAACCCTAAACCCTAAACCCTAAACCCTAAATTCTAATCCTAAACCCTAAACCCTAAAAGCATAAACCCTAAAACCCTAAACCCTAAACCCTACACCGTACACCCTAAACCCTAAAGCCTAAACCCTAACCCGAAACCCTAAACCCTTAAAACCCTAAACATAAACCAAAAGTAACTAAATAAATTAAAAAATAAACCTAAACCCTAAAACCTAATAAACCTAAACCTAAACCCTAAGAATGGGCATAACCTTGATAGCATGAACATCACCATCAACTAAGCTCAGTTTTGATCTGGCAATGGAGATGAAGGAGGAGGCAGTGGTTATCATAGTGGTGGTGGGGGATCTGGAGGTGCTGGTTGATATGGAGGTTGTGGTCGGATTAGTGGTGGTTATGGAGGTGGCAGGAGCGATGGAGGTTACAAACATGGTGGTGGTGGAGTGAGAGATCGGGGATATGATGGTGGATCCCGCTATTCAAGAGGTTGGGGTGGTTCTGGTGGGAACTGGAGAAACTGAAGAATGGTCGATCCGATCTACTGTTTACGGAACCGTGTCTTTACATTAGAGACAATTCTAGTTATCTAGGGTTTTGATTTGCTCTATGCATGCTCATTTGTGATCTATGTCATCGCTTGTGTCTTAGAAAACTTGGTGTGTTATTTGGTTGAAGAAATCAAAAGAAGAAATGTTGAATCTGAATTTGTTCTCTATTAAAAGAAAAACCAAAAACCAAAACCTTAAACAAAAAACCTAAACCTTAGACCTAAAACCTAAACCCTAAACCCTAAACCCTAAAAACCTTAAACTATAAACCCTAAACCTAAACCCTAAAAAGCTAAAAACTTAAAAATAAAATAATTAAAAAATGTAAACCAAAATAGAATAAAATAAAAACCTAAACTAAAACCTAAACCTAAACCTAAAAAGAAAATAAAATAAAAAATTAAAATCAAAATAAAATAAAATAAATAAAAACCTAAACTAGACTAAAAAATAAAATAAAATATAAAATAAAATAAAAACTAAATAAAAACCTAAACCTAAATATAAAACCTAAAAATAAATAAAAATAAAATCTAAATTACTAAACCTAAACTAAAATAAATAAAACCTAAACCTAAACCTAAAATAAACAAAATCTAAACATAAACCTAAACCCAAAAAAATAAAATAAAATAAATTAAAATAAACCTAAACCTAAACTAAAAATAAAACCATAAAATAAACCTAAAATAAAAAATCTAAAACCTAAACCTAAAAATAAATTAAAATTTAAACCTAAACCTAAAATTAAAAATATAACCTAGATAAAATTAAAATAAACCTAAACCTAAACCTGAACCTAAAAAATAAATAAAAATGAAAAACCTAAGCTAAAATAAAAAAAACTAAAATAAATAAACTAAACTAAATAAAAATAAAATAAATAAAATAAACTAAAATAAATAAAAAAATAAACCAAATAAACTTAATAAAGATAAACTTATGAGTTTACTTAATTTAAAAATAAATAAATAAATAAAACCATGACCCTAAACCCTAAACCCTAAACCCTAAAACTAACCCTAAATTAAACTCTAAAACCCTAAACCAAACCTTAAACCCTAACCCTAAAACCCTATACCCTAAACCCTAAACCCTACATACTACCCTAAACCCTAAACCCCTAAACCCCAAACCCTAAACACTAAACCCTAAACCCAAAAAACCTAAAAACATAAGTCTAAACTAAATGAAACTTAAAAATAAAATAAATATAGAAACTTAAACCTAAATAAAATAAAATAAAATAAAAATCTAAACTAAAACCTAAACCCTTACCTAAACCTAAATGTAAAAATAAAATAAAATAAAAAATAAAAACTAAAATAAAATAAAAAAAAAAAAAACTTAAACTAAACTAAAAAATAAATTAAACCTAGAAATAAAAAACCTAAATAAAATAAAAACTAAACGTAAAATAAAAATAAAAATAAAATAAAATAAAAACTAAATAAAAACCAAAACCTAAAAAAATAAACCTAAAAATAAATAAAAAATAAAACCTAAACCCTAAACCTAAAATAAACAAAATAAAATAAACCTAAACCAAAACTAAAATTAACTAAACTAAAATAAATAAAACTTAAACCTAGACCTAAAATAAACTAAACCTAAACCCTAAACTAAATAAAATAAAATAAATTAAAAATAAACCTAAACCTAAACTAAAAAATAAAAGCTAAAAATAAAACTAAAATATAAACCTAAAACCTAAACCTAAAAAAATTAAATAAAAACCTAAATCTAAGCCTAAAATAAAAAATAAAACCTAAACCTAAAATATAAAATAAAAATAAACCTAAGCTAAAAAATAAACATAAACCTAAACCTAAACCTAAACCTAAAAAAAAAACCTAAAATAAATAAATAAAATAAATAAACTAGTAAATAAAGATAAAATAAAATAAAAAAATATAAACTAAATCTTTTACTTAATTTAATTTAAAAAAACCCTAAACCTAAACTAACCACTTAAATCAACCTCCTAAACCCTAAACCTAAATCTTAAAGAAACTTAAACTAAAACTATCTAAACAACCTAAACCTAAACTAAACTTAAAAAACTTAAACCTAGCCTAAATTTAAACTAAACTTAAACTAACCTAAACCTAAACTAAAACCTAAACCTAAACTAACTAAACTAAACTAAACTAAACTACAAACCTAAAACCATAAACTAAAGTTTAAAACCTAAAACCCAAACCACTAACCATAAGTTAACCTAACCTAAACCAAAACCCTAAACCCCAAAGGCCTAAACTAAACCTTAAACCAGAATGTGAACCCTAACCTTAAACCCAAAACCCTAACCCAAAACCCAAAAACCCTAAAATCTTAAACCCTAAAACCCTAAACCCTAAACCCTAAACCTTAAACCTATACCCTAAAACCCTAAAACCTTAAAACCCTAAACATAAACTAAATAAAACTTAAAAATAAAATAAATAAAAAACTTAAACCTCAATAAAAAAATAAAAAAAAACCTAAACTAAATCCTAAACCTAAACCTAAAAATAAAATAAAATAAAATTAAAAATAAACTAAAATAAAATAAATAAAAACCTAAACTAAACTAAAAAATAAAATAAACCTAAGAACAAGAAACCTAAATAAAATAAAAACTAAAAATAAAATAAAATAAAAATTAAATAAAAACCTAAACTTTAAAAATAAACCTAAAAATAAAAGCAAAAATAAGTAAAAAATAAAACATAAAATCTAAATTTAAAAAAAAAACTAAACCTAAAATAAAAATAAAATAAACAAAATAAAATAAACCTAAACCTAAACCTAAAATAAACTAAACCTAAACCTAAATCTAAACTAAATAAAATAAAATAAACTAAAAGTAAAACTAAACCTAAACTAAAAAATAAAACTTAAAAATAAACCTAAAAAACCTAAAACCTAAACCTAAAAAAAATAAAATAAAAACATAAACCTAAATGTAAAAAAAAAAAATAAAATAAAAATAAAAAAACTCAACCAAAAAATAAACCTAAACTTAAGAAATAAACTAAGATAAAACCTAAACTAAAATAAACCTAAAACACACATAAACCAAAATAAAAAAAAAAAATTAAAATAAACTCTAAATAAAAATAAACTAAATAAACCTAACTAAGCTTTAATTTAAAAATACCCTAAATCCTAAACCCTAAACTTAAACCTAAATATTAAACCTATAACCCTAAACCCTAAACCCTAAAACCCTAAATTCTAAATCATAAACCCTAAACACTAAACCCTAAACCCTAAAACCCTAAACCCTAAACCATAAACCCTAAAACTCTAAACCCTAAACCCTAAAACCCCAAGCTCTAAAACCCAAAACCTAAATAAAACTAAACCCTAAACCTAAAACCTACAACCCCAAACCCCAAATAAACCCCAAACTAACTAAACCCTAAACCCTAAGAATGGGCATAACTTTGATGCAGAACATCACCTCAACTAGGCTCGGTTTAGAGCAGTGAGAGGAGGCGGGTTTATGAAAAGAAGAAATGTGCTACTTGGTTGATGAAATCAAAAAAGAAGAAATGTTGAATATGAATTTGTTCTATTTAGAAAAAACTTTAAATCCTAAACTAAAATATAATCCCTAAATCTAAAACCCTAAAACCCAAAAAAGTAAACACTAAACCCCAAACCCTAAAACCATAAACCCTAAACCTAAACATACCCTAAAACCTAAACCCTAAACCATAAACTCTGAACTCTAAACCCTAAAACCCTAAACTCTAAACCCTAAAACCTACAACCCTAAACCCTAAACCCTAAATCTCAAACCCTAAACCATAAACTAACCCTAAACCCTAAACTAACCTAAACCCTAAACCTTGAATAAAGATGTCATTAAGAGTAGATCTAAAGAAGGACCTAATCAAAACATAGTTATGGTAGCTAAAGAAAATGTCTTCAAGAGACTTTCCCTTGATTATTAGAGATTTGAATACCCTAAACCCTAACACTAAATCATATTATAATACCATATGTTATACAATATTGTAGCATCATATATTTGAGCATGTAGTGATGTGTTTTTGGATGTTATAAGATGTTTGAAAATGTTTAGTACATTATGGTGTTGTGCCCAATAGTTTATATTTATATAAATCATAAGAATATTGATTTAATAAATCAAATGTTGAAATTTGTTAAATTTGAGGTAATTAAGTTGTAGTATGGTGCTACACCTATCTAAAAAAAGTAAGATTTTAAGTTCAAAATAAATTTTATATGTTGTAGCATAGTATAGCATCATATATCAAACTATATTGTTCTATGCATTTTAAATTCTTTTAGTATTTTATAATCATGCAGTCGAGCTTACACTAGAATTATTTATAAAAATGTTGATTTAGACCTTAAAATGGTGGAATTTGGCCAAATTCATAATAGGTAGAGCATGGCATTATAATATATTATTTCAATTTAAAATATGTAAGTGATACAACTAAAATATAAAGTTTTTTATTGTTTAGACTAATTTTATGATTTTTTATCTTAAGCAATCCCTTATGATGTGATATGCAATATAATATAATTTAATATGTTATAGTGTATTATAATATAGGATGCCATAACATAGTGCAACATCATGCATTACTACTATGTATTACTACTTGTTGTTTAGGATTTTTAGTTTGTTATAGTATGATGTAGTAGAGTTTGTACTTGTATAATTCACAAAAATATTGAGAGTGAGATGATGGAGTTGGCCAAATTTAAGGTAAGCTTTAGGGAAGCCATTAGGGGTGTGTGGTGTGTCATTTAATCAAAAGAATGGAATTTTGCATCCAAAATAAATGTTAATTTTTCAACCAAATCTTATAAAGTGTTTGCTTAAAGTGATTCATTATAAGGTGTAATGTAAGATAATATATTATATGAAAGCATATTAAAATATAATGTACATAACAATATAACTTCACATATAAATGAATGTGGTGGTGTGTTACTAAATATTATTGTACATTTTAGTATATTTTTTTTTTGTTATAATACATTAGGTCAAAACTCAAAAAATGTTAATTTGAAGGCTGAGATGGAAGAATTTGGCCAAATTGATGGTGCACACCAAGAAGCAACACCAAAATTATGCTATTTTGTACTATTTATAATAGGAAAATAACAATTTTACATCCAAAATGAACATTATTCATATTTTGAGAAAATTTTATTATTTGTTCATTTTAAGTGATTCTAATGAGGTGTAATGTTAGATAATATATTATATTATAGAAAATTATAATATAATTTAGTGTGTTAATTCACACTATAATATGTTTCGCATGATCTTGTATAGTTAGTTTGAGCTTTATCACAAATCATAAAATGTTGATTACAATGTTAAGATGATGTAATTTGAAGGAATACATTGTTAGGCTTTTAGTTGAATTATTAAAGGTGTGCATAAGATAAGAAATAAGATGTGATGATAATTCCATGTCAAGGACATGGAGGGAGATCCACTAGGGGATCACACATGCATTGGGCATGACATGTGGGGGGTCTATGTCATGTGCATAGAAGAAGAAAATCTGTTGGGGATAAGGTTTGAATTTGATTTGATTATATGATTTATGGAAAGTAGATCTACTGGGATAAGAATCTATAATCTACCAAAAATTAAGATCAAATCGGCTTCAATTTATTTTATTTTAATTGATGTGGAGGCATATATGCTAGAGATATGGGCTAGAGTCTGCTGGGGATTGAGTATATGAACCTTCCACTAGTGAGGCAGGTTTGGGCTATCTGCTAGGGATTAGGATTCAAGTTTGATTTCATAGATTTGTTTGGCAATGTATCTGCTGGGGATTAGAGTTTGGTTGGATTTATTTGATTTAAACTCTATTACGGGAGTTGGTTTAATTTGGTTCCACTGGGAGGTTGGTTTTGAATTTGATTTGTTTGTTTGACTTTATATATGATTTGGGCCTCAATTTGAGAAGGGTGTGATTTAAATCCAGAGGAAAATCATGGTTTAATTTAATCCAATTTAATGTATGGATCCTGTGTGCGATGGACCCACTAAGAAGGGCTATATCGCCTGACCTACCTTATGTTTACAAATCCAAAGGCATAGTCTATCGATTACGGGGTAGAGCTAGCCAACCTAAGGGGTTGCCTTTTGGTGTGCAACGACTGTGCTAAGAAGAAGGTGTAGCAGACTTACATCTTCCAAAGTGAGGAACAACCACTGGGGTGACCTGTTTGATGCACAACAAATCGAACCTGACCTAGGGTGACTACTGAGTGAATGTCACTAGGGACTTATGTTAACTCAAAAGTAGTCAGGATTAATTTTATCTTAATTTCATGTGATATGGTTTATTTAGTTTAGTTTGATTTTGAATTGAGGGCATATCTGCTGGGAATGTCAGGTCAATCAAATTTGATAAATTTAATGGACCATGTATGGAGACACTAGAAGGGGCTATATCGAGTTATTATATCTGGATTTACAAATATAAAAGGGATAGTCTATTGGTGTGGGGTAGAGCTAGCCAACCTAAGGGGTTGCCTTCCAGTGTGCAACGGCTTTGTTAGGAAAAAGGCATAGCAAACTTACATCTTCTAAAGCAGGGAACAACCGCTGGGGTGACCTGTTGGTAGCACAACAAATCAAACTTGACTTAGGGTGACTATGAATTCTATGGGGACTTATATCAACTCAAGAGTAGTGTGATTCCTATAGGGAGTTTTGGCACCCTAAAGATAAGATAGCTTGGGAAAAGTTAGCTAGTGGTGTCCTCCTAATCCATAGTGAATAATATTTTGTTTATATGTTTGCATGGACCTTGCGAGGGACTACACTGAAGGGCTTATCATCTCATTTATCTTGGACCAAAGGGAGAATCCACATCCACGGATGAATTCTCCAACCACAAGGGTGGTTACTAGAAAGTGGAACTATCCATCCAACCATAGTAACCGGGAATATCTTAATGGGGTCAAAAGGATGTGATCCAAATATAGTTCCCATAGGGGAGGTGCTGAAGCGTTATCTTGAGCTAGATAAGAAAGCCTATAGGTTTATGGTGGCCAACTCAAGGATAAAGCATAGACTTACATCCGCCATGAGTGGTGTATCCTAAGGTGAGAACCAACCAACCTAAGGTGTATCCATCGCATAGTGAGAACCAACCAACCTAAGGTGCAACAAATCATCCTAAAAGAAAGTGTAGGATTATAACTTTGAAAAAACTTATCATCGATATTTTGTTGTCGAGAACATATGTTATCTTACCTAGAGTGACTACTAAGCGGGGACCCCTGAGGAAGGTCTAGACCCAGACTTAAAGTAGTCAGGAGGAAGGGTTACTATCCTAAACCTCAATACAACTCGGTACAAAAAGCTAATCTAAGAAGAAAGCGAGCAGACTTACATCCACTTAAATGAAGCCAACATGTGGTAGCTTACTGGCCATGCAGTAAGGCCTACCAAACTAATCAGGCTCTCCTTGGTGTGCAGTGGCCAAGTAAAGAAAGATAGCATAGTAGACTTACATCCTCCAAAGCAAGAAGACTACTAGGGTGACACACTATAAGGACAGCAAGTTAGCCTGACCTAGAGCAGCTACCGTGTGAGTGGTGTTGGGCGCGTTATCTCAACTCAGAGTAGCCCGAGATAAAAGATATTTATTTATTTTATATGTTTATGCATAGTTCATTTTTGTGTTGTGTCTTTGAAGGATAGGACATCGGTTCCTTACACCTATCCTAAAACATCATGATGGATTCACAAACAAGAATACTTTTAACATGGAAGAGATTGAATTAAAATGGAATTTTGATTGATGATAATTATTTTCAAACATGATTTGTAATATTTCCTAAGTAGAGCCCATTGATTAAGCATTGGGCTCCCTTATGATTAATAAGTGATGATCCTCCTTAATAGGCCTTCTCCGCAAAAGAGCCTTCCCAAATGGGTTCAAACATGCCTCCCATCTTAATGCAACAAATAATTGGTTTCCTTAGAGCTAAAATAAGCTTTCCTACTTAAAAAGCTCTAGGACGAACCAACTTGTTGAGAGCTTGAATCATTTTAACTTTGTACAACTAGAGGTTTTGGCATGCCCGCAGACATCTCTCCTCCAAACCTTTGAGCTCTTGCAACTGTAACTTGCCATTTTGCTCTATTATGATCTTGCTACCCACAACTATCCTTAGTGATGGGAGTTGGACTTCTAATGGTATAATGACTTTGGACCCTTACACTAAGGAGAATGGAGTAGCCTGAGTTAGATTTCTATATGGTGCGAGGTGCAAGGATTTTCAACTAATGCCAGCCGCACTTGTTATTGTCGAGTGTCTTCTTTAGTATTTGGATGAGAGTTTTGTTGAAGGCTTCTGCTAAGATATTTTCTCCAAGGTAGTTGATAGTAGAATATCTACAATTTATGTTGTTTCTCCGAGCAAAGTTGTTGATCTCAATGCTCTTGAATGCTGTACCATTATCAGATATAATTCATTGAGGCACTCTGAACCTATATACGATGTGGTTCCTAAAAATTGAGCACATGCTAAGCTAAGACATCTCTGAGCAAAATCATCTTGTCCATTTGGTAGTCAGAGAAACTAAGAACCGATTGGAAGAAGGAGGATCACTTGGACTCACTATGTTGGTGCCCCAACACTCGAATGGCCATGAGGCCAATGTAAGATGTAGAATGTTGGGTGGTTAGTGTAAGACGACACCATGTATTTGACATTGGTGGCATCGTCTAGCTGTATCCATGCAATCTTTGATCATCGACGGTCAGTAGTGTCCTAGTCTTTTGATCTTGGCTGCCTTTAGAGATTGGTTGGCTTTACATAATCGAGTAGCTCACCATGATCTTCTGACTTCATGCTTGTTTAAATAACAAAACCATATATGAATGAAAGACCATTGGTATAATACACCATCCACAAGAGCATAGGAAAGTTCTCTTTACTTCATCTAATAAGCTTAGGACTTCTCTTGAGGTAGTTTTCCTTTATTTAGGTAATCTATGAATGGTTGCATCTAGTCTAACTCCTCATCCTTCTTGGCAATGGAAACCTCCCCTTCAAGAGAGTACTTTTTGATAAGTTCAATCTAAATAAGGAATAAGATTTGTCTATTTTGGACCTTTATTGAAATGGACTCGTCCTCCGAACATACCAACTCCTTGGAAAACTTGGCTAAAGCATACATTATGGCCTTCTCCTCAAGGAATCTTAAAATTGGTAACCTATGATTTGGGCTAACATCTCTATGGTGTACTTGCGGTAGTGATAGAGCTTGGGCTTTATAACCTTATAGGACCTAGCAATATGGTTGATAACTAGCTAAGAATACTCAAAGATGTTGATGTTATAGATGCTTAGAGTAACACTAACTCTAGACCAAAAATCAGAGCCTCATATTTGGCTTCATTGTTGGTGCAAGGATTGGACAAATGATATGAGAATTTTATCATGTCGTGGTCCAATGTTAAGAGAACTATTCCTACCCTTGCCTTTCCTGGAATAGTAGATTATGGTTCTTCTCCTCTTTGAGAAGAAGTCATAGAAGTACATCTCTGGTGGTGAAGTATACCCTAAGTTCATGATTTGTTCATTGAGATGATCACTAGAGAGTCAAATGAAGTGGGCATGGTGTTAAGAAATCTACTAGCCATGCTTTCTCCGCATTTTGAGGTACAAATGTAGTATCAATTGTGAGAGGATCATGGAGGCCAACTATCTAGATAGCCATCTCATGAGATACTATAGTAGATTGATCCTAGAGATTAAGTTCACCTTATGAGCATGTAGTGCTATATCTTTTGGGATGCAATGATTGGAGGCAATCCTTCTTAATGGGTGGATAATTAACCTCAATAGGGATTAGGTGATGACTGAGGAAGTAGAGTGCATTTTCCTTCTCTTCGTGGTTAGATTAGACTAATAAAGCACCAAGGGAGTCATCTAACACAGTGTAAAGTATGAGTGGCTTGCCTAGGATAGGGACTGCTAGAACTAGTGGTGTCATCAGGTAATTCTTGATATCTTCGAAGGCATGCTCACACTTGTCATCCCACTTGAACTTAGTGTCCTTTTGACAAGTCTAATGACATCTTCGATAGGTTGGATATAAAGCATCTTGGATCCAACCACCCTTGGAATGATTTGATTTGAGTTAAACTTTTAAGTGGTGGCATTTTTAATATTGTCTTGATCTTCTTTGGATCAATTTCAATTCCTTGGTGTTAAAAAACCCAAGAAATTTTGCTACCAAATGCACATGGGGTTGATTTTGAGGTTAAATTGTCTTAACTATTATAGAAGATTGCATGAGATGAGGCAATGTTTACCATCAACTCCAGGATTGGTAGTGGAAATTTGAGGTCATCTGAAGTTTCTAATCACAGCTCCTTATATGAGTCAATGTGATTTGAAAAGAACTTATCAGATTCCAAATGATTAGTGATGACTAAGTAGTAATCATCATCATCATGGACCCATCTAATCTAGTCTCGATCTTGATTGAGAGCTTTTGCATTTGTTCTTCCATATTCTTTCAAAGTAGTCGACCTATGCTTTGTATGTGAGATTAACCCTTTATTTGCTAAATTATGAACACAAGGCAAGTACCAATCAAAAGATAATTCTATTAAATCTTTATATGAATCATCCCCAATACATCTCTCTAAAGCCTACAAACTCAATTGAACCAATTGCCTTTCCCAATTTGCAAACTTTTTGAGGCAAACATTTCCATCAAGAAGAAGATCAAATTTTGTAGTCAACCTTATTAAAATAAAAATATGTTATCGTTCCCAGTCAAAAATGAAGGATATTCAAATTTGCACATGCACTAATTCAAAAAATTTCAGTTAGACATTCACATTGCCTACTTCAAATTTGATAGTATATATAACCTCTTTGCATGTAGTCTCTTCATTCAAGGATGGGTCGAATGATGCCAGAGGATGAGAAGTCATTTGCACTTATCATTTCCATTGGAGTTTACCACTATAAGGTCACACCTTTCTTTAATCACCAGGATTAAAAGAGGAAGACCATCTTTATAATCTGAGCAGTTGTCCTCAATTGGTTATGACACTATAAACTAAAGATTGAATCCTTTAGAACATACAACAAGGATGACTTTAGGGGATTCTCTAAGGCTTGTAGTAAAGCATCATGGGATAACAAAAAAATGGATTCAAAAGAAATTGAAGTGACATCAAAGATGCATCTTCCAAGTTTCAACCCAAGAGAAGAAAAGACTTTAATCAACATTGAATATAGATGGTTTAAACTCTTTAATCTATCTCAAAACTTCCTAAATCAAGATTCTACTTCTGATCATTAAAAAGCCTATTATGGTGATTCAAAGGATGGAAAGCAGTTTAAACCACTATAGTAGGAGAAATGCCTGCGGCCCTGCCAGAACCTTGAGTTATACTGAGCCAACAATAAGCTGGTCCACCCTAGGTATTTTAAAGTACAAGAACTTGTTTTAGTCCTAAGGAGACCAATTTTTACCCATCAAAAGATGGGAGGCAAGTTTGAATCCACTTGGGAAGGCCCCTATGTTATAGAGAAGGCCTACCAAGGAGGATCTTATCAACTCATTGGTTGTGAAGGGGAACACCTGATGCTTCCAATTAATGGGCTCTATTTGAAGAAATATTACCCATAAAACTTATTTGAAAATAATTATCAACAAAAGAACAAAAATTTCATTCCAATTCATCCAAATCTTCTCTTCTTTCGAATCATTGTTTGCTTGTCTTGCGAATTCGCCATGATGTATTTAGGATAGGTGTAAGAGAACCCAAGAGGCATTCTATCCCTCTTTCAAAAACACAAACACAATTAAACATAATTTCCTGGTGCCATTAGAATAGGTGTGAGAGAACCCAAGAGGCATCCTATTTTGATTAGCACAACTAAGTTGAATAGAACCCAAGCAGCATCTTTTCTTGGTGGGAATTCTGGTTGCCATTCGTGGCACCATTTTATCAAATTCCCCAAGTGTGTTTAGGGTAGGCATGAGAGAACCCAAGCAGTGTCCTATTCCCTTTAACACAAGCATAAAAATAAATACAAATCTTTTTCTCGAGCTACTTTAATGTGGGAGCAAGCCCCTTATGACACATACTCATTAGCTACTCTAGGTCAGGTTTACATGCTACATTGCTAATATATGTCACCCGTGGTCACTTATTGGAAGATGTGAGTCCCCGTGCTTTCTTCCCAACTTGACCATTACAAACCAACGAGTGCCTTGTTAGTTTAGTAGTCTTCAATGCCCAGCCAGTAAGCTACCCCATCCTAATTTTGCTTAAGAAGATGTGAGTCCTCATGCTTTCTTCTTGAACTAGTCATCATGATCTAACTAGGTCAAGTATATTTGAGGTTTAAGGTAAGTCCCGCAGTGGATCCTTTCCTCTTGACTACATTTGAGTTGATATAAGTTTCCTAGTGGCATTCACTCAGTAGTCGCCCTAGGTCAGATGGCACCTATCGAGCCAAAGATAGACTATCCCAACAATCAGTTCTACTATAGGAGGATGTGAGTCCCCAAGATTTTTTCCTAGGCTGATTGTTCCAAAATGATGGGCACCTTAGGTTGGTTGATGTTCGCTATGCTGACAGTGACTCTCCCGGTGGATACATCACTCTTGGCAAATGTGAGTCCTCATGCTTTCTCCTTGAGTTGGCTACTAAATACTAATGCATACTATCTTCTCTAAGGTTTTAGATCAAGCCCTTAGCCCCTCTCTGTAGGCACTTTATTTGGATCACATCTTTGCACCTTTAGACACTACGGGTTACTTTTGGAGAAGCCCTTTCCTAGTAGCCACCCTTGTGGTTGGAGAATTTATTTAGTGGATGCGTAGACTCTCCCTTGGTTTAGTAAATCTGAGATAGGTCTAGGCTAATATAAGCTCCTTCTCAGTTTGATCCCTCACAAACTAACAAGGTCCATGATAAACAGACTAAAGAAACAAACAAAAAAATATTCGCATGTGAATTAGGATTTCAAGCTCCCAAAGGGCCCCTTTTCCCAAGCAGGCAGCCTATCTTTAGGACTGTGTCAACAGAACTCCCTATAGGAATTACTTGAGTACTTGAGTTGAGATAAGTCCCCATGTTGACACTCTCTCCATAGTCTTCCTTAGGTTAGGTTTAATCTATTTTGATATGAGTAGGTTACCCTGGCAGTCATTCCTCTTTAGAAGATGTAAGGCTATGACACATTCTTTCTAGCATGACTATCACAAACTAACGGGCAGCCCTAGGTCGAGTTCGATTCGTTGCACAAAGCAACCGATCACCCAATGGTCTTTTATAGTGGAAGATATGAGTTCCTATGCTTTCTTCCCCTAAATTGGCCATTGCAAACTGAAAGGCACTCCTTTCGTTGGATAGTTCTCTTCTCAGCCGAGAAGTTACTCCATTTGGTTCAGTAAATCTGAGATAGGTCTAGGCTGATATAAGCTCATTCTCAGTGTGATCCACCACAAACCAATGGAATCCATAAAAAATAATTAAAAAATGAAATTAATCTTGACTATCTTTGAGTTGATTTTAGTCTCCCAGCGGCATTCACTCAATAGTCAGCCCTAGGTCTGGTTCGATGTGTTGCCCAAAGCAACCAATCACCCTAGTGGTTCCTTATTTTGGAAGATGTGAGTCCCCGTGCTTTCTTCTTAAACTTGACTATTGCAAACTAAAAGACACCCCTTTGGTTGGATAGTCCTACTATGTGGTTGGTAGACTTCCCCTTTGGATTGGTAAATCTGAGCTAGCCGTAGGCCCCCTTAGCCCCTACTCAGCGCAGACCATCATAAATTGATAGGATCCATCAAAAATAAATTATAAAATCAAATTAATCTTGACTATCTTTGAGCTGATTTAAGTCCCCCAATGGCATTCACTCAGTAGTCAGTCGTAGGTCAGGTTTGATTTGTTGCCCAATAATCGATCACCCTAGTGGTTTCATGTTTCGAAAGATGGACTCCCCGTACTTTCTTCCTAACTTGACCATTACAAACTGAAAGACACCCCTTTGGTTGGATAGTCTGACTATGTGGTTGGTAGACTACCCCTTAGGATTGGTAAATTTGAGCTAGCCAAGGCTCATGGTCCATACTCAGTCAATCCATTGCAAACTGAAGGGATCCAACAAAAATAAACTAAAAAAATGACATTAATCTTGACTATCTTTGAACTGATTTAAGTCCCCAAAGATTCACTCAATGGTTCATTTGTTGCCCAATAACCAATCACCCTAGTGGTTATGTTTCAGAATATATGAATCCCTGCACTTTCTTCCTAACTTGACCATTATAAATCAAAAGGCACCCCTTTGGTTTGATAGTCCTACTATGTGGTTGGTAGACTATCCCTTTGGATTGGTAAATCTAAGCTAGCCCAAAGCCCATGGCCCCTACTTAGTGCAGTCCATCACAAACTGATGGGATCCATCAAAAACAAAGTAAAAAATGAAAGTAATCTTGACTATCTTTGAGCTGATTTAAGTCCCCCAGCGGCATTCACTCAATAGTCAACCCAAGGTCGGGTTCGATGTGTTGCCCAAAGAAATCGATCACCCAAGTTATTCCTTGTTTTGGAAGATGTGAGTCCCTACACTTTCTTATTAAACTTGACCAATTCAAACCAAAAGGTACCCCTTTGGTTGGATAGTCCTACCTTGTGTTTGGTAGACTACCTCTTTAGATTGGTAAATCTGAGTTAGCCCATGGCCTCTATGGCCCTACTCATTACAATCCATTGCAAACTAATGGGATCCATCAAAAACAACTAAAATATGAACTTAATTATCTTTTATGATTTAACTCCTCGATTCACTCAATAGTCAACCCCTAGGTTGGGTTCAACCCGTTGCTCTTAGTGGATCACCCCAAAGAACTGCTACTTTGGAGGATGTAAGTCTACTATGATTTCTTCCTAGTACAACTTCTACACACCGAAAGGCATCCCATTGGTTGCCTAGTCCTACTATGTGTTTGGTAGACTACCCATTTGCATTGGTATCGAGTTAGGTTAGCCTTAATGGCCCTACATCCATCCATCACAACCAGGTGGTTTATCTCAAAAATCAAAAACAAATTCAACCCTCCTCCCTTAGTGGAGTCAAATTAAACAAACAAAATAAATTCAATCAATCTCCCCAATGGAGTCAAATCAAACAAAAACAACTAACAAAATAAATCAATCCAAACAAATCAAACAAATAAAATAAATCAATCCAAACAAATCAAACAATCAAAATAAAAAATCGAACAATCTAGATCATTTTATCCGCTTCTCCTTAGTGAGATGCAAATCTTTTTAGTTCCCTCAGTGGATCTTGAATTCTAATCCATCAATGGATTTCAAACCTCTCATCCCTTTATGGATGACTTGAACCTGTTTTCCCTAGTGGAAGGTTCACATACTCTATCCTAAGTGGATTCCTCCTTCACTCTCTTATTTCTTTGACATGAGTAGTGTAACATTGCACTAAGCCCTGGATTCCTTGTACACCTTGGGTTAGGAGTAGATCATTTCTATTCTTGTGATTGTTTAGTGTTGTTAATCATTTTGGTCAACACCAATACACGTGTACCTTGTCACACCACACCTATTGGGCGCCCTTTGTTGACTTCATTTTTAGAATGAGCTCTCAACCCCTCCATCTTAGACATAGGACTCCTCTTAGACACTAAGAGTTTTCTTAGTCTTAAGACACTTCTAGTGATTAGGTGAACACTCAACCTAACCCTAGAGACTTAGAAGAGTTAGCCATAGGAATAGGTCATGCCTGGGTGTTAGAAAAATTTGCCTACCTATAGCTTGAACCAAATCCTCACTTCCTTTCAAGTCAAACTCCAAATCAATTCAAATTCAAATTATGCCAAACCCTTGATTTTTCTTTATTATTCAATCAATCCTTCAATCATGGATCCAAATATAAATACAAACTTCAATCATCAAAGCAAAACTAAATTCAAAACTTAAATCCAAATTCAACCAAAATTCAACCTAAGCCTTTTAAGTCAAATTCTTGAACTTAGTCAAATCAAATTCAAATGAAGCCAAACCCTTAAATTTTCTTCATGATTCAATCAATCCTTCAATCATGTATCCAAATATAAACACAAACATCAATCATCAAACCAAAACTAAATTCAAGAATTAAATCCAAATTCAACCAAAATTCAACCTAAGCCTTTTAAGTCAAATTCTTGAACTTAGCTAAAATCAAATCAAATCAAGTTAAACCTTGATTTTTCTTCATGATTCAATCAATCCTTCAATCATGAATCCAAATATAAATAAAAACATCAAACATCAAACCAAAACTAAATTGAAGATTCAAATCCAAATTCAACCAAAATTCAACCTAAGCCTTTCAAGTCAAATTCTTGAACTTAGCCAAATCAAACTCAAATCAAGCCAAATCCTTGATTTTTATTCATGATCCAATCAACTCTTCAATCATGAATCCAAATATAAACACAAACTTCAATCATCAAACCAAAAATAAATTCAAAAATCAAACCCAAATCAAACTCATATTCACCCGTTTGATCTTGAAATTATCAAATTAATCAAAACCCATTTGACTCCAAATCACTTGGAAATGGATTTATATTTCAATCATATGTCCATATGTGAGTTCAATCAAACTTAATTCAAGCCTTGATCAAGTCAATTGACCCACTTAGGTTCAATTGAACTAAGCACAATTAAGCCTCATATTTTGAGCAACAATCATCATAAGGTGATCAATCACTCAAATGTCAAACTAAGTCAAACCTAAGGGTTGACCAAGTCAACACTTAGCCAAAATGCAACCTAAACTAGCCAAAATCTACCATAAGCCCAATTGATTGAAACCATTGATCTAGAACAATTCTAAATCAATATGTGAACTTGACCAAGTCATCATTTGAGCCTAACCTAGCCCAATTGGCCACTTGACCCAAGTTGACCCAACTTGACCTAAAAAGTCAAAATGTGTCAAAACTTGATCTAAGCCAAATGATTGAAACCAATGGGTCAAGTTCATTCTAAATCACTTATTGAACTTGACCAAAGCCTCAATTGGCCAACTAGACCCAACCTAGCCAAATTGACCATGAACCCAACTTGACTTAAAAGGTCAAATCAAGCCAAAATCAAATTAAACCAAAATTGATTGAAACAAAAGCTTCCAAAACCTGTCAAATGACCAACCAAACCTAAACTAAGCCATGACCTAACCCAAATAGGTCAAATGGGTCAAATTGGTCAACTTGACCCATTTGACCTAAATGAAATCAAATGAACCAAAACCAAATACAAATCAAATTGAACCAAACCAATGATACCAAAATATTTTAAATAGTCATATGAACTTAACTCAACCATTGGTTTGACCCAATTTGACCAATTGATCAACTTGACCCAAGTTGACCCATTTTGACCTAAATGGTTTAACGTGAGCCAAATGACATCAAATCAACTCCAAATTCCTTGAAATTTGGACCAACCTAATTTCAAACTATTCTAAATCAACATTTTGACCTAAATGGTTTAACGTGAGCCAAATGACATCAAATCAACTCCAAATTCCTTGAAATTTGGACCAACCTAATTTCAAACTATTCTAAATCAACCCAAAGTGAAATCAAAGCCAAATAACTATTTTACCCCTAGGTCAAGGGGTAACCTATGGCAAGTTCCACTTGGAATTTGGTCATATCCTTTTCATGGCCACTTCGCACCCTCTTAGTGGACCAAGTGAACACTAGTGAGTGTGGTGCACATGACCCAATGGGTTTGGTTTAGCCAAAGGCCAAAACCAACCACCCACTTGGAATTTCTCCACATGGGATCACTCCTCCACTAAAATGAGCACATGGGAACTTCACCACTCCCTTCCTTTGCCAAAACTAAATCACATGCCACTAAAAATAGCCTAACCAACTCATTCCATGGGATGAATTTGATCAAAATGGCAAAGCCAAGCTCGGCCATCCGATCCATGTACTAGGAGATATACTCCTACTAATCTCATTTCATTTGCTTTGATTCATACTCAATTGAGCTTAGGGAACTCAAAGAAAGCATCTCTAAGTTCCTCGAAGCTTCTTCCACCTACTTTTAATTCTCCATTTTCGGATTTCCTCAAGCCAAAAATAGGGGAGCTCATTAAATTTTCAATCTCATTCAATTCTTTACCAGAGCTTATTTCCTCCTTCAAGCACCTTGAGGGGACCCAATCGAGCTCACCTAAGTATTCTTCCAAGTTCTTCTAAGCTTCCAAGGCATGGGAGGAGGGAGCCAGACCAAAGCCGCAATCCTAGGAGGAGGAGTTTGGCTAATTGGAGGATCTGCTCAACCTCAATCCCTCAAACCTTCAGTAGGGCTTCCTCTCCACTAAATGAAGCTACCTCGATGGTTGGGAGCACCGGTGATAGCCTCCAACAAGGTTTGGATCAAAACCAAGCTTAGGTGTAGGATTCCTTGGTCCTTTGTTAAAGAAAGTTTCACCCCTTTGCAATTTGATTGTTGGATGTCTTCCTTATCCCTTCTTGATGGTGTGTGATCTATCCCTACTCAATCCGAGCTCAATCGAGCTCAGATCAAGTCATGGAGGATGGACGGTTGCCATCTCCCATATGCAAGGGTAGGGTTGAATCATGGACCATCCATCCCGCATGTTTTGGATGGACGGTCCTGATTAAAACACATGAGAACCCCTGATTTATCCTATTAGAACTGTGGGTTTAATCCTGACCATCCGATTCATGATCGTACGGTCCAGGGACAAACCATGCAGTGCTGCGAGCTGGCACGACATAGGATGTGACAACTTAAATAACCAATCCCATCACGCTATGTGGAAAGTACACACCGCATCAGTAGTCCACATGGCTCCGACAAGGTTAATTAATTAATTAGGCCCCCAAAATTAAGTTTTAATCATAGAAACTTCAAAATTACATAACTAAATGTAGAAAAATTAGAAAAATACAAACTCAAATGCATTTTAAAGATATTTTAAAGGAGAATAATATAAAATTAAGTTTAATTAATTTTGAATAGTAAATTTTATGTAATTTGGGTTTTATTAGGAATGTAATTATGTTATTTACTCCTTAATTATTCCATTGATTAATCCCAAACTTCTCATGTATATTTAGTGGGATGACTTTTGCCTCGCCTAATTTTCTTGGGATTTATTAATGATTTAAGTAGGGGAATTTCTTTATTCACTCCTAATCATTTCCTTAATTAATTAAATGATTAATTAATTTATTAAATAATGATGAGTTCATTAATTAAATTTGTTAACCACCTTGAAGTGGATAGACTTAGGGAATGAGATTAAGATGCCTTTTCTAAATCTTTTCCAATAAGTCTATTTCATTTGAATGAAAACTTAATTAATTTACAAATTGATTAATGATTTAATCATTTAATTAAATATCTTAATTAACCAAACTCAAAATAAAAAATTAATCCAAAAACTTAATCACTTAATCATTCCTTCTTGGGTAGATACATAGGTGTTCAGTAATCTAAGTAGCTTAAGGAAATCATACCTAACCCATATGTGTGGGAAGGGTTATGAAAGTATTTAAATTAAACCATTTAGCTTAATTAATCATTAATTGTGAGCCAAATTAATTAGGCTCCTTTCTTTCTTAGGTTCATTATTGATTTAAATTTCTTATGATTTTATGTCATACATTTGCTCATAATTATTTGGTTAAATATGTTAAAGTAGTGTAGGTAAGGGGTAATTAATGAACCTAATCTACACCTTAACCTAAACAAAATATAAAATCAATATAATGGTTCTAAAAACAAACTAAATCAACTTACACATATGGGAGATAAGCTAGGACTAGCAAACCTTTTCATATTTCATAAAATCAAATCAAACTTAAAACAAAACTAACAATTTCTTTAAACAATTTTGATTCACTTTAAATAATTTTATTCCATTGGATTGTCTTTAGGAATTAATTAGTGTGAATTTACATGCTTTTATCACTTTATTTCTTCTTGAGGATGCTAAATGTGTATGTCATATAAAAATCATGCATTCATATCTTTTGAAAAGTTAAATTAAAATGAAATGTTTCCTTTATGTCAAATTACATGTTTTGGCTAAAGTAAGAATATGAATGGATATTATCACTACTAAATCCAAAATTATTTTCAAAACTTATAAATCAAACATTACAACTAAAAAAGGTATGCTACTTATAATTATTTATAAGCTATGAGTATAATATAAAGATGTGCATTATGTGACTTTTCCTTCTCTTCTCTTTTAAAATAGTCTTGAATAGGATTTGCAAAGTGAATAGTTCATTTGAAAAGAATATAACACTTGCTTAAATCCAGTCCTATTCATCCCTATATTATCAATTAAGAAGGATATTCACACTTACACATGTAAATTGCATAACTAAATCAATCAAACAAACATAAACTTTTGCATGCCTCTTTTTCATTCATTTCTTTTTATACATGCACTTGTATTTAAGGAAAGTGGTATATTAGTCTAGACATCCTGGGGTTGTGAGGATTTAAGTAGCCCTAATTAGGTCTTGTACCTTACACCCCTAGTGTAGAAAATAATGGCATCTTACTCACTTATGTCTTTCATACATGTAAATGTGCATATGAATAATGGATGAAAGAATCCCTCTTTTCTACTTAACAAAATCATGCATAAATGAAACATTCTGAATTTTCTTAAGCAAACCCTCTTAGCATTAATCATTAAGGTGTACTAAACATTTCCATTTGCATGTATAAATATGCTTAGGATTCATCCATATGCATGTTACAAATGTTGGAAAGAAATAAAGTGTTGTGTGTTTTGTGATAGTAATTCACTTTACTTAATCTTAAAATGCCTTTCTTTTTGAATAAGTTTGTTTAGGGAAAATATAAACTTAGGATTAATTAAAACACATAATAAAACATTCACTAAACAAAAATTATTAATGAATCTACTTTAGAAATTACTTAAGTTAGGGAGGAAAGAGAAGTTCTCTTCTCTTTTCCTCTCTTTACAACACTTAGTAATTAATTGTAGGTTCATTCAAACCAAAATAAATTATCAAATAAAATCAAACAAATCAACTAAATCACTTAAATAAAACCACCCTCTATGTTGAACATTTTCATACTTAGAAAACTCTAACCTTAAAGCTTAGATAAGACATACCACACAAACCTTAAATAACACACACAATAGGCTAAGTCACCATTTCTAGTCCTATGTTAGGGCGGTGCATGGTTTGATATTTGCTTTTATTTTGTGATGTGATATTTTAGTCTTGATGTTAGGGTGTATGTGCATAGATTGAATGGTAGGGCGATCTTATTCTAATCATTATCTTCTGTAGGGGATTGTGCTTAAGGGGCGCTGTAATAAAAATATAAATGTTTTTTGCTGTGTTGGTTGCTTATACCCGTAAGCATAATCCAAAATAGGCCAGGTGGACATGGTTACCCATGTGTAGGGTGATAAGTCCAATTCATCCATATACATGCTTAGGATTGTATGGTTTGTTTAGCTAATCTCTATTTTGTAGGTTTTAGTTAGATTTCCTTTTTTCTATTTTCATGTAAATTTGCAATTAGGATTTGGAATGATTGAGGGATTAGATGAACATGGGTCATAAGACTATGTATTATGTACCATGTGAAGCCTTTGGAGTAACCACATTCCAACCAACCAAAAGAAGAAAGAAGAAAGAAGAAATGAAGAATGATGAATGAAGATCCCCATAACAATGAATTTCTTACTGATTGTAATTTATTCATTTATAATCCATGTTGTATAAGTGTAGAGCTCAGCTACCCAATTTTTTTTTGGGTTTGTGCAGTGGAGCCCGACCACAAAAGGCCTCTTATTCTTTTGCGCTTACTTTATAAATTGTTTAATGTTTGTTTAGCTTGTGCATTAAGATGGCATCTTTTCTTAGTTTCTTCCTTGCTTTGATGTATGGCCTAGATGACCATTAGGCTCTTAAAATTGATTGTCCAAAATGAAAAATAAAATATAACAAAATTTTGCATTAGATTTATGCATTAATCATGCCCTACATGATCTAGTCACTTAGGAGTGTGTTTAAGATCTTAATCTCTTTCTAAATAAACAACAACCTAGCTATCTTGCAAAAGCATGTGACTTGCCTACATGTATTTAAAATCATAGGAGGAGTTAGTTGGCAACCACCTCCAAGCCCAAGTAACAATGGGGTGGTTTATCCTTTCTTATGGAGGTAAACCAAATACCCATTTTCACCTTAAATTTTAGTCATGATTTTGGCCCTCGCCAAAGTTCCCTAGATTTAGGTTCGGAGGTTGTTATTTCCCTTTGTGGGCTACAAGCATAAATTCTCACCTCTTAGGCATTTCCATGACCTTCTGTCATGGAATTGTAAACCCTAACTTTCTAATAAACATTTAACTCAAATAAATAAATTATAATTTCAAAATATAAGGCCCAACCATAGGATAGTTTGGGGTGCTTACTAGCTTCTAGTATCCTAAGCATCCCCTATCTTCTTCATTTGGCTTCGATAATAACTCCCTCCTCTTGATCAATCCCACTTGATCTTTTAATAATAAACCAAATTGATAGTCCTCTTTAAAAATCTTTGGAGACAATGATCATTTTCTTAATCGAGAGTATTCTTAATCCCATTCCTTGGGATGTAATTAACTATGGGGCTTGCCTGTAGAGAACTTAATGAACCCATTTAAAATTAACCTACTTTTCCATGTAAAGTTGGGGAAGAATCTAGTACATTCAAGACCCATAGTCCTTTGGAGTCCTTATTAAGGTGATTAGGTCCATTTGTAGGAAGGTGACTGCCTCTCAAAATAGTACATCATTCCTCACACCATCAACCCTAATAGAAACATCTATGGATTCAGGTGTCCAACACAAGAAGTGTTGTTTTGAAAATTTATTTTTGGTTCTTCATTTATTTTTTTTCTCTCTCTGAAAAGATTAGAATGAATGATTGAAAATAATTTTTTACCATAGGCTCAAGTGTCACCTCCAAGGGAATCTACTACTAAGAAGAGTTGGCTGGTATGCTAACCATTTAAGACTCATCCTATGAACTAGATTCTAAGTCTATATGGATAGTAGGTGTACTCATGGTAGCTGGGACATATCTTTTATTGGGTGGCTAATAAGAAGGTTTTCCACCCCTGGGTCTACCTCTGAACTAGCCTCTTCCTTGACCTAGTGGAGGTCATGTCATCCTACCCATATGTTCAAATGAAGTAATGAACTGTGGGTGGAATCTAATGTCATGCTCCACTTCCTCCTCGAAGTCTATTTTCGCTCCCTTTAATTTTCATTTTCATTTTCTCTTATATTTTCTTTTTCTTTTTATTTTCTTTCTTCTTTTCTTTTTTCCTTTTTTTTTATTTTTAAAGTTTGGCCAAGTTCATGAGAATAGACTTGTTGATTTTGAGGGAGGTAGTGAGCCGCATCCTCATATATGCCGACCTCATAAAATGTAAATGGCTTGAGATCTCCTTTGACACAATAGATGATTCCACCTCTCATAAACTTCATACATTGATGTAGATGGATGAACTATGTTGTTCTCATGTATCCATGGCCTCCCAACCAATGCATTGAAATATGTATGCAAGTCTATAATGTTTTGGCTTCAGTTTTCCAATCATCTATCTCCTAGAGCAACACTATGGAGCCTAAGGCCTGTTGACCTCACTTTTTGAGTGTGGATTCAATCTTCCCATCTTAGACTTAGGAGTCTTCTAGACACTAAGAGTTCCCTAGTCAAAAGACACTTCTAACAATTAGGTAAACACTTAACCTAAGCCTAAAGACTTAGAAGGGTTAACCATAGGATTAGGTTATGCTTAGGGATTAGGATAATCCACCTACCATACAACCCAAATTCAATCCATGTTCACCTTCTCAAATGAAACCTCAAGTTCAATTCAAACATCAAATTCAAATCCAAATACAAACCAAATTCCAAAACCAAATGATTGAAGCCCATGATCAAAATCGAGCTTGAAACCCTTCCTAAACCATATGACCTATCCCATGGACTTAGCCAAATCTTAATCCAAATCAATCCAAATTTAAATGATGTTCTCATAATAAATATATATCTTCAATCATCTTCCTAAATATAAATCAAATCTACATTCAAATGATCAAAATTAAATCAAACTAAATCAAATTAAATTAAAACCTTTAGGCCATATGACATATCCCATGGACTTAGCCAAATCTTAATCCAAATCAAGTCAAACTCAATTAAATTTCTCAAAATAAATAATATTTTAAATCATCACAAATTTAAATGAAATATACATTTAAATCATCAAATTAAATCAAACCAAATCAAAATCCAAACTTAAGCCTCATGGCCCAACTCTATGGACTTAGCCAAATTCCTTCTTCAAACCAAATTCAATTGATTTTCTCATTAATCAATCATACCTTAAATCATATTCATAAATATAAATGAAATCTATAATCATAAAGCCAAATCAAAATCAAACCAAGTCAAACCCAGCTTAACCCTTTTGACTTGAAATGTTCAAATGAAATAAACTCATTTGAACCCAATCAAATTGCAATTGAATTTATATATCAAGCCCCAAATCCATATATAAACTCAACTAAATCAAACTCAACCCAAAATCAAGCCAACTAAACCCAATTGGTTCACTTAACCCAAAGTGGCCAATTTGACCTATTTGAGCCAAGTTTTAATCCTTCCCAAATTAGATTGAACCAAGCCCATCAAAACCTCCCATCATGATTATTGATCACCCTAGGTTAATCAATTATCATAAATTGGGTCAAACTGAGTCAACTTGGTCATTTGACCAAGTCAACCCCTTAACCTATATGAACCCAAACTAGCCAAATTTCAACCTAAGCCAAATCTCTTGAAACCGTTGATTCAGACCAAATTAAAATCAATATTTGAATATGACTTGACCTTGAATTGAGTCAAACCAAACCCAATTGGCCCTCTTGACCAAAGTTGACCCAAATTGACCTAAAAACCAAATTGGGTCAAATTAAAATATAAACCAAATTGATTGCAACCAATGGCTCAAGTTCATTCCAAAGTGATTGTTGAACTTGACCAAAGCCATGATTAGACCCAATTGAAACCAATTGACCTACTTAGCCCAAATTGACCTAAAGGTTCAAGTTGGCCTAAATCAAAACCATATCTAAATTAATTGAAACGAAAGCCTACAATCATCTTCAATTGGTAAATTAAACCCAACCCAAGACAATTTGGCTAATTTGGTCAAATTGATCAACTTAACCCATTTGACCCAAATGAATTCAAATGAGCCAAAATCAAATCTAAGCCAAACTAAACAAAACTAATTGAACCAAAACATCCCAAATGATCATATGAACTTGACCCAACCCTTGGTTTGACCTAATTTGACCCAACCTAACCCAATTTGACCTAAATGAGTTAAATTGAGCTAAACCTAACCAAATCAACTCCAATTGGCTTGAAATTTGGGCTAACCCACTTTTGGCTCATTTCAAATCTGCTTAAATCAAATCCAATGCTAAATGATCATTCTACTCTTGGTCAAGGGCATCACATGAGACAAATCACCATGTAAGTGGTCATTTCCATTCCTTGGCCACTTGGTACTCTCCTAATGGTCCACCTAAGCACCTAGGACATTGCCCCACCTAACCCAAGGGGTGGTTGGGTTAGCCATGACTAATGGGAGGTGAAATCACCTCACCCTTCCCATTGAATAATTTGAAATCCATAGGAAACCTATGATTCCTTTTTGGCAGCCATCTCCACACCTTCATTCAACCAAGCTGAGCTAACTCACCTCCTCCCTGCCACCCACGACTCCCTAAGATGGTTGGATGACCACTAGAAGCCAAACCCGATCCCACCATCTGATCAAGATGGAGGGTATACCTCTCATTTCCACTCAAACACACACCAAAATCATTCTCAGTCCTAGCTACCCAAAATGAGCCTCTAGCAATTCCTAAGCTCCCAAGCTCCTTGATCAAAAAATGCCATTCTGTTGTCCCAAAATAGGACACTCTAACCTACCTATTTCTCCATCAAACTCAAATTCACTTTTTATGCACCTTCCCTATGCATCATTGAGCAAGAACGAATCATATCCCAAGCTTCCCGAGCACTGGAGGTGGGACTTTTATCAAAGTTGAGCTCCTAATCATCAGTTTGTGGCCTTCCGAATGAACATCAAGGTATTGATCCAATTGCTTCTAAATAAGGCTTTATCTCTACTAGATGAATCCTCCATAATTGTTCGAGCTTCCGGTCTTGAGCTCCAATGATGTATGCTTCCAATAATGATCCTTAGGTAAAAATGGGTTAGAGCTTTTTGAAGAAAACTTCCATCTCGTGTGATCTTGACTGTTACATCCCCTTTGATCGATGTCATGAAGGTGTGGGATCCTTTTGGAGTTGATTCAAGCTCGGGTAAGCTCAGACAAGTTAGCAATGGCAGACGAACTTCATTCTCCCTCACTCACATGACGTTAGATCATGCACCATCCATTCTGCATGATAGAAATGGATGATCATGATTAGAATTGTTAGATTGATCTATTTAATCTATTAAGTTGTGGATTAATCATAGCCATCCGATCTTAGATCAATGGACAGAAAGCACGTCACGCATGCATGTAGGTGCCGTTTAGAAAGTTTTAAGTAATCCCAATGCGTAACGTGGGAAAGTGCACCACATCGCTGCAACGGAAAGTGCACGTCGCACCATGTGGTACAACAGATTAGGCTTTAATTAGGCTTAATTAATCATTTTAATGGCTAAAACTTCTAAAATCATAAAAAATCATAGAAAAATAAAAAATGCAAATAAATACTTTTTAAAGTTCAAAGGAGAATTAATTAAAAATGATCTTAACTAATTTTGAATAGTAATTAAGGTTTAATTAATATTTAATTATAAAATTTATTAGCTTAAGTATTCCTTAATTACTTGAGCAAATTAATCCTATGGGTTAATTTAATGGGATGACCTCTACCTCCCATGATTTTCTTGGGATTTATTGCTCACTTAATTAGGAAAATTGACTAAACCTTAACTACTTTTAAGTTAATTAAATGATTAAATTAACCCATGAACAGTAACAAATTGGCCAATTATGTTTTTTTTAATCATTGTTCAATAGTAAGTGAACAAAGGAATAGGTTGGGACCCCTTTCCTAAGTTCATTTCGCCTTTTTAAAATGAAATTAATATTTAACTAATTAATTAAATCACTTAATCAAATTGAAATCATAATCACATCGGACCTTAATTAATTAAATCATAGTAGATCTTAAGGTGTTTAATAACCTAAAGGAGTTTAATGAAATTATGGTTAGTCCATATATGTGGGAAAACCATAAGAGTAATTAATTAAGTCCCTTAATTTGATTAACTATTAATCATGAGCCAATTGCATTTATTTCCTAGGATCATTGCAAGTTTATTTTCATGCATATCATGTTGGCTTGTAATTATTTAGTTAATTACTTTAAGGTGACATAGGTAAGGGTAATTAATTCATCTAATTAAGAGTTCAACTTAATTAACCCATAAAATCAACTTAATTACATTTTCTTAAATTAAATCAAATCACTAATGTGGGAATGGGTTTAAAACAACAAGTGGTGATTTCTCTTCTCTTTAAATCAAATCAAATTAATTAATAAAGCTTTGGTTTACTTTAAATAATCTTATTTGATTTGATTGTCCTTAAGAACTAGTTTGGTTGAATGAATCACATGATTGTATTTGATTGTCCTCTTTCCAATCATGTTAAATTTGGTATGTCATTTGAATTCATGCATCTATCTTTTCAAAATTAGTTAAAATAAAATTGATTTCCTTTATGTAATCTTGCATGTGTTGATTTAATTTAATATATGTGTGGCTATTATCTCTATTAAATTCAAATGTATTTTCCAAAAGCTTATAAATGAATAATAATATGTGTTATGATTCTAGTTAAAAATACATAAGAAATGCATGTTCTTATAGCTGTATGAATGTTGAGATCTTTTTTCTATTCATGTGTTGATTTATATAAGATTGAATGGTAATCGGTATATAGTCTGGACATCCTAGAACACGAGGCTTTAGCTAGCCCCAAGGAGGTCATTTGATTACCTCACTTCCCTAGTTTAACAATGACACATACCCATTTGATTTCATTCTTATGTATTTCAACATTTGAATTTGGATAGCTTTAATTCATATATATAAATGTTCAATCAAACAAAATATACAATCTTTGCATGATTTTCTTTCCCTCATTTGTGTATACATCCATGTGTGTCAAAGAAAAGCAAGTATATAGTATGGATATCTGAATACAAGGCTTTAGTTAGCCCCAAGGAGGTCATTTGATTACCTCACTTCCTAGTTTAACAATGACATACTTGCCTATATCTTTGTACATGTATATGTATATGTGATTAGTGAATGAAAATCCCATTTTAGATCAAAATTGCATGCATTCATAATTGACTAAGTGGTTGAATTAATTAGCCATTTGGAGCTTACTTCCTATGTTCATGTATACGAATTTACATATGTTTGAATGCAAATGGGTATATAGTTTAGACATCAAGAATATGAGGCTTTAGCTAGCTCCAAGGAGGTCATTTGATTACCTCCTAATTTAACAATGACACATACCTATTTAATTTCATTCTTATGTCCTTTTGTATAAGAATTTGGATAAAGTTTTAAATTAATATGTTTAAATAATTCAATCAAATAAAATATAAATTCTAAACATACACATACATTCATCATTTAAGTGTGCTAAAATATGTTGTATGTATAGATACACTTAAGATTAAATCATATGCATGTTACATGTGATGGAAAGGAATGATTTAATATATGTCATGTGGTAGTAATTCAATTAAATTAATCTTAAGATGCCATTTATTTTGAATAGGATTATTTAAAGTGAACCTAAATTTTGGATTGATTAAATCATTTAATAAGTCATTCACTAAAGAGAACTAAATTGAATTAATATACTTTAGAAAGTTAAGGTAGGGATGAAAGATGGGCAATCCTTTTTTCTCTTTAACACTAAATTGCTAAGTGTAATCAAATGAAATAAAAGAAATTGTAAATTAAAATTCTCAAATCAATTAAACTACTTCAAGTGAAATCGACCTTTCATATTAAATTGAATCCTTCAACACTTAGAATATACAACACTAATGCCTAACAAGACTTATCATACAAGCCTTAATACACATATTAGAATTAAGTCACCACTTCTAGCTTTAAGTTAAGATGGTGTATGTTGTCATGTATATTTTGTTTTATGATATATTTTTTTAGATTGGATGTTAGGGTGTATGCTTGTAGGCTGAATGATAGACCAATATTAGCTTAATCATGTTTTCTATGGGATTATGCTTAAGGATGCTTAAAAAAATGTGAGCTCTTTTGCAAGTTGCTTAAATCGTTAAGCATAATCCAAGTTAGGACAGGTGGGCTTAGTCAATTTATTCTCTCTTATGGAGGTAAACCCTTATGTCCACTTGTCATAGATTTAGTCATGCTTTAGCATGTACTAAAGCTAGCTAGATTTAGGATCTAAGGTAGATATTTCTTTTGGGCTATGAGCATAAATCCTCACCTCTTAGGCATTCCGACAACATTATGTTGGTGGATTATAAGCCTTAGTAATCGAATTAACTTTCAACTCAAAATATATAATGTAAAGAGGCGGTTGTGCTCGGCCATCCCTAGGAGTAAGTCTTCATCGCTGAATGTAACTCCTAAGATGTCTTTCGACTGGCATGCCACTTCTTTAAAGTGGTCTAGTTAAGCATATCTCCATATCAAGTAAGGCCTTGATTAGAGATTCCTTCATCTCTTTGATAAGACAAGGGCGTTATGCTTAACTTAACTAGAAACTTTCTAAGGTAAGCTAGGACATTGTAATCAATTGGCTTCGGTCCTCCACAAGCATATCCATGGGTGGAGCATCCTGGAGGGGCTATCTGCTCACTGGAACAAATGACTTGCTTACCTTTATCTTGAGGTGCTACCTAGGAGGTAGAACTTTGCCACTACATAGGTTGACTTTAGTGACTTCTTAGAATGATGAGCTTGTGGAAAGTTCTACCTTTTCATCGGGCATACCTACATATGAGATCCTCAGAGTCAGTTGACTCCAAGTCAATCTCAAGAGGTGAACCTGATTGGTTCAGAGAAGGATAGTCTGACTCTGAATCAAAGGAAAGGATCAAAACTACTAGAGCTATTATTTTTATATAGACTCAGAGAGCTTTCAATAGGAATAAAATCAAGAGCATAAGAAGTAGACAATATATAGGTAGAATTAGCTTTCTTCATTAATTTCTTTTTGGGTGGAGTTACATGATAGAAATCAAGTAAAGTAAGAGGAGTAAGGGATTTAGTGCCCTTATTAGCAAATACAATGCTCCTGCCAGTAGAAGAGGAGCTAGCAGAAGAGGTGGTAGCTGCATAGTGGAGAGTACTAGACTGGATGGTGGCTACACTGGATTATCTAGGCAAGTATGGTGAGCTCTCACTACTGCTATCACCCACCTGAGTTATCCTTTACAACTAACAAACCTTCCTTGGTGTTGGAGGTTTGAGCTACTTCAAACACACTGCAAGGAAAGCTTCTTGATCTTAGAAATGATCTTCTTAGAGGTTCGGGATAGGGAGATATCCTAACCTTCTTTAGTCTTAAGAGGATCACAAGTATCCCCAAAGATTACTCTAACAGAATTGGATGGTTGTTCTAATAAGTATTCCTTAGGGATAACTATGGCTCCCAACTTATAGCAGTGCTCAAGCTAGTCCTTAAAAGTGATACAATCCTTTAAGACATGGCCTAACATGTGGTGGTAGGGGCAATAACTAGGATCATTGCTCTTGCCCACTTCCTCCAGCCTTTTAGCTCTACTAATTGAAAGTCAAGTTTCTTTAAGAGATTCTTAAAGATTTTTCTACCTCCCTCTTGAATGAATATGGCTTATTCAATCTATCGCGAGTTGGTTGAAAGTAGCTACCGCGATGGATATGAATACCGTTGGTTGGCTATTGAGGTGGTAAATGGTCATTGTGGGCTCGCGGTGGCGGTATGATGGCCAAGGTGGTGGAAGAGGATGTCATAAAGGAGGCTTAGCTTGTAGTCTCTCATTGAACTCTAGTCTTCCCATCCGACATGTCACGACTTTTTCTCAAACACCTTCTGCACCTTGGCCTAGATGGTTGGTTGGGAAAGGGCAACTATTTGGCTTCCTCTTGTAGGCTAGCTGCCTTGTTGATTAATTTCTCGAATATTTTGGTGGTAAAGCCCGTAAGCATGAAGGTGACCGGGCCATGGATATTCTTGAGAAAAATCTCTATGGCATGTTGTTTGAGCGATTATGGTTTCATTTCATGCTCGGTTACACGAGAATGTAATCAACAAGGGACTCATTGAGTTTTTTTTCTCTACAATGAGGTTGCCTATAGTCACCCTCTTTGAGCTCTAGCAAACCTCTTGATGAAGAGGTGCTCCAACTCAGCAAAAGTCTTCACCAAACTATTAGGCAGTTCGGCATACCAATCAAATGCAACACTTGATAGACTGTTAATGAAAAGGCGAAATAGGAGTGCATTGCTGCCACCGGTGTTGCAATAGTCGGCTTTAAAGTGTGCAATGTGTTATCGTGGGTTCCCACTACCACCAAAGATCTTGAAGGATGGTGGCACAAAATCCTAAATAAAATAAAATCTAAATAATAACCTAAACCTAAATAATAAACCTAAAAATAAATCCTAAAATAAATAATAAAAAAACCTAAACCCTAAACTAAAAGAAAAAAACCTAAACCTAAAATAAACAAAATAAAATAAACAAAACCTAAACTAAAATAAATAAAAACCTAAACCTAAAATAAACTAAACTACACTAAATAAAATAAAATAAACTAAAAATAAACCTAAACCTAAAAAAACCTAAAATGAACCAAAAAAAAATGTAAATATATAATATATAATATATAATATATAATAATATATATATATATATAAATATAAAACCTAAACCTAAAAAAAAAAAAAAAAAAAAAAACTAAGCTAAAATAAACATAAACCTAAACTAAAAAAAAAATAAACTAAAATAAAACCTAAACTAATAAATTAACCTAAAATAAATAAACT
Source organism: Cymbidium sinense (assembly GCA_021442155.1). Lineage (NCBI taxonomy): Eukaryota > Viridiplantae > Streptophyta > Magnoliopsida > Asparagales > Orchidaceae > Cymbidium > Cymbidium sinense. Next base: position 320,853,085 of record CM038214.1, on the reverse strand, counting down.
AAATAAATAAAATAAATAAAAATAAATAAAAAATAATAAAATACTAAAAATAAAAATAAACTAAATAAACTAAATAAACTCTCTGGGTTTGCTTAATTTAAAAAAAAACTTCTAAACCCTAAATCTTAAACCCTAAACCTAAACCATAACTAACCTAAATGCAACCCAACTTAAAACCCTAAACCCTAAAACCCTAAACCCTGAGCCCAACTCTACCCTCTGACCTACCATAAACCTATCACAGGCCCTAAACCCTAAACCTCTCCCTAGCCACTAAACCCTAAACCCTACCTAAACCCACAACTAAACTGGGCCTAAACTCCCTAAACCCTAAAATCCTAAACCCTAAACAGGCCTAAACCACTAAACACTGACCTAAACTAAACCCAAACCCTAAACTCTAAACCCTACAATAAACATTAAAACCTAAAAGCCTAAACCTAAACTAAATAAACCTAAATAAAATAAATAAATAAACCTAAACCTAAATAAATAATAAAAATAAATAAAATAACCTAAACTAAACCTAAACCTAAACCTAAAAAATATAAAATAAACTAAAGAATAAAATAAAATAAAATAAAAAATAAACATAAAATATTAAATAAACTTAAAATAAAATAAAATAAACTAAAATATAAACCTAAACCAAAAATAAACCTTAAAATAAAAGTTAAAATAAATAAATAAAATAAAAAACCCTAAACTAAAATAACCCCAAAATAAAATAAAAAATAAAATAAAGAAAATAAAACTAAACCTAAACTAAAATAAACAAACCTAAACCTAATCTAAAATAAACTAAACTAAACTAAAATAAAATAAAATAAAGTAAAAAATAAACTAAACCTACACTAAATAAAAATACCTAAAATAAACCTAAAATAAACCTAACCTAATCATGAAAATAAAATAAAAATCTAAACATAAACCTAAAATAAAAAAAAATAAAAAAATAAAATAAAAAAACTAAACTAAAATAAACATAAACCTAAACCTAAACTTAAAATAAACTAAAATAAAACCTAAACTAAAATAAATAAACCTAAAATAAATAAAATAAGCTAAATAAAAAAAAAATAAATCTAAAGAAAAATAAATAAATAAAATAAACTAAAATAAATAAAAAATAAACTAAATAAACTAAAAAAAAACTAAACCCACTGGTTTACTTAATTTAAGAAAAAAAATCTAAACCTTAAACCCTAAACCCAAAACCCTAAATATAAAATATTAAACCCTAAACCTTAATCCTAAACCCCAAAACCCAACCTACTAACCCTAAACCTACCATAAACCCTAAACCCCAAACACTAAGAATAAAAAAACCTAAATAAAATAAAACTAAAAATAAAAAAATAAATAAAAATAAATGTAATACTAAACTAAAAAAAACTAAACCAAAAATAAAAAATAAAATAAACAAAATAAAATAATAAACCTAAAGTAAAATAAACTAAACTAAAATAAATAAATAAACCTAAACCAAAAATAAACTAAACATAAACCTAAACCTAAATTAAATAAAATAAAATAAACTAAAAATACCTAAACCTAAATTAAAATAAAACCTAAAAATAAACCTAAAATAACCTAAAACCTAACCTAAAAAAATAAAATAAAACCTAAACCTAAACCTAAAATAAAAATAAAACCTAAATTAAAATAATATAAAATAAAACTCAACTAAAATAAACCTAAACCTAAAAGATAAACTAAATAAAAACTTAAATTAACATAAATAAATAAAATAAATAAATTAAACAAAATAAAACTTAAATAAGAATAAAAATAAAATAAATGAATCAATAAAAAAATAAACTAAATAAATAAACCTACTTGGGTTTGGTTAATTAAAAAAACTAAACCCTAAATCCTAACACTAAACCTAAACCCTAAACCCTATAACCCTAAACCTACTAACCACACCCTAAACCCTCCTACTCCCTGACCTAAACCCTAAACCTAACCCTAAACTCCACTAAACCTACTCCCAACTAAACTCCCAAACCTAAACCCTAAACTAAACCTAATCCCTAAACTGTCTAAACTCTACACTCTAAACCCTAAACCCCAAACCATAAACCCTAAAACCTACAACTCTAAACACTAAACCCCAAACCATAAACCCTAAATGCTAAACCCTAAACCCTAAACCCCAAACCTAAACCATAAATCTGAAAGTAACCCTAATCCCAAAGCTAACCCTAAAACTGAAACCTTAAACTAAACTTAAACCCTAAGAATGGGCAGAACCTTGATGGCAGGAACATCATCGTCAACTAGGCTCAGTCTAGATCTAGCGGTGGAGGCAAAGGTGGAGGTGGCGATTATCATAGTGGCGGTGGGGATCTGGAGGTGCTGGTGGATATGGAGGTGGTGGTCGGAGTAGTGGTAGTTATGGAGGTAGGACGAGCAACGAAGGTTACAGTCATGGTGGTGTTGGAGGGAGAGATCAGGGATATGATGGTGGATCACGCTACGCAAGAGGCCCGGGTGGTTCTGATGGGAACTAGAAAAACTAAAGAACGATTGATCCGATCTGCTGCTTATGAAATTGTGTCTTTATTGTAGAGACGTTCTATTTATCTAGGATTTTTGATTTTCTCTATGGGTGCTCATTTTTGATCTATGTCATCGCTTGTGTTTAAGAAAACTTGGGGTGCTACTTGGTTGATAAAATCAAAAAGAAGAAATGTTGAATCTGAATTTATTCTCTGTTAAAAAAAGCTTAAACCCTAAACTAAAACTTAAACCCTCTAAACCCTAAACCTTAAATTTTAAACCCCAAACCCTAAAGCCTAAACCCTAAATCGTAAACTACCCTAAACCCTAAACCTTAAAAAATTAAAAACCTAAACTTAAACTAAATAAAACTTAAAAATAAAATAAATAAAAAACCTAAACCATAATAAAATAAAATAAAAGCATAAACTAAAACCTACACCTAAACCTAAAAAACAAAACAAAAATAAAACTAAACTAAAAAGAAATAAAACCTAAACTAAACTAAAAATAGAAAACCTAAATAAAATAAAAATTAATCCTAAAATAAAAAAATAAAATAAATAAAATAAAATAGAAACTAAATAAAACCTAAACCTAAAAATAAATAAAAATAAAACCTAAACCCTAAACTAAAATAAAATAAAATAAATAAAATAAAATAAACCTAAACTAAACTAAATAAACTAAACTACAATAAAAAAACCTAAACCTAAACTAAAATAAAAAAACCTAAACATAAACTAAATAAAATAAAATAAACTAAAAAAAAAAACCTAAACCTAACTAAAATAAAACCTAAAATAAACTTAAAATAAAACCTAAACCTAAACCTAAAAAAAAAATAAAATAAAACCTAAAGCGTAAACCTATAAATAAAAAAAAAAATAAACCAAAAAAAAATAAAATAAAATGAACTAAAATAAACCTAAACCTAAAATAAAATAAAATAAAAAAACTAAAATAAATAAACTAAACTAAATAAATATAAAATAAACCTAAATAAAAAAAAAAATAAAATAAACTAAAATAAATAAAAATAAACTAAATAAACATAAACTGAACTTTAAAAAAACCCTAAACCCTAAATCCTAAACCCTACAAACCTAAACCTAACCCTAAAACTAACCCTAAACCCTAAACCGTAAACCTACAACCCTAAGCCTAAAGCCTAAACCCTAAAATTGTGCACCCAAACCCCAAATCCTAAACCATAAACACCTAAATCCCAAAATCTTAAACCCTAAACCCTAAACCCTAAACCTAAACTAAACCTAAACCATAAAACCACACCAAAACCCTAATCCCAAACCTAACCTAATCCTACTAAACCAAACCTAAACCTAAACCAATGGACAAAATGGAGGGGCATTACCATCAACTTGGCTAAATTTAGATCTGGAGTGGAGGCAAAGGAGGAGGTGGTTATCGTGTGTTGGTGGGGAATCGGAGGTGGTGGTGGATATGGAGGTGGTGGTGGGTAATGATGGTTATGGAGCGGGAAGGTTGGAGAACTCGTAGTGGTGGCGGAGGAGAGGGGGATATGATGGTGGATCCCTACTCAAGAGGTGGGGTGGTTCGATGGGCTGGAGAAATTGAAGAATGAGATCCGATCAGTGCTTATGGAACTGTCTTTATAATAGATGGTTCTACTTATCTAGGTTTTGATTTGCTCTATGGGTGCACATTTTGATCTATGCCATCATTGTGTCTTAGAAAACTTGGGGTGCTACTAGGTTTGAAATTGAAAAGAATAAATGTTGAATTTGAATTTGTTCTCTATTAAAAAAACTTTAAACTCTAAACCCTAAACCTAAACACTAAATCCTAAACCTAAAACCTAAATCATAAACCCTAAACCAAAAACCTAAACCCTAAACCCTAAACCTAAACCTATTAAACATTATAACCCAAAATCCTAAACCCTAAAACATATAACCCAAACCCTGCCCAAACCCCAAAACCCTAAATCATAAACTAACCTTAAACCATAAACTAACTCTAAACTACACTAACCCTAAACCTTAACCTAAACCCTAAACCTTGAATAAATATGTCATTAGAGTTGATCTAAAGAATGACCTAATCCCATAGTTATGGTGGCTAAAGAAAATGTCTTCAAGAGACTTTCCCTTGATGTTAGAGATTTGAATATCCTAAATTCTAACCCTAAATCATATTATATTACCATATATTATAGTGTAATGTAGCATCATATATTTGAGCATGTAGTGATGTTTTTTTTGGATGTTATAAGATGTTTTGAAATGTTTTAGTATATTATGGTATTGTGCCCTATAGTCTATATTAATATAAATCATAAAAATATTGATTTAATAAATCAGATGATGAAATTTGTTAAATTTGAAGTGGGAATTAGGTTGTAGTACCAAAGGTGTGCTACACCACTAGTCTAAAAGTAAGATTTTATGTTCAAAATAAATATTATATGTTGTAGCATAGTATAAATTCATATATCATAATATATATTGTTTACATTTTAGATTCTTTTAGTATTTTACAATCATGTAGTTGAGCCTAAACTAGCATTATTTATAAAAATGTTGATTTAGACTTTAAAATGGTGGAATTTGGCCAAATTCATAATAGGTAGAGCATGGCATCATAATATATTGTTTCAATTTAAAATATGCAAGTGATACGACTAAAATATATAGTTTTTTATTGTTTAGTCAAATTTTATAATTTTTTATCTTAAGCAATCCATTGTCATGTGATATGCAATATAATATAATATAATATGTTATAGTGTATTATAATATAAGATGTCATAACATAGTGTAGCATCATGCATTATAACATACTATTGTGTATTACTACATGCTATTTAGCATATTTTAGTTTGTTATAGTATGATGTAGTAGAGTTTGTACTAGTATAATTCATAAAATTAAGGTAAGCTTTAGGGAACATCATTGGGGTTGTGCTATGGTGTGTCATTTAATCAAAAGAATGGAAATCTGCATTCAAAATAAATGTTCATTTTTCAACCTAATTTTAAAATTTTTTTATTTTAAGTGATTGATTTTAAGGTGTAATGTAAGATAATATATTATATGAAAGCATATTAAAATATAATGTACATAACAATATAAGATCACATTTATATGAATGTGGCGGTGTGTTACTAAATGTTATTGTACATTTTAGTATATTTTACTTTTGTTATAATAAAATGGTTTAAAACTCACAAAAAATATTAATTTGAAGGTTAAGATGGAAGAATTTGGCCAAATTCATCGCACACACCAAGAAGCAACACCAAAATGTTAATTTTGAGAAAATTTTGTTATTTGTTCCTTTTAAGTGATTTTGATGAGGAGTAATGTCAGAAAATATATTATATTATAGAAAATTATAATATAAAATTATATATAATATAATATATAGTGTTAATTCACACTATAATATGTTTAGCATGATATTGTATAGTTAGTTTGAGCTTGCATCCATCAAATCATAAAATGTTTATTACAATGTTAAGATGATGTAATTTGAATGAATACAATGTTAGGCTTTTGGTTGAAGTATTAAAGGTGTGCATAAGAGAAAAAAATAAGATTTGATTAGAATTCCATGTGAAGGACATGGAGGGAGATCCCAAGGGGATCAATGACATGTGAGGGTCTATGTAGAGAAGAAAATTTGAGGGATAAGGTTTGAATTTGATTTGATTATATGGAAAAGATGATGGATAAGAATCTATAATCCACTAGGGATTAAGATCAAATTGACTTTATTTATTTTATTTTTGATTGAGGAGGCATGTATATAGGGATGGTGAACCTTCCACTAGGGAAGCAAGTTTGGAGCTATCTCTAGGGATTGGGATTTGAGTTTGATTTCATAGATTTGCTTGAGGATGTATCTGCTAGGGATATGAGTTTGGTTGGATTTCTTTGATTTAGACTCTACTAGAGGAGTTGGTTTAATTTGGCTCCACTAGGGAGGTTGGTTTTGAATTTGATTTGTTTGTTTGACCTATTTATTTATGATTTAGGGCTCCATTAGGAAGAAGGGTGTGATTTAACTCCACTAGGGTAAATTAGATTGGGTTTAATTTAATTTGAGTTAATGTATGGACCATGTTGGTGTGTGATGGACCTTGAGCTATATCATCCTTAACCTACTTGGGTTTATAAATCAAAGGGTAGCCTATGGGGTAGAAACCAACCAAAGGGGTTTTCTTTCAGTGTGCAATGGTCATGCTAGGAAGAAGGCTTAGCAAACTTACATCTTCCAAAGCGAGGAACAATCGCTACGATGTCCTGTTGGATGCACAACAAATCGAACCTTATGTAAGGCGACTACTAAGTGAATGCCGTTGGGGACTTATGTCAACTCAAAAGTAATCAAGATTAATTTTATTTTAATTTCATGTGATTTGACATGGTTTGTTTGGTTTAGTTTGATTTTGAATTGATGGCATATCCGCTGGGGATGTGAGCTCGGTCAAATTTGATAGATTTAATTTATGGACCATGTTGGTGTGCAAGGGACCTACTAAGAAGGGGTTATATTGGACTTGTCCTATCTCTGATTTACAAATCCAAAGGAATAGTCTATTGGCCATAGGGTAGAACAAGCCAACCTAAGGGGTTTCCTTTTGGTGTGCAACGATTGTGCTAGGAAAAAGGCATATCAGACTTATATCTTCTAAAGTAGGGAACAACTGTTGAGGTGACCTATTGGTAGCACCACAAATCGAACTTGACTTAAAGGCGACTACTGAGTGAATGTCATTGGGGACTTATATCAACTCAAGAGTAGTCGGAGGCAATTCTTAATGGGAGTGACCTTAAAGATAGGATACCTGCTTAGGAAAAGGTACCACTAGGGGTATCCTCTTAATCCACCAGTGAATATATGTTTTATTTTTATTTGTGTGGACCTTGTTGATATATGAGTGACCACAATGAGAAGGGGCTATGTCAGCCTTAACCTATCTTAGATTTACTAGATCAAAGGAGAATCTGCACATCCACAGGAAAGATTCTCCAACCACAAGGGTGGTTACTAAGAAAAGAGAACTGTCCAATCCGATAGTAACCCGGGTAGTGTTAAAATGGGGTCGTAAAGGATGTGATCCAAACATAGTTGAGGCGAGGCATTAGGGGCATTATCACGAGCCTAAAAGAAAACCTATATGTATGCGTGGCCAACTCAAGTAGAAAGACTTGCTTTATTATCCATGAGGTGCAAAATAAATCCATCAAATGTATCCAACACCATATCATCTCATAGTGAAACCATGTAAGCTCACTTGCTTTCCAAGAGGCGGTATCGGGATAGTCATCATCAGAGGGATCTTGTCGACCTAGAGAGACTACTAGCGGAGCCCAGGAAGGACGGACCGAAGCAGATAAGATCCTCCTTGGTATGCCTTCTATGGAAAAGGCCTTCCCAAGTGGGTTAAAACTTGCCCCAAGTGTCTTCTTTAGTTTTTGGATGAGAGTTTTATTGAAGGCTTCTGCTAAGCCATTTTCTTGAGGGTAGTTGATGGTAGAATATCTCCAATCTATGCTCTTTATCTAGGAAAACTTGTTGATCTCAGTGCTCTTGAATGTAGTACCATTATCAAATATAATTCATTGAGGCACTCCAAACCTATATAAGATATGGTTCCTTAAAAACTAGAGCACATGCTGAGTTGTGACCTCTCTGAGAAAAATTGTCATCACCCATTTCAAAAAGTGGTCAGCAGCAGTTAAGATGAACTGATGACCCTTGGAAGAAGGAGGATCAATTAGACCCACTTGTTGGTACCCCAACACTCGAATGGCCATCAGGCCAATGTAGGATGTAGAATATTGGGTGGTTGGTGTAGGACCACACCGTGTATTTTACTTTGGTGGCATCGCCTAGCCGTATCCATGCAATCTTTGATTATCGATAACCAGTAGTATCCTAGTCTCTTGATTATGGCTTTTATCTTTGGACTGGATTGATAGGCTCCATATAATCCTAAGTGTAACTCAATCATGATCTTATGGGCTTCGTGCATGTCTAAATAATATAACCACATATGATCAAAATACCACTGGTATAAGAAACCATCCATAAGAGCATAGGAAAGTGCTCTCTGCTTCATCTGATGGGCTTGAGACTTCTCTTGAGGTAGTTTGCCTTTATTTATTTAAACCATGAATGGTTACCTCCATTTTAACTCCTCCCCCTACTTGGCAATGGCAACTTCCCCTTCCAAAGTGTACTTTTTGATGAGTTTAATATCAATAAAAGATAAGATTTGTCTATTTTGGACCTTTATTGATATGGACTCATCCTCTAAACATCCCAACTCTTTGGCAAGCTTGGCTAAAGCATACACTATTATGTTCACTCCTCATAGAATCTTATAAATGGAAACCTTTGAGATTTAGGCCAACAACTCCATAGTGTACTTGTTGTGGTAATGATGGAGCTTGGACTTTATAACCTTTAGGATCCAGCAATTTGATTGATAACTAGCTGAGAATCCCCAAAGATGTTGATGTTCTAGATGCTTAGTGTAACAGCTAACTCTAGATTGGCAATCAGAGCCTCATTTTTAGCTTCTTTCTTGGTGAAAGGATTAGACAGATGATATGAGAATCTCATTACATTGCAGTCTAGAGTTAAGAGAACTATTCCTACCCCTGCCTTTCCTGGAATAGTAGATAATGGTTCTTCTCCTCTTTGAGAGGAAGCTGCACCATCAAAGTACATCTCCCAGTGGTGAATACTAGTATCCCCTAAGTTCATGATTTATTCATTAGGGATATCATCATTAAGTGGAGAGTCAGCAAGAAGTACGTGTGTTGCTATGAAATCCGCTAGCGCTTGTTCTTTCACCGCAAAGAGGGGTACGAAGGTAATGTCAAATTGCAAGAGGATCATGGACCATCATGCCAATAGTTTGGATAGCGTGTAGCTTTTGGGATGTAAATATTAAAGCTAGATAATGCTTCTTAATGGGTGGATAATTAGCCTCAATAGCGATTAGATAATGACTGAGGTAGTATAGTGCATTTTCCTTCTCTTCATCATTAGCTTGGGCCCACAAAGCACCAAGGAAGTCATCTAACGTAGCAGTGTAAAGTATGAGCAGCTTTCCCAGGATAGGGGCTGTTAGAACATGTGGCATCATTAGGTAATGCTTGATGTCTTCAATGGAATGCTCACACTTATCATCCCACTTGAACTTGGCATCCTTTCTAACAAGCGCTGAGAATGGTTGACATCTTCTTGATAGGTTGGATATAAAGTGTCTTAGATATGCCAACCACCCTTGGAATGATCTAAGTTGAGTTAAACTTTTAGGGTAGCATTTTAATATTGCCTTGATTTTCTAGATTGATTTTTTATTCCCTCGTGTGGGACAACAAACCCAAGAAATTTCACTGAAGCTACTTCGAATGCACACTTCAGGGGGTTCATTTTAAGGTTAAATTATCTTAACTATTTGAAAACTACTCTCAAGTCAAACATATAGTCTTCCTTTTCTATAGTTTTGACCATGAGATCATCGATATAGCACTTGACTTGATGATGAATGAGTTCATCGATGATTTGAGTCATAGCTTCGGTATGTAGCAGACATTTTAAGGCGAAAGGCATGACCTTATAGTAATAGATTTAGATCGGGGTTCTAAAAGAAATGTTTCTTTCATCTTCAGGGGCCATCTTTATTTGGTTATATCCAGATGAGCCATCCATGAAAGAGAAGACTACATGAGATGAGGCAATGTCCACTATCAGCTCCAGGATTGGTAGTGAAAATTTATCTTTTGGACATGCCATATTTAAATCCCAAAAATCGACACATATGTGGATTTGACCATTCCTTTCTTAACTAGGATGACACTGGCTAACCAAGTAGTGTATTTTTCTTCTTGGATGAAGCTAGCATCGATCAATTTTTTACTTCATAAATGACTTATTATTATGTCTAATCTCATGCATCTAGGAGCTTTCTTGATCGGTTAGCGGTAGCTATTATTAGTTTATGTTATTAGGAGCAAATCAAAGAATCTCTTCATAACTCCATGTAAAGAAGTTCTTAAACTCCATCAATAGCCTAACTAAGTCATTAGTTTCAATTTCATTCAACAAAGAACATATCTTTATTGATTTTATTGAGCTCATCGATGATTGACTTGATCTCTTCTTCAAACACTAGTGGTGCATCTTTGACTTCAAAATCATTTGGATCATCTAAAGTTTCTAAGTACAACTCTTATATGAGTTAATAAGATTTGAAAAGAACATATCAGATTCCAAATGATTTGTGATGACAAAACAGTAATCATCATCATCAACTGGACCCACTATAGAATCTAGTCAGGTCTTGATTGAGAGCTTTTGCATTTGTTCATCCATATTCTTTTGAAGTAGTCAGACCTGTGCTTTGGCCAAGTATATGGGATTAACCCTTTCTTTGCTAAATTATGAACACAAGCCAAGTACATATCAAAAGATAATTCTATTAAATCATTATATGAATCATCCTCAAGTTCTACATCAACTTCTTGACTTGAGGATGATGCTCTAAAGAACCTCACGAGTCTTCACATGGTGACTTAAGGGCTTCCTTAACTACCAAAGCCTCAACTTTTTGAGAGGAAAGTGAGGTTAGAGCTAAGGTTCCCAATTGATGCCTAATTATTTTACATATAGACTTGGATACACTTATGCTTTGCTTTGGAGCCCAATCTTTATCGCTATCTGGCTCAAGTGTCACCTCCAAGGGAATCTACTGCTAAGAAGAGTTGGCTAGTGTGCTAACCATATAAGACTCATCCTATGAACTAGATTCTAAGTCTATATGGATAGCAAGTGTACTCCCTGGGACATATCTTTCATTGGGTGGAAAATAAAGCAATTTTCCACCCCCGAGACTGCCTCTAAACTAGCCTCTTCCTCTGCCTGGTGGAGGTCAAGTTGTCTTACCCATATGATTGAATGGAGTAACGAACTATGGGTGGAATCTAATGTCAGGCTCCACTTCATCCTTCAAGTCTATTTTCATTCCCTTTTATTTTCTTTTTCATTTTTTATTTTATTTTCTTTTCTTTTTTCTTTTCTCTTTATTTTCTTTTCATTTTTTTTTTTATTTTATTTTTAAATTTTCTCCAAGTTCATGAGAATAGACTTGTTGATTTTGAGGGAGGTAGTATCACATCCTCATATATGTTGACCTCATGAACTGTAAATGGCTTGAGATCTCCTTTGACATAGTAGATGATCCCACCTCTCACGAACATCATACACTAATGTAGATAGGATGGAACTATGTTGTTCTCATGTTTCCATGGTCTCCCAAGCAAAGTGTTCAAAGATGTATCCGAGTCTATCATGTGAAACTTGGCTTCGGTCTTCCAATCATCTATCTCCTTCGGCTCTTTTGGAGTGCAAATTCAATCTTCCCATCTTAGACTTAGGAGTCTTCTAGACACTAAGACTTCTCTAGTCATAAGACACTTCTAACAATTAGTAAACACTTAACTTAAGCTAAAGACTTAGAAGGGTTAACCATTGGATTAGGTTATGCCTTAGGATTAGGATATTCCATCTACCCTACAACCCAAATCCAATCTATGTTCACCTTCTCAAACCAAACCTCAAGTTCAATTCAAACATCAAATTCAAATTCAAATCCAAACCTAAATTCCAAAACCAAATAATTGAAGCCCATGATCAAATCAAAACTTGAAACCCTTCCTAAGCCATATGACCTATCCTATGGACTTAGCCAAATCTTAATCCAAATCAATTAAAAATCAATTGATTTTCTCATAATCAATTTATATCTTAAATCATCTTCTTAAATATAAATCAAATCTACATTCAAATGATCAAAACTAAATTAAACTAAATCAAATTAAATCAAAACCCCTCCTAAGCCATATATAACCTATCCCATGGACTTAGCCAAATCTTAATCCAAATCAAGTCAAACTCAATTGATTTTCTCACAAATCAATCATATTATTTATCATCTTCACAAAATTAAACTAAATATACATTTAAATCATCAAAACTAAATCAAACCAAATTAAAATCCAAACCTAAGCCACATGACTCAACTCCATGGACTTAGCCAAATTCCTTCATTCCAATACCCAAATTCAATTGATTTTCTCATGAATCAATCATACCATCAATAATATTCATAAATATAAATGAAATCTACAATCATCAAGCCAAACCAAGATCAACCCAAGTCAAACCCAACTTAACCCTTTTGACATGAAATGTTCAAATGAACCAAAACCCATTTGAACCCAAGCCAATTGCAATTGAATTTAAATATCAATCCCAAATCCATATATAAACTCAACTAAATCAAACTCAACCTAAAATCAAGCCAACTAAACCCAATTGGTCCACTTGACCCAAAGTGGCCAATTTGACCTATTTGAGCCAAGTTCTAATCCTACCCAAATTAGATTGCACCAAGCCCATAAAACCTCCCATCATGATTTTTGATCACCCTAGGTTGATCAATTGTCACAATTGGTCAAACCAAGTTAACTTGGTCACTTGACCAAGACAACCACTTAACTCATATGAACCCAAACTAGTCAAATTGCAACCTAAGCCAAATCCCTTGAAACCAATGATTCATGCCAAATCAAAATCAATATTTGAATATGACTTGACCTTCAATTGAGTCAAACCAAATCCAGTTGGCCCTCTTGACCCAAGTTGACCCAAATTAACCTAAAAGACTAAATTGTATCAAATCAAAATATAAATCAAATTGATTACAACCAATGGCTCAAGTTCATTCCAAATTGATTGTTGAACTTGATTAAAGCCATGATTGGACCCAATTGAATTGAATTGACCTACTTAGTCCAAATTGACCTAAAGGTTCAAGTTTCCTAAATCAAAACCAAATCCAAATTAATTGAAACCAAAGCCTACAATCATCTTCAATTGGTCTACTAAACCCAACCAACAACCCAAAAATTTGGCCAATTTGATCAAATTGGTCAACTTAACCCATTTGACTCAAATGAATTTAAATGAGCCAAAATTAAATCTATGCCAAACTAAACCAAACCAATTAAACCAAAACATCCCAAATGATCATATGAACTTGACCCATCCCTTGATTTGAGCCAATTTGATCAATTGGTCAACTTGACCCAACCTAGCCCAATTTGACTTAAATGAGTCAAATTGAGCCAAACTTAACCAAATCAACTCTAATTGACTTGAAATTTAGGCTAACCCACTTTTGGCTCATTTTAAATCTACCTAATTTAAATCCAATGCTAAATGATCATTCTACCCATGGGTCAATGGCATCAAATGAGACAAATCACCCATGTAAGTGGTTATTTCCATTCCTTGGCCACTTGGTACTCTCCCAATGGTCCACCACACCTAGGACACTGCCCAACCTGACCCAAGGGGTGGTTGGGTTGGTCATGACCCATGGGAGGTAAAATCACCTCACCCTCCCCATTGGAGCATTTGAAAACTATAGGACCCCCATGATTCCTTCTTAGTAGCCACCTCCACACCTTCAACTAACCAAGCTGAAGCAACTTACCTCCTCCTTGCCACCCACTCACGAGATGGTGGATGACCACTAGATGCCAAACCCAATGATCAAGATGAATACACCCACTTATTTCCACTTAAACACACAAAATCATTCCTCAAAGCCTACCCATGATTAGCCCTAGAGCCATTCCCTAAGCTCCAGCTCATTCTTGATTGAAAAATGCCATTCCTATCCATCCAAATAGGACACCCCATTTCTGACCTAACTTCCCTATTTCTCCATTAAACTAAAATTAACTTTGAAATCACCTTCCCTAGGCCTCATCGAGCAAGAACAAATCATCTCCCAAGCTTCCAGAGCACCAGAGGTGGGACTTCAATCAAAGTCGAGCTCTAAATTGTTAGATCATGGCCTTTCAAGTGAACATCGAGGAATTGATCCAATTACTACTCAAAAGATCTTCATCTCCACTAGATGAAGCTTCCTAGATCATTTGAGCCACCGGTCTTGAGCTCCGGCGAGGTATTCTTGCAAAACTAATCTTTAGGCAAAAATGGGTTGGAGCTTTTTGAAGAAAACTTGCATCTCGTGTGATCTTGATCATTAGATCCCTTTCGATCGATGTCGTGAAGGTGTGGGATCCTTTTAGAGTTGATCAGCGGGTAAGCTTCGAATCAAGTGAGCAATGCGAGACCCCATTCTCCCACACTCTCTTGACATTAGATCACACATCGTCTGTTCTGCATTATCGGAATGGACGATCATGAATAGATCTGCTAGATCGATCTTATTTAATCTTATTAAGTTGTGGGATTAATCATAGCCATCCAATTTTAGATCAGATGGCGGACGAGAAAGCGTCTACCACTACCACATAGATGCTGAGTCAGATAAGTTTTAAGTAGGCAATCTTGCAGTGTCACGTGGAAAGCACACCGTGTCAGCGCGCCACATGGTGTTAATAGGATTAGGCTTTAATTAGGCTTAATTAATCATTTCTTATGGCTAAAACTTTTAAAAATCATAGAAAATCATAGTGAAATAAAAAAATAAAAATAAATACTCATTTTAAAATTATTTGGAGGAGAATTAATTAAAATGATCTTAACTATTTTTAAATAATAATTAAGGTTTAATTATAAAATTTATTAGCTTAATTACTCCTTAATTACTTGAGCAATTAATCCCAAATTTTGTGGGTTAATTTAATGGGATGACCTCTACCTCCCATGCTTTTCTTGGTATTTATTGCTCACTTAATTAGGAAAATTGACTAACTAAACCTTAGCTACTCTTTTAAGTTAATTAATGGTTTATTAATCCCATGAACAATAACAAATTGGTTAATTAAGTTTATTAATCATTGTTTAACAATAAGTGAACTAAGGAATAGGATTGGGACCCTTTCCTAAATTCATTTCACCTATTTTAAAATGAAATTAATTAATATTTAACTAATTAATTAAATCACTTAATCAAATTGAAATTATAATCATACCTTAATTAATTAAATCATCATAGATCTTTGGGTGTTTAATAACCTAAAGGGTTTAATGACATTATGGTTAGATCACATGTGTGGGAAAACCATAAGAGTAATTAATTAAGTCTCTTAATCTAATTAACTATTAATCATGAGCCAATTGCATTAGGCCCCTTTTATTTCAGGATCATTGCAAGTTTATTCTCCATGCATATCATGTTGGCTCATAATTATTTAGTTAATTACTTTAAGGTGACATATGGTAAGGTTAATTAATTCATCTAATTAAGGGTTCAACTTAATTAGCCCATAAAATCAACTTAATTACATTTCCTTAAATTAAATCAAATCACTAATGTGGGAATGGGTTTAAAATAGCAAGTGATGATTTCTCTTCTCCTCTTTAAATTAAATCAAATCCAAAACTTAATTAATAAAGAAGCTTTGGTTTGCTTTAAATAATCTTATTCGATTTGATTGTCCTTAAGAACTAGTTTGGTTGAATGAATCACATGCTTATATTTGATTGTACTCTTCCCAATCATGTTAAATTTGGTATGGCATTTGAATTCATGCATCCATCTTTTCAAAATGAAGTAAAATAAAATGGATTTCTTTTATGTAAACTTGCATGTGTTGGTTTAATTTAATATATGCGTGGCTATTATCACTATTAAATCCAAATGTATTTTTCAAAAGCTTATAAATGAATAATAATATGTGTTATGATGCTAGTTATAAATACATAAGAAATGCATGTGCTTATAGCTTAAGTGTATGAATGTTGAGTTCTCTTTCCTCTATTCATGTGTTGATTTATATAAGATTAAATGGTAATGGGTATATAGTCTAGACATCCAGGAACATGAAGCTTTAGTTTAAGGAGGTCATTTGATTACCTCACTTCCCTAGTTTATGATGGCATATGCGCATTTGATTTCATTCTTATGTATTTCAACATTAGAATTTGGATAGAGCTTTAGTTCATACATATAAATGATTCAATCAAAAAAAATATACAATCTTTGCATGGTTTTATTCCCCTCATTTATGTATACATCCATGTGTGTCCGAGAAAAGAAATTATATAATCTGGACATCCCGGGAATACAAGACTTTAGTTAGCCCCAATGAGGTCATTTAATTATCTCACTTCCCTGGTTTAACAATGACACATACTTGTCTATATCTTTGTACATGTATATGTATATGTGATTAGTGAATGAACATCCCATTTTACATTAAAATTGCATGCATTCATGATTAACTAAGTGGTTGAATTAATTAGCCATATGATTTGGAGCTTACTTCCTATGTTTATGTATACAAATTTACATATGTTTGAATGTAAATAGGTATATAGTATGGAAATCTCGAGAATATGAGGCTTCAGCTAGCTCCAAGGATGTCATTTGATTACCTCACATCCCTGATTTAATAACGACACATGCCTATTTAATTTCATTCTTATGTCCTTTTTGTATAAGAATTTGGATAAAGTTTGAAATTAATATCTTTAGATTATTCAATCAAATAAAATATAAATTCTAAACATACACATACATTCATCATTTAAGTGTGCTAAAATATGTTGCATATATAGATACACTTAGGATTAAATCATATGCATGTTACATGTGATGGAAAGGAATGATTTAATATATGTCATGTGGTAGTAATTCAATTAAATTAATCTTAAGATGCCTTCAATTTTGAATAGGATTATTTAAAGTGAACCTAAACTTAGGATTAATTAAATCATTTAATAAGTCTTTCACTAAAGAGAACTAAATCAAATTAATATACTTTAGAAAGTGACTTATGGTAGGGATGAAAGAGGGAAAACCACTTTTCCTCTCTTCATAACACTTAGTTGCTAAGTGTAATCAAATGAAACAAAAGAAAACACAAATTAAAATTATAAAATCAGTTAAACTACTTCTAATGAAATCAATCTTTCATGTTAAATTGTACCTGATCACCTTAAAAAGTACCCCTCTACGATCTGCTTGGAGTCCCTGCACCCTCCATACATCCAAAATAAACACGACAAGGCCCTCTCGCCTTGTTCATTGAATCCTCTCAACATCATCATTTGTTTTTTGTGTTTGGAGAAGTCGATCCTCAAGTAGGAAAGGGTTCTTAGACTCATAATGTTGACTGATACACCTTGGTCAACCAAAACACTAGATAGCCTGTATCTTTCAACTTCCAACATCCTCTGTAGTGTAAAAAGGTGGTTGTGCTCTGTCGTCCCTAGGAGTAAGTCTTCATCATTAAATGTAACTAGTACGATGTCCTTCAAGTGGCATGCCTCCTCTTTAGTAGCGTCGGGGTCTTGCATATCTCTAAATCAAGTAAGGCCTTGATTAGAGATTCCCTCATCTTTTAGAATAAGACAAGGGTAGCATATATGCTTAACTTAGCTGAAAACTTTCTAAGGTAAGCTAGGACATTATAATGAACTTTGGCTTGATCCTCCACAAGGATATCCATGGGTAGAGCACCCAATGGAGGGGCTATCTGCTCACTGGAACCAATGACTTGCTTACCCTTATCCTGAGGTGCTACCCTAGTAGGTGGAACTTTGCTACTATGTAGGTTGACTTCAGTGACTTCTTGGAATGGTGAGCTTGTGGAAATTTCTACCTTCTCATCAGGCATACCTACAATTTCTCCTATGGAAACCTCAAAGTCAGGTTGACTCCAAGTCAATTTCAAGAGGTGAACAGATTGATTTAGAGAAGGATAGTCCGACTCTGAATTAGAAAGGAAAAGATCAAAACTACTAGAGCTATTATTTTTATTTAGACTTAGAGAGCTTTCAATAGCAATATAATCAAGAGCATAAGAAGTAGACAATATATAAGTAGAATCAACTTTCTTTATTAATTTTTTTTGGGTGGAGGTACATGATAGAAATCAAGTAAAGTAAGTGGAGTAAGGGATTTAGTGCCTTTATCGGCATATACAACGCTCCTGCCAGTAGAAGAGGAGCTAGCAGAAGAGGTGGTAGCTGGAACAGTGGATGGAGTACTAGACTCAGATGGTGGCAATGCTACTGGACTATCCAGGGCAAGTATGGTGAGCTACAACTGCTATTGGGTTGTCACCCTCCCCGAGTTATCCATTGCAAGTAACAAACCTTCCTTGGTGTTGGAGGCTCACCTGCAAGGAATGCTTCTTGATTTTAGAAATGATATTCTTAGAGGTTCGAGATAGGGAGATATCCTAACCTTCTTTGGTCTTAAGAGGATCGCAAGTATCCCCAAGGATTACTCTAATAGAACTGGATGGTTGTTCTAATAAGTATTCCTTAGGGATAACTATGGCTCCCAACATATAGCTACGCTCAAGATAGTCCTTAAAAGTGATACAATCCTTTAAGGCATGGCCTAACATGCGATGATAGGGGCAATAACTAGGATCATCGCTCTTGCCCACTTCCTCCGGCCTGTTAGCCTTTACTAATTGAAAGTCAAGTTTCTTTAAGAGATTCTTAAAGATTTTCCTAAACCTAAAAAATAAGCTAAAAGAAATAAACCTAAGCTAAAATAAATAAAACTAAAATAAATAAACTAAACTAAATAAAAATAAAATAATAAAATAAATTAAAATAAATAAAAAAATTAAATAAACCTAAACTTGCCATTTTACTTAATTTTTTTAAAAAAAAACCCAAAACCCAAAACAAACCTAAACCTAACCTAAACCCAAACTAAAAAAACCCCCCACCAACCCAACCTAACCCCTAACCCAAAACACTAAAACCTACTAACCTAAACCTACACTAAACCTCTCACCCTACTAAAAAACCTCCACTCCCAGTAGACTTGCCATGTAACTAAACTGATACTAAATAAAGATTAAATGACTAACTCTAAAAATAAACTTAAAATACAAACATGGGCTAAAAGATAAGATAAAATACCAACCTAATA
Source organism: Cymbidium sinense (assembly GCA_021442155.1). Classification (NCBI taxonomy): domain Eukaryota; kingdom Viridiplantae; phylum Streptophyta; class Magnoliopsida; order Asparagales; family Orchidaceae; genus Cymbidium; species Cymbidium sinense. The sequence goes on along the minus strand of CM038214.1, from coordinate 320,833,638 downwards.
AGATAAACCTACCAAATAAAGAAAAATAAAATAAACTAAAGATAAACCTAGGCTACTAAAAATAAACTAGATTAAAACCTAAACTAAAGATAAATAAACCTAAAATAAATAAACTAAAGATAAAAATAAAATAAACCTAAATAGATAAAATAAAATAAATCTAAAATAAAATAAAATAAATTAAATAAACTAAACTATCACTTGACAATTTTAAAAAAAATAAAAAAAATAAAATCAATAAAGGCACTAAAAACCACTGAACCTTCAAAACTACCTAGGCTAAAACAAACTGCCTAGGCCTTAACCCTGACCCTAAACCCTAAACCTGAGCCAAACCATGAATGAGCCTACCACAAATCTAAACCCTAGGACTTAAAATGAGCCACTGGACCCTAAGCCACCCACAAAAGCTAAAAGACCTAAAATAAATAAAACCTAAAATAAAATAAATAAATAAAAATCTGCACCAGATAAAATAAAATAAAATAAAATAACTAAATCTAAACTAAACTAAGCACAAAATTAAATAAAATATAAAACTAAAATAGATAAAATAAATAAAACCTAAAGCTAAAATAAAGAAAAACCTAATTAAAATAAAACTAAAGGAAAATAAAAATAAAATAAACCTAAAATAAAGAAAATAAAAACTAAATAAAACATAAACTAAAATAAAACCTAGAAAAAATAAAGTAAAAGCGTAAAAACTTAAAACCTAATAAAACAAAATAAAATAAACCTAAACTTGCACTAAAATAAATAAAACCTAAACTAAACCAAAAATAAGCAAAATTGAAACCAATACCTAAACTAAATAAAATAGAATAAACTAAAAATAAACCTAAAACTAAACTCAAAAAACAAAACTTAAAAATAAACCTAAAATAAATACCAAAAACTAAACTAAAAAAAAAAATAAAATAAAACCTAAACCTAAACCTAGAAATAAAATAAAAACACCTAAAAATAAAATAAAATAAACTAAACTAAAATAATCAAAAGTAAACCTAAACCAAAATAAATACAAATAAAACCTAAAAAATAAATAAAATAAAACAAATAAACTAAAATAAAATAAAATAAAAAATAAAATAAACCTAAATAAAAAAATAAAAATAAAATAAACTAAAATAAAATCATAAACTAAATAAACATGAACCTGATTTACTTAATTTTCTTTTTTTAAAAAAAACCCAACCAAAACCCTAAAATAACCTACCAGGTAAACCACTAAACCCTAACCAGCCACTACCCTGATCAACCCTAAAAACCTCCTGACCTGAGCTTAAAACCAAACCCCCAGACTAAACCCTAAAACCACACTAGGCAGAAAAACAAACCACAAAACCACTGGACTAACCCACAAAATAATAAAATATATAAATAAAATCTAAACTTAAATAAAATAAAATAAAATAAATACAAAGATAAAATCTAAACTAAACCTACACCTAAAACTAAGAATAAAATAATAAAAAAATAACTAAATAAAATAAAATAAATGTAAATAAACTAAATAAAATAAACTCAAAATTAAAAAAACCTAAATAAAATAAAACTTAACATAAAATAAAACATAAACATAAACACAAAAAAAAAACCTAAAATAAATAAAATGAGCCAGACCTACCTAAAAAAACTTAAAATAAATAAAATAAAATAAAACCTAAACTATAATAAACTAACTAAAATAAATAAAACCTAAAACTAAATAAATGAGAACCTAAAACTAAATAAAAGATAAAATAAACTAAAATAAATCTAAACAAAACAAATAAAACCTATAATAAACAAATAAAACCTAAAACCTAAACCAAAATAAAATAAAACCAAAATTAAACTTAAAATAAAAAATAAAACTAAACCTAAAAATAAAATAAAAATAAAACTAAACTAAAATAAACATAAACCTAAACCTAAACATAAAAATAAACTAAAATAAAAACAAACTAAATAATTAAAATAAATAAAATAAAACCTAAATGAAATAAAATAAAATAAACTAAATGAATAAAATAAACTAAACTACTGTGGTTTGCTTGATTTTGAAACCCCAAACCACAACCCAACCTAATCCTGACCTCCTAGCCCCAAACCACCCAGGCCCTAAAACCCTGGCTGAAACTAACCCACCTAAACCTAAATCTTCCCTGACCTCACCTACCCTCCCTAAACCTTCCAAAAAAAACTAAACTATAAACCTAAAATAAATAAACTAAAAATAAATAAAATAAAATATAAACTAAACTAGGACCTAAAAATAGATAAAATACTAAAATAACATAATAATACTAAACTAAACTAAAATATAATAAACCTATTAAAAACATAAAATTAAAACTAAATAAAATAAAGAAAAAAAATAACTAAAATAAAAATAAAATAAATGTTAAAGAAAAACATAAACCTAAAAACAACTAAAAAATAAAATAAAAAAATATAACTAAAAACCTACCTAAAAAAAAAACTTAAAATAAAACAAAATAAAATAAACTAAACCTAAATAAAATAAACTAAATAAAATAAAACAAACTAAAATAAACTAAACATAAACCTAAACCTAAACAAAATAAAATAAAATAAACTAAAAATAAGCCTAAACCTAAACTGAAAAATAAAATTTAAAAATAAACCTAAAATAATATCCTAAAACTTAAGCCTAATAAAATAAAATAAAAACCTAAACCTAAACCTAAAAATAAGAAATAAAACCTAAACCTAAAAAATAAAATAAGAATAAAACTCAACTAAAAAAATAAACCTAAAAAAAATAAATGAAAAACATAAACTAAAATAAAATAAACTAAAATAAATAAATAAAATAAAAAAATACCTAAAATAAATATAAAAATAAAATAAAATAAAATAATAATAACTAAACTAAATAAACTAAAATGGTTTAAATAAAAGAAAATCTTAATAACTCTAAAACCATAAAATAAATGAAAACTTAAATTGGTTTACTTAATTTAAAATAAACTAAACTAAAACAGACTAACAAAACCTAAATCATAAACCCTAAATCCTAAAATAAAAAAAAATAAATAAAATGAACCTAACCCTAAACCCTGAGCCTAAATAAACCCTACTCTGGCCTGATCAAATCTTAAACAAACCCTAAAACATGACTACTCTAAGCCAAACCACTAAATAAACCACTAAATAATAAACCCTAAACCACTGAAGCTGAGCACTAACCCTGGGCACCTGAGCCATACATGCTGCCTAAATACAATAACTAAAACCACACTAAAAAATAAAATATTAGTAAAAGGCGAAAGAAAAAATAAACATAAACCTAAAAAAATAAACTAAAAAATATAAAATAAAAAAACCTAAAAAAAAAATAAACTAAACTAAATAAAAGTAAAAAATTAACCTAAATAAGAATAAAAATAAAATATACTAAAATAAATAAAAAATAAACTAAGTAAACTAAATAAACCTAAACCTAAACTTATCAGTTTACTTAATTTTTAAAAAAAACCATAAACCCTAAAACCCTAAACCTGAAATATACAACACTAAACCTTCAACCCTAAACTCTAAATCCTACAAAACCCTAAAATAAAAACTAAATGAAAAATAAAAGTAAAATAAACCTAAAATAAAATAAAATAAGAACTAAATGAAAACCTAAACCTATAATGTAAACCTAAAAATAAAATGTAAAAATAAATAAAAAATAAAACCTAAACTTAAAATAAACAAAATAAAATAAACCAAAACCTACACTAAAATAAACTTAACTAAAATAAATAAAACATAAACTAAAAAATTAAACCTAAAATTAAACCTAAATAAAAACCAAAAACCTAAACCTAAAAAAATAAAATAAGAACCTAAACCTAAACCTAAAATTAAAAAATAAAACCTAAACCTACAAAATAAAATAAAAAAAACTAACTAAAAATAAACTAAACTAAAACTTAAAAAATAAACTAAAGTAACCTAAACTAAAATAAAATAAACTAAATAAAATAAACTAAATAAATAAAAAAATAAAATAAAAATAAACTAAATAAAAAAAAATGCTAAATATACATAAACTGGGTTTGATTTAAAAATTTAAAATTAAACAACCCTGATTGTAATGACCTAAACTAATCCTCACTGCAATCTAAACCCTAGCTCACAAACTAAACCCAAGGTCCTGACCCTAAACCAAACCCCAACCAAACCACAGGCCTGGACCCCAAGCCACCACCCAAATCTAAACCTGACCTAACAAACTCTACCCAAACCCAAAACCACAAAACTAGCTAAAACCTAAAGCTATAAATTAAAACCTAAAATAAATAAAATAAATATAAATAATAAACTACTAAACCTATAAACAAAACTTAAACCTAAAATAAAAATAAAATAAAAAAACTTAAAAAATAAATAAATAATTAAATTAAACTAAAATAAAATAAACCTAAATAAAAAAACCTAAATAAAATCAAAATAAAATAAAATAAAAAAATAAAATAAAGAAATAAAATTAAACCAAGATAAATAAAAATAAAACCTAAACCCTAAAATAAACAAAATAAAATAAGCTTAAACCTAAGATAAAATAAACTAAACTAAAATAAATAAAACCTAAACTAAGCCTAAAATAAAATAAACCTAAAAATAAATAAAATAAATAAAATAAACCTAAAAACTAAAACATAAAACCTAAAATTAAAATAAAACCAAAACCTAACATAAAATAAAATAAAACCTAAAACCAAAACCTAAATAAACCTAAAAACCTAATAATAAAATGAGCTAAAACCTAAAAAAAATAGTAAAATAAACTAAACTAAAATAAAAATAAACATAAACCTAAACTTACCTAAAAATAAACCAAAATAAAATAAATAAATAAATTAAATGAAATAAAATAAACCTAAATAAAATATAAATTAAACTAAATAAACCTAAACCTATGGTTTGTTTAATTTAAGAAAAAAACTATAAAAAATCCAAACACTAAATCCTACACTTCCCCTGAGACTCTTAAAACCCTGACCCCTAAACCACTAGCCCACCTAACCACCTCAGGCCACTAACTCTAAACTAAATCCTGACCAACCCCAGCTACCACCACAACCCAAACCATAAAATAAATGATAAAAAAACTAATTATAAAACTAATAACTAATAATAAAATAACCAAACTAAAACTAATAAAAATTAACTAAATAAATAATAATAAACTAAAATAAACATAAAAAACTAGTAATGAAAATAACTAAAACTAATAATAATAACTAAATCTAATAAATTTAAGAACCAGGATAATAATAAACAAAATAAACTAACTAATAAAATAATAATAATAATAATAAACTAATAAAATAATAAATAAAAACCTAAACTAATAAAATAAACCATAAAACTAATAAAACTAAAAACTAAAACTAAACAAAACAAAAAATGAAAACCCCTAAACTAATAAAATAAACTAAAATTGAACCCCAAAAACTTAATAAAAACTAATTAAACTAATAATAATTAATAAACTAAAAACTAATAAAATAATACTAATAACTAAACATTAACTAAACTATAAACCTAACTAAAATTAATAAAACCCCCAAAAAATAAACTAAAAAAATAAAAACTAAATAAAAAACCTAAAACATATGACCCAACAACAATAAACCACTAAAACTATAAACCCCAATAAAACTAAAACTAAAATAATAATAAAAATAATAAACTAATTAACCTAAATGCATGGGTTACTATAAATAAACATAATGAAACTAAACTGATAACAATAACTAACTACTAAATCCTTAAGATCTTTAACCCCTGAGCCACAAGGCCTAGACCCTAAAGCCCAAAGGCTCAGCCCAGATCCAAAGCCACACCACCACTGAGCCCTAGCCACAGGCCACTGAGCCAAACCCTGAGCCCTAAACTATTGTAGTGATAAACTGAGCCAAAACCATTTAAATCCTACTAAAAAAAATAATAAATAAACAAACTAAACCTAAATAAAATAATAAAAATAAAATAAAACAAAACTAAACTAAAACCAAAATAAAACTAAAATAAAATAAATAAAAACTAAACCAAAATAAAATAAACCTGGAATAAAACCTGCATAAAAGAAACTAAATGTAAAATAAAAATAAAATAAGGAATTAAATAAACCATAAACCTAAGAAAATAAATCTAAAAAAAAAAATAAAACTTAAACCTTAAACTAAAAAAACCTTAACTAAAATAAAATAATAATAAACTAAACTAAAATAAATAAATAAAACCTAAACCTAAAATTAACTAAACCTAAACCTAAACTAAAATAAAATAAGCTAAAATAATCCTAAACCTAAAATAAAACCTAAAATAAACATAAAAGAAAAAAAACAAAATATAAAAAATAAATACACTAAAATTAAAAATAAAACTAAACCTAAAATAAAATAAAAAATAAAATTCAACTAAAAATAAACCTAAACCTAAAATAAACTAAGATAAAACCTATAAGATAAATCCACTACAAAACCTAAATCAATAAAAAAAAAATAAAAATAAACTAATATATTAAATAAAACTTTGGTTTGCTTAATTTAAAAAAAATGAAACCTAAATCTAAACCCTACCCTAAAACCCTAGCCCTAAATAAATAAAAAACTGACACAAGACTAGGCCATGACTGACACCTGAGTTTGCATAATTTAAATAAAACCCTGGGCTGATCCTGAAAACTGGCCCTAAAGGCCCTAAACTGACCTGCAGGCCCTAAACTGTTCTAAACTGACTCAGGACAATCCCCACCTGGGCCTGCACTGGGCCCAAACTGACCCAAACTAAATCAGGTAATGGAAATGACCAGGCCCTGGGCCTAGGCTTATGACTACCAGCCAAATATAATGAGCCCTGGGCCCACTGACCCCACTTAACCTGGGCCCAGGCCTTGGGCTAAACTAAATACTAAAATAAAAATAATAATAATAAAAGATAAAAAATAATAAACTCTAAACCCTAAACTTTGAACATTAACTCTGAGCCTAAAAAACTCTAAAAACCTAAAGTGACTAAATAAATTAAAGATAAACCTAAATAAAAATAAAACTGACTAAAATATAAATAAACTAAATAAAATAAAAAGAGCTTAAATGAAATAAAAATAATGAGCTAAATAAATAAAAATATGTTGGATATAAATAAACTGACCTGTCGGGTTGCTTACTTTAAAGCTACTTTAAAAGATCAACCCTAAACCCTACCTACCCTATGACTCTGTGACACGGACCACTAAAAATAAAACCACTGACCTAAATCTGAGCCAACCCAAACCAAGACCCTAAACCAACCTGGTTTAATTTTAAAAGATCATGACCTAAATCCTAGCCCCAGGCCCAGGCCTGGGCCCTAGCCATAAACAGGCCCTAGGCCAGGCCTGACCCAAACCCTAAACTGGGCCTGACCTGAGCCCTAAACTAGGCCCTGAAACACTGACAACTAAACTAAAATAAAATAAATAAAAATGGAAAACTCACCTAAACTGAGCACTAAAACTGCAATGATGACCAAAACTGAGGCCAAAAACACCTGGGCCCAGGCTACCAGGCCAGCCACTGAACTGACTAAACTGAGCCCTAAAAAGATCTTAACTAAACTGAAACCACAAACCTAAAGCTGAGCTACTATAAACTATAAAAATGCTAAAACTAAATAAAATAAAAAAAAATAAAATAAAAAAACCAATAAAGCTAAACACACTAAATAAATATAAAATAAAAATAAAATTTAAACTAAACTAATTAATAAACTAAAATAAAACTAAAATAAACATAAAAAAAATATAAATAAAATAAATCAAATGTAAAGATAAAATAAATAAAATAAAATAAAACAATAACATAATAAAACTAAAACTTAAATAAACCTAAAATAAAAAAAAATAAAACCTAAACCTAAATAAATAAAATAAAATAAACCTAAACTAAACTAAAATAAAACCTAAACTAAAATAAATAAAACATAAACCCTAAATTAAATAAAATAAACTAAAATAAACCTAAACCTAAACTAAAATAAATCAAAATAAACCTAAAACCTAAACTTAAAATAAAATAAAAAACCTAAAAGTAAATCCCAATAAAAAAATAAACTTAAACTAAAATATAAAATAAAATACTAAACTAAAAAATAAACATAAACTAAATCTAAACCTAAAAAAAATAAATTACAATAAAAATTGAAACTAAAATAAATAAACTAAAATCAATAAACTAAATAAAATAAAAACCTAAATAAAACAAAATAAAGTACTATAAAATAAAATAAAAACTATATAAATCTAAAAGAGGTACATGTGAAGGACTGGGTTACATACATCATATAATATATAAATGCTATAAAAATAAAAAATAAACTATATAAATCTAAACATACAAGTTAACTTAATTTAACAAAAAACCCTAAACCATAAACCATAAAAGTAAAATGGCAAGCACAGACCACTGGACCTTAAAACCAACCCAAAACCCTAAACACTGAGCCCTGACCCTAAATCCTAACAAAACCCAACCAAATCCTCTAAACACTAAACCATAAAAACTGAGCCTGACCTGAGCCACACAGGCACTGAAAACTCCTAAAGGCCTCACCCTGGGCATAACCTAAACTAAATTATTAAAACTGGGCCAAACTAAAACTATGACCCTGGGCCCTAAATCTGATAAACAACCTGACCTAAAGCTAAAACCCAGGCCATGGGCTCTAAACTATATGACCTAAACCTAAATAAACCTGAAAAAAAGACTAAACTGACTAAAAGACTAAATAAAACTAAATATAAACCTAAATAATAACTTACTGATAAAATAAAATAAATTAAATAAACTAAACTAAATATAAATTAAATAAATAAAAACATAAAGATAAAAACTAAATGTAAAATAAAACTAAAATAAAATAAAGCTAAACCTAAAAAACTAAATAAAACTAAAATAAATAAAAATAAAATAAACATAAAATACTACCTCCTAAAATAAACATAAATATAATAAATAAACCTTAAAAAATAAATAAAATAAACTAAATAAAATAAAATAAACTAAAATAAAAGCTAAAATAAAATAAAATAAAACTAAACTAAAAAAATAAACACACTCCTAAAAATAAACTAAAATAAAAACCTAAACTAAATTAAATAAACCTAAAATAAATAAACTAAAATAAATAAAAAAACCTAATAAAAAATAAAAAAACTAAAATAAATAAAAAAGAAACTAAGTAAATTAAATAAACCTAAATATCTTAAAAAAACTCACCAATCCTAAATCTGCACCTACCACTAAAAAACCACCACCCACCTGCAACACCTCTGGCCCCACTGAGCCCTACCACTTAAAAACCATACCTGACCTAAATCCTAAACCTTGGTGACCTACCACTAAGCACTAAACTCAAAAAAAAAACTAAAAAAATGTTTATAAAATAATAATAATAATAATAAAGTCTAAACACTAAACCCTACCATACTGAACCCTCCTACCCAACCCAAAAACCCTAAACCTAAACCTAAAGTAATTAAATAAATTAAAAAAAAATAAAAATAAACTAAAATAAAACTAAAAAAAAAACTGAGACTAAAATAAATAAACCTAAAATAAATAAACTAAATGAAATAAAAATCTGAAATAAAATAAATTAAATTAAAACAAATAAAGAATATCAATATATTAAAATAACTATCAGTTTAATTAATTTAAAAAAAACTTTAAACCCTAAATCCAAAATCCAAAACCCTAAATCTGTAACACTAAACCCTAAACCATAAAACTAACCCTAAACCAAAACCTAAATGTTTAATAAATTTTTAAAACCATAAACCTTAAATCCTAACCCATCTAAACCCTAAACCAATTAACCTAAACCAATCACAAACCCTAAACCTAAACCTAAACCCTAAACCTAAACCTAAAACTAACCTAAAACCTAAACCTAAAATAAAACCCTAAACTGCTTCTCTTAGATTACATTTTTCCCTTTCATCATTTTCGTTTTCCTTGCGGCTTGGCCGATTTTGATCATTCATGATCAATTTTTTTTGATTATTTATCTCTGATTGGCCTCTAATGTGATTTTCCCTTTACTCTTTCAATGGCGAAGGAGCTACTTTTCACGCAGTCAAGCTTATCCATCTTAGAGGTACCAGCTAGGGCATCTAATTTACATGGAATTGTGGATCTGAAATCATCCGTTACTCTGCCTGCAGTTAAGTCCTTTAAGGGCACATTATCTGGTAAGAACCTTTCCCCTAATGCTTCGATGAATTTGATCTCGACCTTTTTTTGTGGGATGCCTGCTATTATGTGCTCGGATCTAGATTTGGAAAAGTTGGTGAAGCCTTTTGGATTCTCATTAGTTGGTAAATTTTCCTTACGTCTGCCAACTCTCGATAACATCCGATCATTTTTTCATAGCCTTAAACTTTCAGGTGTTTTCACTATCAGATTGATTGATCCAAGGCATATTTTAATTCAGCTCTCTATTGACTTAGATTATTCAAGAGTTTTTGCTCTTCTCTTACTTTGTTTTAATTGTCAAATGCGACTTAAAATGGTCACCTCTTTTTTGATATAAAGAGAATCTCAATTGTTCATATATGGCTAGCTCTTCCTAATATGAGAATACATTATGTTACACATCAAGTTCTCTTTGCGGTTGGGGCTCTCTTTGGTCCTCTTCAAATTGATCGACCCAGTAGTGAGATCACGACCTTGTTGTATTTTGGTTGAAATTGATATCACTAAAAGCATCCTAAAGAAGTTTGGATTGGCTCACGAAGTTGGTTATAATCAAAAGTTGAATTTGAGAATTCTCCTATTTTTGCACACATTGTAAGATTCATGGCCATGATCATTTTGATTATTTTGTGTTGCATCCTCAACTTAAAAAAAAAATTCTTAATCCTAATCTACAAATGAAAAAATTAGTAAATTTTCTTATGTGCCTAAAGTCACTCAAAATGGGAATCCTACCCCTACCCCTACTCCTTTTCTATCCACTGCTTTGTCTATTGGAGAGCAATCTGAGCATGTTAAAAATAATTCTTATGAGGTTCATGAGGAGGCTAATGATAGCTTAATTTTCATTTATTCTAATTGTAATAATTTGGCTCCTCAAGACAATACCTTGACTCAGTCTAACCTACCCCTTTTGGCTAGTGAACCCGAGGAGACTCATATGACCTTAGTGGTGAGTTGAATGGAAATTTTAGGTTGGATCAAAATCTGAAAACAAATTTTGGAGTTGATCCTTTGATGAAGGAACAAATCAGCTGGCGATCCTTTGATGATGGAACAAAATTTGAAAACTAATTTTGGCGAGCATGTAATCTGCTATTAATGGCTTCACAACCTCTCCTTCTCCCACTCTTTAGAGTGATAAGCATGCTAACCCACTTTCTCAACTTAATTCTGTCATTGAAGAAGGGGAAATTACCATTAGAAATACTTTGGTGATCTGAGGTCCTATTCTGAATATCACAAATCAGTCTCTCTCGGATGATGATTCTTTGGAAAATGATAGACCTTTTCAAACTATGTTTAAAAAAAATCACTTAAAGCTAGAATGTTCACTAATGACTCCACTAGAACTACTAGATCTTCTTTAACTTCTCATAAATAACTATTTCTAGTTTCCTTTTCTTCCTGCTTTATTATTTCTTTAGTTATCTCTTTTCCTTTCTTTTCTTATTTTATTATGATCAACTTACTAATTTGAAATGTTCGGGGTATTGAGACTCTCATTATCTGCAACCGTATTAGAAGTCTTTATCATATTCATAACATAGCCTTACTTGTTGTTATTGAACCATTTATACACTCTTCTAAGATCAACCATGTTGCTAGAATGCTTGGCTTTCAAAAATTCTTTTATAATATTAGCAATAAAATTTGGTGTTTTTGGAATAATTTAGTCAACATATCTATCCTTGATGATCTTCAATAATTGGTTAATGTCCACATCTCATTGGGTGAATTTTCTATTCTAGGTTCCTTTATTTATGCTTCTTGTAATAGAGCTGGTAGGAACATCCTTTGGGATAACTTAAGAACCTTTGCCTCCTTGGTCAACAAACCCTGGTTGGTTGGGGGTGATTTTAACTATTCTCTCTTCATCGAAAGAAGGGAGGTTGCCCTAACATTCATTCCATGGAAGACTTCTCTACATGATTCTTGATTGCAATCGATTGATATTGGCAATTCATGTTTATTATACATGGAAATAACTCTAGATTATGGAAGTGACTTGATAGGACTCTTTTAATTCCCTTTGGATCAATCAATGGCCCTTTACTTCTATTGAATATTTGAGCATAACTTTGTGATCATTCTCCACTTTTGATTTCTATCCAAAATCCCTCTAATAGATTATCCTCCCCAACCTCTTTCAAATTCCAAAATATGTGGATCCAACACATTGATTTCATAAATGGTATATCCATTAATTGGATGGCTCCTCTTCATTCTGATAATTTGGGTAAGGGCATGATTCACCTCTGGCTTAAGCTTAAAAGACTTAAACAAAACCTAAATTGGTGGAACAAGCATCATTTTAAAAATCCCTTTGCCAATATCAAAAATATGGAACAATTAGTTTGTTCTCTTGAAGATATCATTTTGACTAATTCTACTAAACTTGAGGAGTTGAATGAAACTAAAGATAACTTGGTTAACTATCATAATATGGAGGAAACCTACTGGCAGCAAAAGGCTGCTAGTAAACATATTGCTGATGGTGATAGAAATGCCATGAACTTCCATGCTCTTATAAAAAAAAGAAAGCCTTAAACTCTATTAAAAAAATTAAAAATGATAATGTTAGCTGGATCACAAACATTAATGATATTAAAGATTCTGTCATACATCATTTTAAAAACTTATTAAACAACAACCCTTCTTTAGAAGCTCTCTCCAACTCTCACGATTCCCTTACTTCTGATGACAACCACTTGCTTAATATGCGTCCTACGAAAGCTGAGATTGGTAGTATTCTTAATAACATGAACACTGATTCTATTGCTGGCCCTGAAGGCTACATGATTCAATTTTTTCAGCATTATTGGCCTATTATTAAGTCTGACCTTGTCAATGCTGTCGTTGATTTCTTCGATGGCAATCCTTTACCTAGATATTTTTCTAGCACTTTCATTATTCTCATTCCCAAAATTAATAATCCTGAATCTTGGGGAGATTTTAGATGTATCAGCCTTTGCACCTTCTTTCATAAAGTCATTGCTAAATTAATTGCCAATAGAATTAGTCCACTGCTGCCTAAAATTATTTCCCCCAACCAAACTGGTTTCATTAAAAGTAGAGCTACATTTGACAACATTCTTCTAGCCCAAGAGCTGATTCATGACCAGAGGTGGTAACATCCTTTTCAAATTGGACATCTCTAAAGTTTTGACAACCTCTCTTAGAATTTTCTCTTCTAAATTCTACATTTGTTTGTTTATTATGACTATTTTATCCATCTCATTAAAAATTGTATTACTAATGTTTGGTTCTCTGTTATCATGAATGGTGAGTCCCTAGGTTTTTTCCCTTCTCTGCATGGATTGAGACAAGGAGATCCCTTATCTCCCTCTCTTTTATTATTATTGTTGAATATCTTTTGAGGAATCTTAATGATCTTTTCAACAATAATCCTAGCATATTTTTTAGAACTCAAGGTAACATAGAATAAATTCAGATTCAACATTTCTTCTTTTCAATTTCATCAACTAAGTAGCACCCCAAGTTTTCAAAGACACAAGCGATGATGTAGTTAAAAAATGAGCACCCATAGAGCAAATCAAAATCCATAGATAAGTAGAACCATCTCTACTGTAAATACACACCTCCATAAGCAGTAGATCGAATTGACCATTCTTGGGTTTCTCGGTTCCAATCAAACCCGTCTTTTGAGTAGTGGCGGGATCGCCATCATATCCCGATCTCTCCCCACCGCCACCCCTACCAGAACCTTTCCTCCCACCACCATAACCACCATTGCTCTGACCACCACCTCCATATCCATCAGCATCTCCAGATCCCCCACCACAACCACGATAATCACCACATCTGCCTTCACCTCCATCGCCAGATTTAGACTGAGCCTGATTAATGGTGGTGTCATGTCATCAAGGATCTACCCATTTTAAGGCTTAAATTTAAGTTTAGGTTTATTCAGTTTTAGGGTTTAGATTTATTTTTAAATTTATTTAGTTACTTTAGGTTTATTTTTAGGGTTCGGAGTTTAGGGTTTAGGGATTAGAGTTAGGGCTTAAGATTTAGGGTTTAGGGTTTAGGGTTTATGCTTTTAGGGTTTACGGTTTACAGTTTAGGGTTAGGGTTTACTATTTAGGGTTTAGAGTTATTTAGGGTTTAGAGTTTAGAGTTTAGGATTTAGGGTTTATGGTTTATTTTTTAAAATTAAGTTGACCGGTATATTTAGGTTTATTTAGTTTATTTAGTTCATTTTATGTTTATTTTAGTTTATTTTATTTTTATTTTTATTTAGGTTTATTTTTTATTTTTATTTAGTTAAGTTTATTTATTTTAGGTTTATTTATTTTAGTTTAGTTATTTTATTTTAGTTTATTTTTTAGGTTTAGGTTATAGTTTAGGTTTATGTTTTAGTTTACTTTTATTTTTAGTTTATTTTTAGGTTTGGGTTTTATTTTTTATATTTAGGATTAGGTTTAGGTTTTTATTTTATTTCTTTAGGTTTAGGTTTTAGGTTTTTATTTTTGTTTTATTTTTAGGTTTTTTTTTAGTTTAGGTTTTTGTTTAGGTTTAGTTTATTTTAGGATTAGGTTTAGGTTGTATTTATTTTAGTTTACATTTAGGTTTATTATATTTTATTTATTTTATTTTTGTTTTAGGTTTAGTTTTTTTTTAAGTTTAAGGTTTAGGTTTTATTTAGTATTTAATTTTAGGTTTTATTTTAAGGTTTATTTTTAAGGTTTAGGTTTTTATTTAGTTATTATTTTATTGGGATTTGGTTTTAATTAATTTGGATTTGGTTTTATTTTAGGGCAACTTTAATGTGGTCAATTTCGACTATGTAGGTGAATTGGGTCCAATCATGGCTTTGGTTAAGTTCAATAATCAATTTGGAATGAACTTGAGCCATTGGTTGTAATCAATTTGGTTTATATTTTGATTTGACCCAATTTAGTCTTTTAGGTCAATTTGGGTCCACTTGGGTCATGAGGGCCAATTGGGTTTGGTTTGACTTAATTGTAGATCAAGTCATATTCAAATATTGAGTTTGATTTGGTATGAATCATTAGTTTTAAGGCATTTAGCTTAGGTTGCAATTTGGCTAGTTTGTGTTCATATGGGTTAAGTGGTTGACTTGGTCAAATGATAAGTTGACTTGGTTTGACCAAATTTATGATAATTGATCAACCTAAGGTGATCAACAATCATGAAGGGAGATTTTGATTGGCTTGTTTCAATCCAATTTGGGTAGGATCAGAACTTGGCTCAAATAGGTCAAATTGGCCACTTTGGGTCAAGTAGACCAATTAGGTTTAGTTGGTTTAATTTTGGGTTAAGTTCGATTTAGTTGAGTTTATATATGGATTTGGCATAGATATAAAAATTCAATTGCAATTGGCTTAGGTTCAAATGGGTTTTGGTTCATTTGAACATTTTAAGTCAAAAGGGTTAAGTTGGGTTTGACTTGGGTTGATTTTGGATTGGTTTGATGATTGTAGATTTCATTTAAATTTGGAAATATGATTGAAGGTATGATTGATTCCTGAGAAAATCAATTGTATTTGGGTTTTGGAATGAAGGAATTTGGCTAAGTCCATGGAGTTGGGTCATGTGGCTTAGGTTTCGATTTTGATTTAGTTTGATTTAGTTTTGATATTTAAATGTATACTTCATTTAAATTTCTGAAGATGATTGAAAATATGATTGATTTATGAGAAAATCAATTGAGTTTGACTTGATTTGGATTAAGATTTGGCTAAGTCGAAGGGATAGGTCATATGGCTTAGGAATTTTGATTTAATTTGATTTAGTTTGATTTTGTTTTCATCATTTGAATGTAGATTTGATTTATATTTAGGAAGATGATTGAAGATATTAATTGATTATGAGAAAATCAATTGATTTTGGATTGATTTGGATTAAGTTTTTGCTAAGTCCATGTTATAGGTCATATGGAATGGTTTTAAGTTTTGATTTGATCATGGGATTCAATCATTTGGTTTTGGAATTTGGGTTTGGATTTGGATTTGAATTTTATGTTTGAATTTAACCTGAGGTTTGGTTTGAGAAGGTGAACATGGATTGAATTTGGGTTGTAGGTTAGGTGGTTTATCCTAGTCCCTAAAGCATAACCTAATCCTATGGTTAAACCATTCTAAGTCTTTAATCTTAGGTTAAGCGTTTACCTAATTGTTAGAAGTGTCTTATGACTAGGAAAGTCTTAATGTCTAGAAGACTTTTAGGTCTAAGATGGGAATATTGAATCCGCACTCTAAAAGTGAGGTCAACAGGCCTTAGGCTCCATAGTGTTGCCCTTGGAGATAGATGATTGGAAGATTGAAGCCAAGTTTCACATTATAGACTCATATACATCTTTCAACGCTTTGCTTGGAGACCATGGATACATGAGAACAACATAGTTTCATCCTCTCTACATCAGTGTATGAAGTTCGTGAGAGGTGGGATTGTCTACTATGTTAAGGTAGATATTAAGCCATTTACAATTCATGAGGTCAGGATATTTGAGGATACGACTTACTACCTCCCTCAAAATCAATAAGTCTATTCTCGCAAACTTGGACAAAGTTTAAAAATAAAAGAAAAGAAAAGAAAAGAGAAAATGAAAAAGAAAAAAAGGAGTAGAAATAGACTTGGAGGAGGAAGTGGAGCCTGACATTAGATTTCACCCATAGTTTGTTACTCCATTTGAACATATGGGTAGGATGAACTGACCTCCACTAGGTAGAGGAAGAGGCCAGCTCAAAGGCAATGCTAGGGGTGGAAAACCTCCTTATTGGCAACAAAATAGAAGATATATCCCAGTTACTAAGAGTACACCTGCTATCCATATAGACTTCGAATCTAGTTCATAGAATGAGTCTTATATGGTTAGCACACCAGGTAACTCTTCTTAGTAGTAGATTCTCTTGGAGGTGACACTTGAGCTAGATAGTAATGAAGACCGGGCACCAAAGCAAAGCATAAGTGTATCCAAGTCTATATGTGAAATAGTTAGGCATCCATTGGGAACCTTAGCTCTAACCCCACTTTCCTCTTAAAAAGTAGAGGGTTTGGTAGTTAAGGAAGCCCCTATGTCATCCACAGATGTGAAGACTTAGAGGTTCTTTTTCAGAGCATGATCCATAAATCAAGAAGTTGATGTAGGACTTTAGGATGATTCATATAAAGATTCAATAGAATTATCTTTTGATTGGTACTTGTCTTGTGTTCATAATTTAGCAATGAAATGGTTAATCTGACATACTTGGTCAAAGTGTAGGTCAGACTACTTTAAAAGAATATGGATGAACAAATGTGAAAGCTATCAATCAAAGCCTGGACTAGGATTCAGTACAGTGGGTCCAATCAATGATGACAATTACTGCTTAGTCATCACCAATCATTTGGAATCTGATAGGTTCTTTTCAAATCACATTAACTCATATGAGGAGCCATACTTAAACACTTCAGATTATCCAGATGATTTTGAAGTCAAAGATGCACCACCAGAGTTCGAGGAAGAGATCAAGTCAACCATCGATGAGCTCAAGAAAATGAACTTAGGAACTCAAGAAGATCCACACCCGACATACATCAGTTCTTTATTGAATGAAATTGAAACTAATGACTTAGTTAGGCTATTGAATGATTTTAAGGACTACATTGCATGGAGTTATGAAAAGATGCTTGGATTGGCTCCTGATGTAGAAGTCTATAAACTAGCAATAGAGCATACTGTTAACCCTATCAAGCAAGCTCCTAGATGCATGTGATTAGACATAGAATAATAGGTCATTTATGAAGTCAAGAAATTGATCCATGCAAGCTTCATCTAGGAAGAAAAATACCCTACTTGGTTAGCTGACGTCATCCCAGTTAAGAAAAGAATGGTCAAATTCACATATGCATCAATTTTAGGGATTTAAATAAGGCATGTCGAAAAGATGAATTTCCACTACCAATCTCAGAGCTGATGGTGGACATTGTTTAATCTCATGCAGTCTTCTCTTTCATGGATGGCTCATCTGGATATAAACAAATAAAGATGGCCCCTGAAGATGAAAGAAACACTGCTTTTAGAACCCCTGATTGGAATCTATTAATATAAGGTAATGCTTTTCAACCTTAAAAATGCTGATGTTACATACTTTGTTGGCCCAAGCCAATGATGAAGGGAAGGCAAATGCACTCTCTACCTCGACCATCGAATAGGCTAATTATCCACCCATTAAGAATCATTTCCTAGCTTTAATCTTTGCATCCCAAAAGCTATAACAATACATGCTTCCTCATAAGGTGAACTTTATCTCTATGATCAATCCACCACAACATCTGATGATAAAATCATTGTTATCCTGATGGTTGGCATGACGGTCCATGATCCTCTCATAGTTTGACATTACCTTCATACCCCTTTGTATGGTGAAAGGATAAGTGCTAGTAGATTTCTTAGCATCACACCCACTTCTTGCTAACTCTCCACTTAGTGATAATGTCCTAGTTGAACAAATCATGAACTTGGGGATAGCATTCACTTCATGTACTTTTGATGGGCATCCCTCTCAAGGAAGCAAATCTAAGCGGGGTAGGAATAGTTCTCTTAACTCGGACCACAATGTGATGAGATTATCGTATTAATGGACCAATAATGAAGACAAATATGAGGCTCTGATTGCTAGTTTGGAGTTAGTTGCTACTCTAAGCCTCTAGAACATCAACATCTTTAGGGATTCTCAACTAGTTATCAACCAAATTGATGGGTCATATAAGGTTATATCCCAAGCTCCATCATTACCATAAGTACACCATGGCGTCATTGGCCCAAATCCTAGAGGTTACCATTTATAAGATTCATTGTGCAGAGAACATAGTAGTGTATGCTTTAGCCAAGCTTTCCAAGGAGTTGGCATGTTCAGAGGATGAGTCCATATCAATAAAGGTCCAAAATAGATAAATCTTATCCCTTATTGGTATTGAACTCATCAAAAAGTACACTCTTGATGGGGAGGTTGCCATTGCCAAGAAGGATAAGGAGTTAGATTGGAGGCAACCATTCATGGATTACCTAAATAAAGGCAAACTACCTCAAGAGAAGTCTCAAGCCTGTCAAATGAAGTAGAGAGCACTTTTGTATGCTCTTGCGAATGGAGTCTTGTATCGACGATCTTTCAACCATATGTTGTTACGTTGTTTAGACAATCATGAAGCTCATAAGATTGTTACCAAGGTACACTCAGGATTATGTCAACCCAACCAATCCTGTCTGAAGTGGAAAGCCAAGATCAAGAGACTAGGATACTACTGGTAGTCGATGATCAAAGATTACATGTACAAGACTAGGAAATGCCATCAATGTCAATACACAGTGTGGTCCTACACCAACCACACCATACTATACATCCTACATTGGTCTCATAGCCATTCGAGTGTTGGGGTACCGACATAGTGGGTTTGATTGGTCCTCCTTCTTCCGAGAGTCATCAGTTCATCTTAGCTACTACTAACTACTTTTCTAAATGGGTGAAGTTAATTCTGCTCAAAGAGGTCATAGCTTCACATTTGCTCCATTTTTTAGAAACAATATTATATATAGGTTCAGAGTGCCTCGATGAATTGTATCTGATAATGGTACTGCATTCAAGAGCACCGAGATCAATAACTTTGCCCGAAGACACTTCATAGATTAGAGATATTCTACCATCAACTAAATGGCTTAATAGAAGCTTTCAATAAAACTCTTTTCCAAATCGAAGATAACACTTTCGATAAGCATGGCATAGCGGTTGAAGCCATGTGCCTGCCCACACACATAGAACTCCAACTCAGTCTACTCCTTTCTCCTTAGTGTATGAGTTCGAAGCCGTTCTACCATTAGAAGTCCAACTCCCATCACTAAGGATAGTTGTGGGCAGCAAGATCATAATAGATTAGAATGCCAAGTTGTGATTAGAAGAGCTCAAAGGTTTGGAGGAGAGACGCCTGTGGGCATGCCAAAACATCGAGTTATAGAAAGCTAAAATGATTCAAGCTCATAACAAGTTGGTTCGTCCTAGAGCTTTTTAAGTAGGAGAGCTTATTTTAGATCTAACGAGACTGATTGTTGCCCGTTGTTAGATGGGAGGCAAGTTTTAACCTACTTGTGAAGGCCCTTTTCCCATAGAGAAGGCCTACCAATGAGAATTTTATTAGCTTGTTAATCACATGGAGAGCGCTTAGTGCTTCCAATCAGTGGGGTCTACTTAAAGAAATATTATAAATCATATTTGAAAACAATTATCATTAATGAAAATATTATTTTGAATTCAATCTCTTCTATATTAAAAGTATTCTTATTTTCGAATCTGCCATGATGTGTTTAGGGTAGGTGTGAGAAACCCAAGCGGTGTCTTATTCTTTATCGACACAACACAAACCAAAACTACACATAAACATATAAAACTAGCACATATCTTTTATCTCGGGCTACTCTGAGTTGAGATAACACCCCCAAAGCACTCACTTAGTAGCTACTCTAGGCCAAGCTAATGTGCTACTTTGCTAGTGTGTCACCCCAATGGTCTTCTTGCTTTGGAGGATGTAAGTCTTCTACAATTTCCTTCCTTACATGGCCACTACACACGGATTAGTGCCTTGTTAGTTTAGTAGGCCTTACTACGTGGCCTGTAAGCTACCTTATGTTGGCTTCGTTTAAGAGGATGTGAGTCTACTGCAATTTATTCTTGGATTAACCTTCGTGCACTAATTGGGTCAAGTATATTTGATGTTTAGGATAAGTCCCCTAGCGGCTCCTTCCCTCTTGATTACTTCAAGTGTGGGTTCAGTCCTACCTCGAGGCTCCCTGTTTAATTTTCACTCTAGGTTAGATATCATATGTCCCATCAATGATAAACTATCTCAATGATCAATAATGCTTAGAAAGTTGTAAGCATGCATGATTTCTTTTCAGATTGATTGTTGCACACCGACGGACACCTTAGGTTGGTTGGTTCTCACTATGCTGATAGATACACCACTCATGGCAGATGTAAGTCTACTATGCTTTCTCTTTGAGTTAGCCATCAAAAACCTATAGGCTTTCTTTTCCAAGGCTCAGGATAATGCCCTTAGCAGTACCTCCCCTGTGGGAACTATATTTAGATCACATCCTTCATGACCCCATTTAGACACTACCCAGGTTACTGTCGGATTGGATAGTTCCCCTTTCTTAATAACCACCCATATGGTTGGAGAATATGTCCTCTAGATGTGCAGATTCTCTCTTGGGCTAGTAAATCTAAAATAGGTCAAGGGCCGCCTTCTGAAGATCCCTACCAATGGGGCATATAAACAATATATATATATATATATATATATATATATATATATATATATATATATATATATATATATATATATATATATATATATATACTTATGGATTTGGAGGTATACCTTTTCTTAAGAAGGCATCTATCTTTAGGCGTCGACAAAACTCCTATAGGAATTGTATGACTACTCTTGAGTTGATATAAGTCTCCAACAGCCTTCACTCAATAGTCACCCCTAAGTCGGGTTCTATTTGTTGTGCTACCAATAGGTCACCCCAGTGATTGTTCCTTACTTTAGAAGATGTAAGTCTGCTATGCCTTCTTCTAGCGACCATTGCACCAAAGGAAACCCTTTAGGTTGGCTAGCTTTACCCCACGACCACTAGTCTATCCCTTTGGATTTGTAAATGTGAGATAGGACAAGTCCGATATAGCCCCTTCTTAGTGGGTCCATCGCACATCGACATGGTCCATAAATTAAATCAATCAAATTTGGCTGATCTCATAATGCCAATAGATATGCCCTCAATTTGAAATCAAACTAAACCATATCAAATAACATGAAATTAAAATAAAGTTAACCTTGACTACTTTTTAGTTGATATAAGTCCTTAGTGGAATTCACTTAGTAGTCACCCTAAGTCAGGTTTGATTTGTTATGCATCCAACAGGTCACCCTGGTGATTTTTTTCTTGCTTTGAAAGATGTAAGTCTGCTATGGCTTTTTCCTAACATAGCCATTGCACATCGAAAGGCAACCCCTTAGGTTGGCTAGCTCTACCCCATAGCCTGTAGACTATCCCTTTGGATTTGTAAACCTGAGATAGGTCAAGGCTTATATAGCCCCTTATCAGTGGGTTTATCACACACCGACAGGGTCCATACATTAACTCAGATTAAATTAAACCTAATTTGATTTTCCCTAGTGGAGTTAAATCACACCCTTCCCCCCAGTGGAGCCCCAAATCAAATATGAACAACTCAAGAAAATAAATGAAATTCAAAACTAACCTCCCCGATGGAACCAAATTAAACCAACTACCCTAGTAGAGTCTAAATCAAATAAATCCAACAAAACTCTTATTCCCAACTTATACATCCCCAAACAAATCTATGAAATCAAACTCAAATCCTAATCCCCAGTAAACACGATCCCATATCGTAGCAGATGTACCTCCATATCAATTAAAATAAAATAAATTAAATTCGATTCGATCTTAACCCCTAGTGAATTATAGATTCTTATCCTCAGTGAATCTCCTTTCCATAAATCATATAATCAAATCAAATTTGAACCTTATCCTCAGCAGTTTTTTTCTTCTTCTATGCCCTTGACATAAACCCCTCAGATGTCATGTCTAATGCATGTGTGATCCCCTAGCGGATCTCCCTCCATGTCCATGACATGGAATTCTCATCAAATCTTATTTATTCTATTATGCACAACTTTAATACTTCATCAAAAAGCCTGACAATATATTTATTCAAATTACATCATCTTAATATTGTGATCAACATTTTATGATTTGTGATGGTGCACGCTCAAACTAACTATACAATATCATGCTAAACATATTATAGTGTGAATCAACACACTATATTATATCATAATTAGCTATAATTTAATATATTGTCTAACATTACACCTCATTAGAATCACTTAAAGGGAATAAATAACAAAATTTTCTCAAAATATTAATAATGTTTATTTTGGCTATAAAATTGTTATTTTTCTATTAGAAATGGTACAAAATAGCATAATTTTGGTGTTGCTTCTTAGTGTGTTTCATGAATTTTGCCAAATTCTTCCATCTCAACCTTCAAATTAACATTTTTGTGAGTTTTTCTGCAATGTATTATTGTAAAACTAATACTAATGTACAATAACATTTAGTAACACACCACCACTCATTCATATATGTGAAGTTATATTGTTATGTACATTATATTTTAATATGCTTTCATATAATATATTATCTTACATTACACCTTAAAATGAATCACTTTAAGAAAAAAAATTATAAAATTTTGTTGAAAAATGAATATTTATTTTGGATGCAAAATCCCATTCTTTTGATTAAATGACACACCATATCACACCCCCAATGATGTTCCCAAAAGCTTACCTTAAATTTGGCCAAATCCCTTCATCTCAGCCTATAAATCAATATTTTTATGAATTATACCAATACAAACCCCACTACATCATACTATAACAAACTAAAATATGCTAAACAATAAGTAGTAATACATAATAGTATGCTTTAATGCATGATGCTACACTATGTTATGGCATCCTATATTATATTACATTGCATATCACATCTGAGGGATTGCTTAAGATAAAAAATCATAAAATTTGTCTAAATAATCAAAACTATATATTTAGTCATTATCACTTACATATTTTAAATTAGAATAATATATTATGATGTCATGCTCTACCTATAATGAATTTGGCCAAATTCCACCATTTTAAAGTCTAAATCAACATTTTTATAAATAATGCTAGTGTAGACTTGACTACATGATCATAAAATACTAAAAGAATTTAAAATGCTCAAGACAATATATTATGATATATGATGCTATACTATGTTACAACATATAATATTTATTTTGTACATACAATATTACTTATTAGACTATAAGTGGCGTAGCACACCTTTGGTACTACATCCTAATTTCCATTTCAAATTTAACAAATTTCATCATCTGATTTATTAAATCAATATTTTTATGATTTATATTAATACAAACTATAGGGCACAATACCATAATATACTAAAACATTTCAAAATATCTTATAACATTGAAAAACACATTATTACATGCTCAAATATATGAAGCTACATTATTATATATATGGTATTATGATATGATTTAGGGTTAGGTTTAGGGTATTCAAATCTTTTAATAGTCAAGAGAAAGTCTCTTGAAAACATTTTCTTTAGCTACCATAACTATGTTAGGATTAACTCATTCTTTAGATCTACTCCTAAAGACATCTTTATTAAAAGTTTAGGGTTAGGGTTTAGGGTTAATTTGGGGTTTATGGTTAGTTTAGCATTTAGGGTTTAGGGTTAAGGGTTTAAGGTTTAGGGTTTTTGTTTTGGGGTTTAGGTTTAAGGTTTTTAGGGTTTATGTTTTAGGGTTTAGGTTTTAGGTTTAAGGTTTAGGGTTTATTTTGCTTTCTTTAGGTTTAAGTTTAGGGTTTAGGGTTATAGGTTTTAGGGTTTAGTGTTTAGGGTTTAGGGTGGGGGGTTGGGTTGAGGGTTGTAGGTTTAGGGTTTAAGTTTAAGGGTTAGGATTTTTGGTTTGGGTTTTTTTTAAAAAAAATTAAGTAAAATGGTAGGTTTAGTTATATCCAGTTTATTTTATTATTTTTTTTATTTAGGTTTATTTTTTATTTTAATTTAGTTTAGTTTATTTATTTTAGGTTTATTTATTTTAGTTTAGTTTTATTTATTTATTTATTTATTTTTTAGTTGAGTTTAATTTTTATTTTATTTTTTAGGTTTAGATTTTATTTTTTATTTTTAGGTTTAGGTTTATGTTTTTATTTTATTTTTTTAAGTTTAGGTTTTAGGTTTTTAATTTTGGTTAATTTTTTGGTTTTATTTTTTAGTTTAGGTTTGGTTTATTTTTCTATTTTTTAAGCTTATGTTTAGCTCTAGGTTTAGTTTATTTTAGGTTTACTTTATTTTAATTTAGGTTTAGGTTTAATTTATTTTGTTTATATTATTTTTATTTTAGGTTTAATTTTTCTAGTTTAGGGTTTAGGTTTTATTTTTTATTTATTTTAGGATTATTTTTTAGGTTTAGGTTTTTATTTAATTTAATTTTAAGTTTATTTTATTTAGGTTTTTTATTTTTTTTGTTTAGTTAAGGTTTTATTTATATTATTTTAGTTTATTTTTATTTTTTATTTTATTTTATTTTTAAGTTTAAGTATAGGTTTAGGTTTTATGTTAAGTTTTTATTTTATTTTATTTTTATTTTATTTTATATATGTTTAGGTTTTTTATTTATATTTAGTTTAGGTTTAAGTTTTAAGTTTTAGGTTTTTTTTAGGTGTAGGTTTAGGGTTTTTTAGGTTTAGGGTTTAGGTTTAGTGTTTAGGGTTTAGGGTTTAGTGTTTAGGGTTTAGTGTTTAGAATTTAAGTTTAGGGTTTTAGGGAGGATTGGGTTAGTTTAGGTTTATAGTTTAGGCTTTATGGTTTAGTGTTTTATAGTGTAGGGTTGAGGTTTAGATATAGTGTTAGGTTTAAGTTTAGGTTTAGGGTTAGGGTTTAGGGTTAGTGTTTAATGTTTTGAATTTAAGGTTTATAAACTTTAAACTTTAAGTTTAAGGTTTTAGGGTTAGGATTTAAGTTTTAATAGAGGTTTAGGGTTTAGGTTTAGTTTAGAGGTTTTAGGTTTTATTATTTCAGATTCATGGTTTACGGTTTAGGGTTTAGGGTTTAGAGTTTAAGGTTTTGGATTTAAGATTTAGGGTATAGGGTTTTAGCATTTAGGGTTTAGGGTTTTAGGTTTAGGGTTATGTGTTTGAGGTTAGTTTTAGGTTTAGAGCTTAGGGTTTAGGGTTCAGGTTTTATTGTTTAGGATTTAGGGTTTAGGGTTTTTTAAAAAAAAAATTAAGTAAACCGGTAGGTTTAGATTTATTTAGTTTATTTAGTTTATTTTTTATTTATTTGAGTTTATTTTATTTTTTTATTTAAGTGTATTTTTTTTATTTAATTTAGTTTATTTATTTTTGGTTTATTAATTTTAGTTTAGGTTTTTTATTTTAGTTTATTTTTAAGGTTTAGGTTTATTTTTTAGTTGAGTTTTATTTTTATTTTATTTTTTAGGATTAGGTTTTATTTTTTATTTTTAGGTTTAGGTTTAGATTTTTATTTTATTTTTTTAGGTTTATCTTTTAGGGTTCTTTTAGGTTTTATATTTAAGTATAGGTTTAAGTTTATTTTATTTTGTTTATTTTTTATTTATTTTAGGTTTAAGTTTATTATTTAGTTTAGGGTTTAGGTTTTATTTTTAATTTATTTTTAGGTTTTTTAAGCATATTTTTTAGGTTTAAGTTTTCATTTAATTTTTATTTTATTTTATTTTGGGTTTATTTTTTTTTGTATTTTAGGTTTAGTTTTTATTTTATTTAGGTTTCTTATTTTTTAGTTTAGTTCAAAATTTTATTTATTTTATTTTAGTTTAGTTTTTATTTATTATTTTATTTTATTTTTATGTTTTAGGTTTAGTTTATGTTTTAATTTAATTTATTTTTTTATTTTATTTTAGGTTTAGATTTTTTAGTTTTTTTAGGGTTTGAGTTTAGTTAGTTTAGGGTTTAGGGTTTAGGGTTTAGGGTTTAGGGTTTAGGGTTTAGGGTTTAGGTTAAGGGTTTAAGTTTTAGTTTAGGGTTTAAGGTTTAGGGTTTTTTTTAATAGAGAATAAATTCATTCTTCTTTTCGATTCATCAACCAAGTAGCGCCTCAAGTTTTCTAAGACATAAGTGATGACATAGATAAAAAATGAGCACCCATAGAGCAAATCAAAATCATAGATAAGTAGAACCATCTCTTGTAAGCAGTTCCATGCATGAGTCGGATCAACCATTCTTTAGTTTCTCCAATTCCCATAGAACCACGCCTCTAGTGGCGAGATCCACCATCATTTCCCCTCCGACACCATGTAACCTCCGTCGGTCCTCCCACCTCCACCACCTTACACCTCCATATCCACCAACACCTCCAGTCCCCATGACCAGCAATAATTCGCCTTTGCCTCCGCTTGGATCTAGGCGAGCCTAGTTGGGTGATGTTCTGCGAGGTTTTTTCCCATTCTTAGGGTTTAGGGTTTGTTTAGGGTTTAGTGTTACTTTAGGGTTTATGGTTTATGGTTGTAAATTTAGGGTTTAGGGTTTAGCATTTAGAATTTAGGGTTTTAGTGTTTAGGTTTTAGGGTTAAGGGTTAGTTTAGGGTATAGGGTTTAAGATTTTAGGGTTTAGAGTTTAAGGTTTAGGGTTTTAGGTTTAAGGTTTTAGGTTCAATGTTTAGGGTTTAGGGTTTAGGGTTAGTTTAATGGTTTATGGTTTAGGGTTTAGGATTTAGTATTTAGGGTTTAGGGTTTTTTTTTTGAATTAAGTAAATCGATAGGTTTACGTTTATTTAGTTTAATTTATTTATTTTAGGTTTATTTTTGTTAGTTTAGCTTTTTTATTTTGCTTTAGGTTATTTATTTATTTTATTTTATGGTTTTATTTAGTTTAAGTTTAAGCCTTGGGTTTAGGGTTTAGGGTTTAGGTTTAATTTAGGGTTTAGGGTTAGTTTAGGGTTTAGGGTTTAGGGTTTAGGTTTTAGGTTTAGGGTTTAAGTTTTAGTTTAGGGTTTAGGGTTCAGGGTTTATGGTTTTTTTTTAACAGAGAATAAATTCAGATTCAACATTTCTTATTTTCAATTTTATTAACCAAGTAGAACCCCAAGTTTTCTAAGACACAAGCGATGATAGAGATCAAAAATAAGTACCCATCGAGCAAATTAAAAACCCTGGATAAGTATAACCATGTATATTGTAAAGACACAATTTCATAAGCAGTAGATCAGATTGGCCATTCTTAAGTTTCTCAAGTTCCTAGTAGAACCACCCCACCTCTCAAGTAGTGAGATCCACCATCATATCTCTGATCTCTCCCTCCACCACCACCATGGTTGTAACCTCCATTGCTCCTCCCACCTCCATAACCACCATTGCTCCAACCACCACCTCCATATCCACCAGCACCTCCAGATCCCCCACCACCACTGCGATAACCTTCACCACCTTAGGTCCCCCTACCCAGGATCTAAAGGCCTTGTTGTTAGTGATGTTCCTGCTGTCAAGGTTCTGCCCATTCTTAGGGTTTAGGGTTGGTTTAGGGTTTAGAGCTTAGGGTTAGTTTAGGGTTTAGGGTTTAGGGTTTAGGGTTTAGGGTTGTAGGTTTACAGTTTAGGGTTTTAGGATTTAAGGTTGTAGGTTTAGGGTTGTAGGTTTAAGGTTGTAGGTTTAGGGTTAGTTTTAGGGTTTAGGGTTTTTTTTAGAATAAGTCAATCGGTATGTTTAGGTTTATTTAGTTTGTTTACTTTATTTTTTATTTATTTGACTTTATTTTAATTTTTTATTATCATTTAGGTTTATTTTTTATTTCCATTCAGATTAGTTTATTTATTTTAGTTTTGGTTTTTAATTTTAGTTTATTTTTAAAGTTTAGGTTTATTTTTAGATGTGTTTTATTTTTATTTTATTTTTTTATGTTTAGGTTTTATTTTTTATTTTTAGGTTTAGGTTTAGGTTTTTTTTTAGTTTTTTAGGCTTTTATTTTAGGTTTCATTTTTTAGTTTAGGTTTAGGTTTTATTTTAGATTATTTTGTTTTATTTAGTTTAGGTTTAGGTTTAGGTTTAGATTATTTTAGGTTTAGGTTTAGGTTTTATTTATATTAGTTTAGTTTATTTTAGTTTAAGTTTAGGTTTATTTTATTTTGTTAATTTTATTTTATTTTAGGTTTAGTTTTTTTTTTTAGTTTAGGGCTTAGGTTTTACTTTTTATTTATTTTTAGGTTTATTTTTTAGGTTGAGCTTTTAATTTTATTTTAATTTTATGCTTAGTTTTATTTTATAAAATTTTTATTATTTAGTTTATTTTATATTTTTAGTTTAGTTCAGGTTTTTAGTTTTTTATTTTAGTTTATTTTATTTTTTATTTTATATTATTTTTAAGTTTAAGTTTAGGTTTTAGTTTATTTTATTTTATTTAGGTTTAGGTTTTCTTATTTATTTTATTATTGGTTTTATTTTGTTTAAGTTTAGGTTTCTAAGATTTTAGCTTTTAGGGTTTTAGGGTTTAAGGTTTAGGGTTAGGGTTTAGGTTTTAGGGGTACGAGTTTAGGGGTTAGGGTTTACTGTTTAGGCTTTTGGGATTTGAGGTTTTAGGGTTCAGGGTTTAGGGTTTTATGGCTTAGGGTTTAGGGTTAGTTTTATGGATTATGGTTTAGGACTTAGGCTTTAGGATTTAGGGTTTAGGTTTTTTTTATTAAGTAAACTAGTAGCTTTAGGTTTATCTAGTTTATTTTTTATTTATCTGTGTTTATTTTATTTTATTTTATTTTTATTTAGTTTAGTTTATTTATTTTAGTTTATGTTTTTTTTTTGTTTTTTTTAAGTTTAGATTTTTTTAGTTCAGTTTTATTTTTATTTTATTTTTTAGGTTTAGGTTTTCTTTTTTGTTTATGTTTTATTTTATTTTTTAGGTTAAGCTTTTAGGGTTTAATTTTAGGTTTATTTTTAGGATTTATTTTTTAGTTTAGGTTTACGTTTAGGTTTATGTTTTATTTATTTTAGTTTAGTTTATTTTAGTTTAGGTTAAGGTTTATTTTATTTTCTTTATTTTTTTTTTATTTTAGGTTTAGGTTTTTTTTTAGTTTAGGGTTTAGGATTTACTTTTTACTTATTTATATGTTTATTTTTTAGTTTAAGGTTTTTATTTAGTTTTATTTTATTTTTTAGGTTTATTTTATTTTTATTTTATGTTTAGTTTTTATTTTATTTAGGTTTTTTATTCTTAGGTTTATTTTATTTTTTAGTTTATTTTACATTTTTATTTATTTTCTTTTAATTTATTTATTTTTTAATTTATTTTATTTTTAGGTTTAGGTTTAGGTTTTAGTTAAGGTTTTTATTTTATTTTATTTAGGTTTAGGTTTTTATATTTTTTTTATTATTAGGTTTTATTTAGTTTAGGTTTAGGATTTTACATTTTTAGGGCTTTGGTTTAGGATTTAAGGTTTAGGGTTTAATGTTTAGGATATAAGTTTTAGGGTTTTAGGAGTTTAGGTTGTAGTTTAAGTTTATTAGGTTTAGGGTTTAGGGTTTTGAGTTTAGGTTTAGGGTTTAGGGTTTAACTTTAAACTTTAGGTTTAGGGTTAGTTTAGGGATAGTTTAGTTTTAGGTTTAGTTTGGTTTAAGGTTTAGGGTTTAAGTTAGTTGTTTTGTTTAGGGTTTAGGGTTTAGGGTTTAGGTTTATTATTTTGGGTTAGTTTAGGGTTTAGGGTTTAGGGTATTTTAGGGTTTAGGGTTTAAGATTTTTTATGGTTTAGTGTTTAGGGTTCTAGGTTTGAGGTTTAAAGTTTAAGGTTTTGGCTTCAAGGCTTAGGATTTAGGGTTTAGGGTTTAGGGTTTAGGTTTTAAAAATAAATGTAGGTTAAGTTTTTAGGGTTTAAGGTTTTTTTTAATAGAGAACTAATTCATATTCAACATTCCTTCTTTTTGATTTCATCAACCAAGTAGCACCCCAAGTTTTCTATGACATGAGCGACGACGTAGATCAAAAATGAGCACCCACAGAGCAAATCAAATACCCTAGATAAAGACATAGTTCTATAAGCATAGATCAAATCAGCCGTTCTTCAATTTCTCCAGTTCCCATTACCACCCCTCTCGTAGGCGGATATCATAACCCTAATCTCTCCCTCCCTGTAACTTTAGGTGCTCCTCACCTCCATAACCACCTCAACCACAACTCCATATCCACCAACACTTAGATCCCACACCACTGATAACCCCCCTGCCTCCACCACCATCTAGATTGAGCATAGTTGGATAGGTCTTAGGGTTTAGGGTTAGTTTATGGTTTAGGGTTTAGGGTTAGTTTAATATTTAGGGTTTAGGGTTTTTGGCTTCAGGGTTTAGGGTTGTAGGTTTAGGGTTTAGGGTTTAGGATTAGTTTTAGGGTTTAGGGTTTAGGGTTTAAGATTTAGGGTTAAGGGTTTTTTTATATTAACTAAACTAGTAGGTTTAGGTTTATCTAGTTTATCTTTTATTTATTTGAGTTTGTTTTATTTATTATTTTTCTTTAGGCTTATTTTTTATTTTTATTTAGTTTAGTTTATTTATTTTAGGTTTATTTATTTTAGTTTAGGTTTTATTTTTAGTTTACTATTTAGGTTTAGGTTTATATTTAGTTGAGTTATATTTTTATTTTATTTTTTAGGTTTAAATTTTATTTCTTATATTTAGATTTAGGTTTAGGTTTTAGGTTTTTATTTTAGCTTTATTTTTAAGTTTTATTTTTAAGTTTAGCTTTAGGTTTATTTTTAGTTTATTTTATTTTATTTAGTTTAGGTTTAGGATTAGGTTTAGTTTATTTTAGGTTTAGGTTTAGGTTTTATTTTAGTTTAGGTTTAGCTTTATTTTATTTTGTTAATTATATTTTTATTTTAGCTTTAATTTTTTGTTTAGTTTAGGGTTTAGGTTTTATTAATTATTTATTTTTAAGTTTTATTTTAGGTTTATTTTTTAAGTTTAGGTTTTTATTTAGTTTTTATTTAATTTTGTTTTAGGTTTACTTTATTTTTATTTCAGGTTTAGTTCTTACATTTTATCTTATTTTTTTAAGTTTATGTTTAGGTTTAGGTTTTTGTCTTTGTTTTTATTTTATTTTTTTATTTTATTTTCGTTTAGGTTTTTTTATATATTTTATTTTTAGGTTTTATTTAGTTTAGGTTTTACATTTTTAGCCTTTTAGGGTTTTGGGTTTTGGGTTTTGGGTTTTGGGTTTATGGTTAGTTTAGGGTTTAGGGTTTAGGTTTTAAGTTTAGGGTTTACATTTTAGTTTAGGGTATAGGGTTTGGCGTTTAAGATTTTTTTTAATATAGAGGAAATTCAGATTCAATATTTTTTTTATCAACCAAGTAGCACCCCAAGTTTTCTAAGACATAAGTGACAAAATAGATAAAAAAAATCCCATAGAGCTTAAAACCCTAGATAAAGTAGAAGTGTCTAATGTAAATACAATTTTCTAAAGCAGGTGCCATTCTTGAGTTTCTAGCTAAAAATCCCCCTAAATAGCAAGCTTATCTATCATGATCTCTCTCCCTCACCACCACTGTAACCTTTCTTAGCCTCCAACCAACAATGCTCAACCATTCCATATCCAGACCTCATCCCCACACCATTTGTGATCATTGCCTTCATCTCTATATCTAGCTAGTTGATGATGATATTCGCCATCATGGTTACGCCTTAGTTTAGGGTTAATCTAGGATTTAAGGTTTAGGGTTAGTTTAAGGTTTAGGGTTTAGAAAGTTTAGGGTTTAGGGTTTGGGGTTTACAATTTAGTGTTGTTGGTTTTAGGATTTAGGGTTTTGGATATAGGGTTTAGGGTTTAGGGTTTAGGATTTAGGGTTTTAGTTT
Source organism: Cymbidium sinense (assembly GCA_021442155.1). Classification (NCBI taxonomy): domain Eukaryota; kingdom Viridiplantae; phylum Streptophyta; class Magnoliopsida; order Asparagales; family Orchidaceae; genus Cymbidium; species Cymbidium sinense. Next base: position 320,800,897 of record CM038214.1, on the reverse strand, counting down.
AGGGTTTAGGTTTAGGTTTTAGGTTGTTTAGGGTTTAGGTTAGTTTTAGGGTTTAGGGTTTTAGTTTTAGGGTTTAGGTTTAGTGTTTAGGGTTTAGAATTTAGGGTTTAGATTTTTTATTTTAGGTTTATTTAATTTATTTAGTTTTATTTATTTATTTGAGTTTATTTTATTTTTAATTTTAATTTTATTTAATTTGGTATATTTATTTTAAGTTTATTTATTTTACTTTTGGTTTTATATTTTAGTTTATTTTTAAAGTTTAAGCTTATTTTTTAGTTGAGTTATATTTTTATTTTATTTTTTAGCTTTAGATTTTATTTTTCTTTTATTTTTTAGGTTTTATTTAGTTTAGGTTTAGGTTTTTAGGTTCTTAGGGTTTAGAGTTTAGGGTTTGGGGTTCAGGGTTTATGGTTTAGGTTTGTAGGTTGAGGATTTTAGTTTTTTTTTATTTTTAATTTATTTTTTATTTTTTTAAATTAAGTAAATCGGTAAGTTTAGGTTTATTTAGTTTATTTTTTATTTATTATATTATATTTTATTTTTATTTAGGTTTATTTTTACTTTTATTTAATTTAGATTATTTATTTTAGGTTTATATATTTTAGTTTATTTCTTAAGTTTAGGTTTAGGTTTAAGTTTATTTTTTTAATTTATTTTTATTTTTATTTTATTTTTTAGGTTTAGGTTTTATTTTTTATTTTTAGTCTTAGGTTTTTATTTAATTTTTTTAGGTTTAGATTTTAGGTTTTTATTTTAGGACTATTTTTACGTATTATTTTTTAGTTTATGTTTACGGTTACTTTTAATTTATTTTATATTATATAGTTTAGGGTAGGTTTAGCTGATTTTAGGTTTAGGTTTTCTTTTAGTTTATGGTTTAGGTTTTTTTTTAGGTTTATCTTCTATGTTTAAATTTTTATTTTATTTTATTTTAGGTTTATTTTATTTTTATTTTTAGGTTTATTTTATTTTTTAGTTTAGTTTAGATTTATTTTAGTTATTTTTTTTATGTTTTGGTTTAGGTTTAAGTTTCAATTTTAATTTAGGTTTTTATTTTATTTAATTTTATTTATTTTATTTTGGTTAAGGTTCTTTTATTTATTTTATTTTTTAGGTTTTATTTAGTTTATGTTTAGGTTTTTAGATTTTTAGGGTTTATAGTTTAGCATTTGGGTTTAGGGTTTATAGTTTAGGGTTTAGGGTTTAGGGTTGAGGCTTTGGGGTTTAGGGTTTATGATTTAAGGTTGTAGGTTTTAGGGTTTTGGGTTTATGGTTTTGGGTTTTGGATTCAGGTTTTAAGGTTTACTGTTTGGGGTTTAGGGCTTAGAGTTTAGGGTTTAGCGTTTAGGGTTTTAGGGTTTTGGGTTTAAGGTTTAGGGTTATTGGTTTAGGGTTTAGAGTTTAGGGTTTAGTGTTAGTTAATTAAAGTGGTAGGTTTAGGTTTATTTTGTTTATTTTTTATTTATTTTTGTTTTTTTATTATTTATTTTAATTTAGACTTATTTTAATTTATTTATTTTAGGATTATTTATTTTAGTTTAGGTTTCTTATTTTAGTTTATTTTTTAGGTTTAGGTTTATTATTTAGTTTAGTTTTATTTTTATTTTATTTTTTATTTTTTGATCTTATTTTTTACATTTAGGTTTAGGTTTTCATTTTATTTTTTAAAGTTTAGGTTTTAGGTTTTTATTTTAGGTTTATTTTTATGTTTTATTTTTTTAGTCTATGTTTAGATTTATTTTTAATTTATTTTATTATATTTAGTTTAGGTTTAGGTTTAGTTTATTTTAGGTTTAGGCTTTGGTTTTAATTATTTTAGTTTAGTTTATTTTAGTTTTGGTTTAGGTTTATTTTATTTTTAATTTAAGTTTAGATTTTTTTTAAGTTTAGGGTTTAGGTTTTATTTTTAATTTGTTTTTAGATTTATTATTTAGGTTTAGGATTTAGTTTTTATTTTATTTTATTTAGGTTTAATTTTTTTTATTTTAAGTTTAGCTTTTATTTTGTTTAGATTTTTTATTTTTTGGTTTAGTTTAGGTTTTTATTTATCTTACTTTAGTTTAGTTTTTCTTTTCTTATTTTATTTTCTTTTTTATGTTTAGGTTTAGGTTTAGGTTTAGGTTTATGTTTACGTTTATGTTTTTATTTAATTTAATTTAATTTTAGTTTAGGTTTTTTATTTATTTTATTTTTTGGTTTTATTTAGTTTAGGAGCCGAATTTGGTTTTTAGGGTTTAGGGTTTAGGGTTTGGGGTTTAGGGTTTAAGGTTTAGGGTTTAGGGTTTAGGGTTTAGAGTTTAGGGTTTAGGGGTTTAGGGTTTAGCGTTTAGGGTTTAGGGATTTTATTTATTTATTTATTTTTTTAGATTTTTTTAAATTAAGGTTTATTTAGTTTATTTTTTATTTATTTTAGTTTATTTTATTTTATTTTTTTATTTAGGTTTATTTTTATTTTTATTTAGTTTTATTTATTTATTTTAGGTTCATTTATTTTAGTTTTTTTAGATTTAGGTTTAGGTTTAGTTTTTTTTAGTTTTATTTTAGTTTTATTTTATTTTTTTAGGTTTAGGTTTTATTTTTCATTTTTAGGTTTAGGTTTAGGTTTTTATTTTATTTTTTTATGTTTAGGTTTTAGGTTTTTATTTTAGGTTTATGTTTACGTACTATTTTTTAGTTTAAGTTTAGATTTATTTTTAGTTTAGTTTATTTTACTTAGTTTAGGTTTAGGTTTAGGTTTTATTTATTTTAGGTTTAGGTTTAAGTTTTATTTATTTTAGTTTAGTTTAAATTAGTTTAGGTTCATTTTATTTTTATTTTAGGTTTAGGGTTTAGTTTAGGTTTATTTTTATTTATTTTAGGTTTTATCTTTAGGTTTATTTATTAGGTTTAGGTTTTAATTTAGTTTTTATTTTATTTTATTTAAGGTTTATTTTATTTTTAATTTAGGTTTAGCTTTTATTTTATTAAGGATTTTTTATTTTTTTAGTTTACTTTAGGTTATTATTTATTTTATTTTAGTTTAGTTTTTATTTTTTTATGTTTAGGTTTAGGTTTAGGTTTAAGTTTAGGTTTTTATTTTATTTTATTATTTTATTTTATTTTGGTTTAGGGATTAGGATTTAGGGTTTAAGGTTTTATGTTTTGGGTTAGGTTTAGGGTTTTGGATTTAGAGTTTAGGGTTGTAGGTTTAGGATTTAGGGTTAATTTTAGGGTTTAGGGTTTATGGTTAGGGTTTTTAATTTTTTAATTTTTACTTTTTTTTTTATTTTTAGGATTTAGGGTTTATGGTTTAGGGTTTATGGTTTAGGTTTTAGGTTTATGGTTCAGGTTATAGTTTAGGGTTTAAGGTTTTTTGTTTTTTGTTTTTTTAATGGAGAACAAATTCAGATTCAACATTTCTTTTTTTCGATTTCATCAACCAAGTAACACATCATGTTTTCTAAGACACATGTGATGACATAGATAAAAATGAGCATGCATAGAGCAAATGAAAAACCCTATAATTTACTCTAGACAGTTCCATAAGCGTCGGTCGAGTTCTTGTTTCTCAGTTCCCATTAGAATTACCTCGACCTCTTGGTAGCATGATCCACCATGATATCCCAATCTCCTCCATCACCACATCTATAACCTCAGCCTCCACCTCATAACCACCATTGTTACCACCACCTCCATATCCGGTTTATAGATCCCCACCACCACTGTGATTTTTGCCTTTGCCTCCGCCAAATCTAGGCGCGGTTGGCGTTGATGTTTTCAAGGTTCTACCAATTCTTAGGGTTTATGTTTATGTTTAGATTTATTAAGTTTTAGGATTTAGGTTTATTTTTTAATTTCTTTAGTTACTTTAGGTGTAGGTTTAGGGTTTAGGGTTCAGGGTTTAAGGTTTAGGATTTAGGGTTTAGGGCTTAGGATTTTAGGGTTTATGCTTTTAGGATTTTTGGTTTAAGGTTTAGGGTTTAGGTTTAGGGTTTATTTAGGGTTTAGGGTTTAGGTTTAGGTTTAGGATTTAGGTTTAGGTTTAGATTTAGGTTTAAGTTTATTTAGGGTTAGTTAGAGGGTTAGGGTTTATAGTTATTAGTTTAGTTTATTTATTTTTTTATGGTTTAGGTTAGTTAGTTTAGTGTATTTTAGTTAGGTTTAGGGTTAGGTTAGTTTTAGTTTAGTTTAGGTTTTAGTTTAGGGTTTTAGGTTTAGGTTTTTTAGGTTTAGGGTTTAGTTTAGGTTTAGGGTTTAGTTAGTTAGTTTAGGGTTTTCAGGTTTATCATTTAAGGTTTAGGGTTAGGTTTAGGGTTTAGGGTTTAGGATTTAGGGTTTAGGGTTAATTTAGGATTTAGGGTTTAGGATTTTTTTTTATCGTTTAGGGTTTTGGGCTTAGGGGTTTTTTAATTAAGTAAATTGGTAGGTTTAGGATTATTTAGTTTATTTAGTTTTTTTATTTATTTTAGTTATTTTATTTTTTTTATTTAGCTTTATTTTTTATTTTTATTTAGTTTAGTTTATTTATTTTAGGTTAATTTATTTTAGTTTAGGTTTTTTATTTTAGTTAGTTTTTTTTAGTTTAGGATAGGTTGATGTTTATTTTTTTTTATTTAGTATTATTTTATTTTATTTTTTTAGGTTTTATTTTTTTTTTTATTTAGGTTTATTTTTATTTTTATTTAGGTTTTATTTTAGGTTTTTTTTTTTTTTAGGTTTAAGTTTATTTTTGTTTAGTTTTTTTATTTTAAATTTAGGTTTATTTTAAATTTAGGTTTAGGTTTTTTATTTTAGTTTAGGTTTTTATTTTTTGTTTAGGTTTAGGTTTTAACTTTAGGGTTTATTTTATTTTTATTTTTTAGGTTTATTTTTAGGTTTATGGTTTTTTTTTTTTTTTTAGTTTTTTATTTTATTTTGGGTTTTGTGCCACCATCCTTCAAGATCTTTGATGGTGGGACCCAACACATTACAAATTTTAGCTGTTGCAACACCAGTGGCAATAACGCACTCCTCTTCTACCTTTTTGTTAGCAGTATGTCAGGTGTTGCATTTGATTACATAACGCCCAACGGTTTGGTGAAGACTTTAAGTGAGTTAGAGCACCTCTTCATCAAGAGGTTTCTTTGGAGCTCAGAGGATGAGTGTAGGTGATTTCATTATAGAAATAGAAACTCAACGAGTCCCTTGTTGATTGATTCTCAAGTTGAGCTTCAAATGGGAACCACAGTTGTCCGAACATCATGCCATTGAGATTCTACTCAAAATATCCCTGGCCTAGTCACCTTCATACTTAAGGGCTTTACCATCAAAATATTCAAGAAATTAATCAACAAGGAGCCTGGAAGCCAAACAGCAGTTGCCCTTCTAGACCAATCATCTAGGCCCAAGCCATAGAAGGTGTTTGAGAAGGGATAGTTGTGTTAGGTGGAGAAGCGGCGACTAGAGTTGATGAGAGACAAGCTCTGACATCCATTTCCACCTCTTCTTCCACTACCTCGACCATCACAGCCAGCATGCCATAATGACCATTTCACCATCTGGTACTACAATGGTATTCATATTCATCACTAAGTTGCTACTTTCCACATACTCTTACCAATATATTCAATAAGTCATATTCATTCAAGAGGGAGGTAGTTAAGAAATTTTTTAAGAATCTTAAGAAACCGACTTTCAGGTTACGAGCCTAGAGGAAGTGGGAAAGAGTGATGATCCTAGGTATTACCCCCATGCATGTTAGGCCATGTATTAGAAGATTGTATCACTTTTAAGGACTAGCTTGAGCACCTACAAGTTAGGAGCCATAGTTATCCCTAAAATAATACTTATTAGAACAACCATCAATTTGTTAATTGGGATTTTTGATCCTCTTAAGACTAAAGAAGGTTAGGATATCTCTTTATCCTGAACCTCTAAGAAGATCATTTCTAAGATCAAGAAGCTTTCCTTGCAGGTACCTGAAGTAGCTCAAATGTCCAACACCAACACCAAGAAAGGTTTACTATTTATAGAAGATAACTCGGGGAGGGTGACAACCCAGCAGCAGCAGTAGCTCACCATACTTGCCAGGGATAGTCCTGTAGCGTAGTCACCATCTGAGTCTATTACTCCATCCACCATTGCAACTACCACCTCATCTGCTAGCTCCTCTTCTACTAGTAGGAGCGGTGTATCTACGGATAAGGGCACTAAATCCAATAGTCCTCTTACTTTACTTGATTTCTATCATGTACTTCCACCAAAAAGAAAATTAATGAAGAAAGATGATTCTACTTATATATTGTCTACTTCTGATACTCTTTATTTTATTCCTATTGAAAGCTCTCCGAGTGTTAATAAAAATAATAGCTCTAGTAGTTTCAATCCTTTCCTTTCTTATTTAGAGTCAGACTATCCTTCTCTAAATAAATCAGGTTCACCTCTTGAGATTGACTTGGAGTCAACTGACTCTGATGATCCCATAGGAGAAGTTATAGGTATGCCAGATGAGAAGGTGGAACTTCCCACAAGCTCATCATTCCAAGAAGAAGTCAATCTCATAAGTGGTAAAGTTCTACCTCCTAGGTAGCACCTCTAATGGTTTAAGTCATTGGTTCTAGTGAGTTGATAGTCCCTCCATAGGATGCTTCACCTATGGATATGCTTGTGGAGGACCAAGCTAGAGTTGATTACAATGTCCTAGCTCACCTTAGAAAGTTTCTCAGATAAGTTAAGCATATATGACGCCCTTGTCTTATCCAAAGAGATGAGAAAAAGTCTAATCAAAGCCTTACTTGAGCTAGAGATATGCTTAGCTCAGCTGACTGCTACTTAAAAGGAGGCATGCCACTCGAAAGACATCTTAGGAGTTATATTCAATAATGAAGACTTACTCCTAGGGATGATCGAGCATAACCGCCTCTTTACATTATAGTGGATGTTGGCATATACAGGCTATCCAAAGTTCTAGTTGACCCAGGTGTATCAATCAACATTATGAGTCTAAGAACCCTTGCCTACTTGATGATCAATATCTCCAAACTCCAAAAAGAAAGGATGATGTTGAGAGGATTCAATGAACAAGGCGAGAGGGTCATGTGGTGTTAGTTTGATATATTATCTCGAAAGATAAAGGCATCACCCAACAATGGACCTAATAATGTAATAAGGACTCCTAAGGCATGATAAGTCTTTGAATGTACCATAGATTTTTCCCTTACTTTACATGGATGAATAAAGTAAGGTTTATATTAAACTAGATTCTCAAGTTTCCTATGGAGGCAAACCTCTATAGTTAATTACATCTTAGGAAATGTAATTTCCTAAGAATACTCTTGATTAAAGTAGACAATTATCATCTCCAAAGATTTCAAGGTTAGACTATCAAAGGACTAGTTGTAATTGGAAAATCAATTGGGAAAGTTCAAGGAGAAGACTTATTTTAAGAATCCAAATGAAATAAGTAAGAAATGCTCATGATAGTAGGAAACTCTTGAGCATTCCAATCTATCTTATAGTTGGGCTTTATAATTTTGAAGTTAAGAGATTTATATGTTTTAAGTTTGAAATTTAATTAGACTAGGGCTTATAATCCACCAACATTAGGTTATGGGAATGACTAAGATTTATGCTCATAGAAATAGCTACCTCGGATCCTAAATCTAGAGAGCTTTAGTATGAAATAAATCTAGCAGGGTGGACATAAGGGTTTACCTCCACAAGAGAATAAATTGTCTCAGACTTATAATGCTAGAGTTTCCATCAGCTAACTCCTCCTATGATTTTAAAACCATGTAGTCTAGTCTTATAAATTGCAAGATAGCTGGGGTAGTTATTTAATTAGAAAGAGCCTGAAGTCCTAAACACACTCCCTAAGACACTAGAGCACGAGTGGTATAAGCATATGACTTAATTTATAGATGCAAAATCTTTTTAAATTTTAATTCATTTTAGACACATCATTTTGACAAAGTCTTTAGGATTTCTTATGGGTCAAATCAACTAGAAGAAGGTGTTCTCCACCATAAGGGATGCCCTCACAGGTGAAGCATTCCTTTATCATGAAAGGATGGAGATCCTTCATGTTTAAGAGAGAAAGAATATGCATGCATGATGTGAAACATACAACCATATAGCTAAAGAGTTTCTAAATATTTTAATTATCTTATTTATGTCTTAGGCTTTATGATGAGGTTATGAGTTGTTTAAAATTTAGTTATGAGTGATTACTTGGGTAGAAAAGTTATTTTTATCCTAAGAGCCTAATTGTATCCAAGCCACATATTAAAGCATCAATCATTTAAAAACTATAAAGAAAGAAAACATGGCGATTGGGTGCCTATCTAAGAGAAAAAGATGGGTAGCCAAGCTCTACCCTTTTACAACCTGGAATTTGAAAGAATAATTATAATTTTATTAAATGCTATGGTGGTATTCTTTCTTCATATCTCCATTTTTGATTTGGCTCCTTCTTTGATTTGGGTGGTGCTTGCTTCAAAGGCATCTGGGCACCCAGACAAAACCTTCGGCCCTTGCTCATCCTAATCCCCATAGCACTAATCCTAATTCCTATTGGAAAAAATTACATTTATGTGGGAAAAGTAAATCTCTAACACACTATAGAATAGGTTAGCTATACATATATAATCCCGTAGTTGTATTATTTGGACTTAGCACCCTACATGGGTAACTAGGCCCACTTGTCCTAACTTGGATTTTGCTTAAGGATTTAAGCAACCTACAAAAAGAGCATTCACATTTATTTTTAAGCATTTGTTAAGCATTATCCCTTATAGAAAACATGATTAGACAAATATTGGCCTATCATTCAGTCTATAAAACATACACCCTAACATCTAATCTAAAATAATATATCATAAAACATAATATACATCACATCATAACACCATCTAACTTATAGAAGTGGTGACTTAATTTTAATGTGTGTATTAAGGCTTATGGTAAGTCTTTGGCATTAGTGTTGTATTTTTTTATAAGTGTAGAATGATTCAATTTAACATGAAAGGTTGATTTCACTTGAAGTAGTTTAATTGATTAGAGAATTTTAATTTTTGTTTTCTTTTGTTTCATTTGATTACACTTACAACTAAGTGTTATAAAGAGAGCAAAAGAGGATTGCCTCTTTCATCCCTACCTGTAACTATCTAAAGTATATTAATTTGATTTAGTTCTCTTTAGTGAATGGCTTATTAAATGATTTAATTAATTCTAAGTTTAGGTTCACTTTAAATAATCTTATTCAAAAATGTAAGGCATCTTAAGATTAATTTAATTGAATTACTACCACATGACATATATTAAATCATTCCTTTCCATCACATGTAACATGTATATGATTTAATCTTAAGTGTATCTATACATGCAACATATTTTAGTTTTAAATGATGAATGTATGTGTATGTTTAAAATTTATATTTTATTTGATTGAATTATTTAAATATATTAATTTTTTATCCAAATTCTTATACAAAAGGACATGAATGAAATTAATGTGTTCGTTAAACCGAGAGAAGTAATCAAATGACCTCCTTGGAGCTAGCTAAATTCTCATGATGTCTAGACTATATACCCATTTGCATTTAAACATATGTAAATTCATATACATGAACATAGGAAGTATGCTCCAAATCATATGGCTAATTAATTCAACCACTTAGTTAATTATGAATGCATGCAATTTTAATGTAAAATGGGATTTTCATTCACTAATCACATATACATATACAAAGATATAGGCAAGTATGTGTCATTGTTAAACTAGGGAAGTGAGGTAATCAAATGACCTCCTTGAGGCTAAATAAAGCCTTGTATTCTTGGGATGTCTAGATGATATACTTGCTTTTCTTGAACACACATGGATGTATACATAAATGAGGGAAAAGAAAACCATGCAAAGATATATATTTTTGATTGAATCATTTATATATATGAATTAAAGCTCTATCCAAATTCTAATATTAAAATACATAAAATTGAAATCAAATGGGTATGTGCCATTGTTAAACCAGGAAAGTGATGTAATCGAATGACCTCCTTGGGGCTAGCTAAAGCCTTGTGTTCCCAGGATGTCAAAATTATAGACCCATTGCCATTCAATCTTATATAAATCAACACATGAATAGAGAAAGAGAACCCAACATTCATACACTTAAGCTATAAGCACATGCATTTCTTATGTATTTATAACTAGCATAACACATATTATTATTCATTTATAAGCTTTTGAAAAATACATTTGTATTTAATAGTGATAATAGCAAACATATATTAAATTAAATCAACACATGCAAGCTTACATAAAAGAAATCCATTTTATTTTAATTGATTTTGAAAAGATGGATGCATGGATTCAAATGACATACCAAATTTAACATGATTGGAAAGAGGACAATCAAATATAAGCATGTGATTCATTCAACCAAACTAGTTCTTAAGGACAATCAAATCAAATAAGATTTTTTAAAGCAAATCGAAGCTTCTTTATTAATTAAGTTTTGGATTTGATTTGATATAAAGAGGGGAAGAGAAATCATCACTTATTGTTTTAAACCTATTCCCACATTAGTAATTTTATTTAATTTAAGGAAATGTAATTAAGTTCATTTTATGGGTTAATTAAGTTGAACCCTTAATTAGATGAATTAATTACCATTACCTAAGTCACCTTAAAGTAATTAACTAAATAATTATGAGCCAACATGAAATGCATAGAAAATAAACTTGTAATGATTTTAAGAAATAAAAGGGCCTAATGCAATTGGCTCATGATTAATAGTTAACTAGATTAAGGGACTTAATTAATTACTCTTATGGTTTTTCCACACATGTGGACTCATTAAACTCTTTTAGGTTGTTAAAATACCAAAGATCTATCACATAATTTAATTAATTAAGGTCTCATGTGATTATGATTTCAATTTGATTAAGTGATTTAACTAATTAATTAAAACTTAATTAATTTCATTCTAAAAAAGGGTGAAATGAACTTTGGGAATGGGGTCCCAACCCTATTCATTAGTTCATTTACTGTTGAACAATGATTAATAAACTTAATTAACCAATTTATTACTGTTCATGAGATTAATAAATCATTAATTAACTTAAAAGAGTAGTTCAAGTTTAATTAGTCAATTTGTCTAATTAAGTGAGCAATAAATCTGAAGAAAGTCATGGGAGGCGAGGTCATCCATTTTAACTAACAAAATTTGGGATTAATTGCTCAAGTAATTAAGGAGTAATTAAGCTAATAAATTTTGTAACTAATTAAAGCATTACTATTCAAAATTAGTTAAGATCATTTTAAATTAATTCTCCTTTGAAATACCTTTAAAATGAGTATTTATTTGGATTTTTTTTTCTTTATGAATTTTTTATGATTTTTTAGAAGTTTTAGCCATTAAAAATGATTAATTAAGCCTAATTAAAGCCTAATCTAGTTGGCACCATGTGACGCGATGATGCGGTGCTCTTTCTACATGGCTCTATGGGATTGGCTACTTAAAACATACCAAATTCAATGCCTACATGGCGATAGCAGATATGCTTTCTCGTCTGCCATCTAAACTAAAATCGGATGGTTATGATTATTTCCACAGTGTAATAGGATTAAATCAGATCGATCTAGCAGATCTAATCGTGATCGTCCATTTTAATCATGCAGAATGGATAGTGCATGATCTAACGTCATGCGAGTGAGGGATAATGGAGTTCATTTGCCATTGCTCACGTGATCTGAGCTTACTCGAGCTCAAATCAACACCTTCATGACATTGGAGGAGGGATCAATCACATGAGATGCAAGTTTTCTTCAAAAAGCTCCAACCCATTTTTTTCCAAAGGATCAATTTTAGAATCATACCTTGCTGAAGCTCAAAATTGGTGGCTTGAATGATTGAGGAAGCTTCATCTAGTGGAGATGAAGATCTATTGAGTAGTAATTGGATCAATTCCTCGATGTTTGCTCGAAAGGCCATGAACTGATGATTTGGAGCTCAGCTTTGACCGAAGTCCCACCTCTGGTGCTCGGGAAGCTTAGGAGATGATTCATTCTTGCTCGACGAGGCCTAAGGAAGATGCTTACAAAGTTAATTTGAGTTTGATAGAGAAATGGGGAAGTTAGGCCAAAAATGGGAGTGTCATATTTTGAAACAGACGGGAATGATATTTTTCTATTGAGGAATGAGTTTGGGAGCTTAGGGAATGGCTCTAGTGGCTCATCTTGAGTAGCTAGTGCTTTGAGGAATGATTTTTGTGTGTGTTTGAGTTGAAATGAGGGGGTGTATAACCCGTTCATCTTGATCAGATGGTGGGATTAGGTTTGGCTTCTAGTGGTTGTCCAACCATCTCAGGGAGTCATGGGTGATCGGGAGGAGGTGAGTTGGCTCGACTTGGTTGGTTGAAGGTCTAGAGGAGCTTGCCAAGGAGGAATCATGGGTGTCATATGAGTTTCAAATGCTCCAATGAGGAGGGTGAGGTGTCTCCCATGGGTCATGGCGACCCAACCAGGTTAGGTGATAGTGTCTAGGTACTGGTGGACCATTGGGAGAGTACCAAGTGGCCAAGGAATGGAAATGACCATTTACATGGGTGATTTGTCTCATGTGATGACCTAAGGGTAGAATGATCATTTAACATTGGATTTGATTTGGATAAATTTTAAATGAGCCAAAAGTGGGTTAGCCCAAATTTCAAGTCAATTGGAGTTATTTTGGTTAGGTTTGGCTCAATTTGACTCATTTAGGTCAAATTGGGTTAGGTTGGGTCAAGTGATAGTCAAATTCAAACCAAGAGTTGCAAGTTTATATGATCATTTGGGATGTTTTGGTTCAATTGGTTTGGTTTAGTTTGGCTTAGATTTTATTTTGGCTCATTTGAATTTATTTGGGTCAAATGGGTTAAGTTGACAATTTGACCAAATTGGCCAATGGGTTGGTGTTGGTTTTGGATTTAGTTAACCAATTGAAGATGATTGTAGCTTTGGTTTCAATTAATTTAAATTTGGTTTGATTTACATGAACCTTTAGGTCAATTTGGGCTAAGTAATTTGGGTTCAATTGGGTCCAATCATGGCTTTGGTCAAGTTCAACAATCAATTTGGAATGAACTTGAGCCATTGGTAAATTTGGTTTTTGGTTTGATATTTGGTCTTTTAGGTCAATTTGGGTCAATAGGGAATTGGTTTGACTCAATTAAAGGTCAAGTCATATTCAAATATTGATTTTGATTTGGTATGAATCATTGGTTTCAAGGGATTTAGCTAGTTTGGGTTCATATGGGGTAAGGGGTTGACTTGGCCAAATTACCAAGTTGACTTGGTTTGATTGTTATGATAATTGATCAACCTAGGTGATCAATCATGATGGGAGGTTTTGATGGGCTTGGTTCAATCTAATTTAGCTAGGATTATAACTTGGCTCAAATAGGTCAAATTGGCCACTTTGGGTCTAGGGGACCAATTGGGATTAATTGGCTTGATTTTGGGTTGAGTTTGATTTAGTTGAGTTTATATATGGATTTGGGATTAATATATAAATTCAATTGAAATTGGATTAAGTTCAAATGGGTTTTGGTTCATTTGAACATTTTAAGTCAAAAGAGTTAAGTTGGGTTTGACTTGGGTTGATTTTAGTTTGGCTTGATGATTGTAGATTTCATTTATATTTATGAATATGATTGAAGATATGATTGATTCATAAGAAAATCAATTTAAATTGGGTTTTGGAAAGAAGGAATTTGGCTAAGTCCATGGAGTTGGGTCATGTGGCTTAGGTTTGGATTTTGAATTGGTTTGATTTAGTTTTGATGATTTAAATGTATATTTCATTTATATTTGTGATGATTGATAATATGATTGATTTGTGAAAAAATCAATTTAGTTTGACTTGATTTGGATTAAGATTTGGCTAATTCCATGGGATAGGTCATATGGCTTAGGAAGGGTTTCAATCATTTGGTTCTAGAATTTGGGTTTGGATTTGGATTTGAATTTGATGTTTGAATTGAACTTGAGGTTTGGTTTGAGAAGGTGAACATGGATTGGATTTGGGTTGTAGGGTCGGTGGATTATCCTAATGCCTAATGCATAACCTAATCATATGGTTAACCCTTCTAAAGCTTTAGGCTTAGGTTAAGTGTATACTTAATTGTTAGAAGTGTCTTATGACTAGGGTAGTCTTAGTGTCTAGAAAACTCCTAAGTATAAGATGGGAAGATTGAATCCACACTCCAAAAGTTAGGCCTTAGACTCCATATTGTTGCCCTTGGAGATAGATGATTGGAAGACCGAAGCCAAGTTTCACATTATAACCTCGGATACATCTTTCAACGCTTTGCTTGGGAGACCATGGATACATGAGAGCATCATAGTTCCATCCTCTCTACATCATTATATGAAGCTTGTGAGAGGTGGGATCATCTACTATGCCAAAGGAGATCTCAAGCCATTTATAGTTCACCAGGTCGACATATATGAGGATGCGGCTTACTACCTCCCTGAAAATCAACAAGTCTATTCTCACAAACTTGGCCAAAGTTTATAAATAAAAAAAAGAGAAAAAGGAAAAGAAAAAGAAAAGAAAAGAGAAAATGAAAAAGAAAATAAAAGGAAGTAGAAATAGACTTGGAGGAGGAAGTGGAGCTTGACATTAGATTTTACCCATAGTTCATTACTCCATTTGAACATACAAGTAGAACGATCTGACCACTACCAGGCAAAGGAAGAGGCCAGTTAGAGGTGGTCTCAGGGTGCAAAACTTTCTTATTGGCCACTATGTCCCATGTCCCAGCATGAGTACACCTTCTATCCATATAGACTTAGAATCTAGTTCATAGGATGAGTCTTATATGGTTTGCACACCAGCTAGCTCTTCTCAGTTGTAGATTCTTTTAGAGATGACACTTGAGCCAGATAGTGATGAAGATCGGGCTCCAAAGCAAAGCATAAGTGTATCCAAATCTATATGTGAAATAGTTAGGCATCAGTTGGGAACCTTAGCTCCAACCCCACTTTTCTCTCAAAAGCTATGTTTGGTAGGAAGCCCAAGTCATGTGTGAAGACTCAAAAGTTCTTTCTAAGAGCATCATCCTCAAGTCAAAAAGTTGATGTAGAACTTGAGGATGATTCATATAAAGATTAAATAGAATTACCTTTTGATTGGTACTTGCCTTGTGTTCATAATTTAGCAAAGAAAGGGTTAATCCCACATACTTAGTCAAAACACAAGTCATACTTCTTTGAAATAATATGGAAGAAGGAAAGCAAAAGCTCTCAATCAAGACCAGGACTAAGATTTAGATATAGTGGGTTCAGTCGATGATGATGATTACTACTTAGTAATCACTAATCATTTGGAATCTAATAGGTTCTTTTCAAATCACATTATGAGGAGCCGTGCTTAGAAACTTCAAATGATCCAGATGACTTTTAAGTCAAAGATGCACCACTACAGTTCAAAGAAGAGATTAGGTCAACCATTGACGAGCTCAAGGAAATCAACTTAGGTACATCATTTCTTTGTTGAATGAAATTGAAATGAATGACTTAGTTAGGCTATTGACTGAGTTTAAGGACTGCTTTGCATGGAGTTATGAAGAGATGCCTAGAATGGCTCCTAACATAGCGATTCATAAACTAATAATAGAGCCTACTACTAATCCTATCAAGCAAGCTCCTAGACACATGCGATTAGATATAGAACAATAGGCCATTTCTTAAGTTAACAAATTGATCGATGTTGGTTTAATCTAGGAAGAAAAATACCCTACATGGTTAGCCAACATCATCCTAGTTAAGAAAAAGAATGGTCAAATTCACATATGCATCAATTTTAGGAATTTAAATAAGGCATGTCCAAAGATGAATTTCCACTACCAATCCTAGAGGCGATGGTGGACATTGCCTCATCTCATCGGTCTTCTATATCATGGATGGCTAGATATATCAAAATAAAGATGGCCCCACGAAGATGAAAGAAACATTACTTTTAGAACCCGTCGAATCTATTATTATAATGTCATGCCTTTCGCATAAAATGGTGATCTTGAATACTAGCGAATCTTATGAACTCATTCATCATCAAGTTGAGTACGATGTCAATAGATTTCATGGTCAAAAGTAGAGAAAAGGAAGACCATCTCTTTGACTTGAGAGTAGTTTTTGAATAGTTAAGATAATTTAACCTCAAAATGAATCCCATGAAGTGTGCATTCATAGTAGCTTCAAGAAAATTCTTTGGGTTTTTTTGTTTGACGAATCAAAATAGATCTAGAAGATCAATGTGATATTAGAAATATCACCCCATAAGTTTAACTCAACTCATTCTAAGGGTGGTTTATCTAAGACACTTTATATCCAACATATCGGAAGATGTCATTCTATTCTGTCAAAAAAGGATGGAAAGTTTAAGTGGGATGATGAGTGCAAGCATGCCTTCGATAACATTATGCATTAGCTTTTGGGATGCAAATACTAAAGCTAGGCAATGCTTCTCAATGGGTGGATAATTAGCCTCAGTAGGGCCATGCATAAAAAAAAGAGACATACACACCTCCTCAAAAAAAAAGAAAAAGCTCACATACACCATCCCGCATCAAAACCAAAGCCAAACAAAATCCACCCTTCTCTCCAAGTGTTCTCAATCAGTGGAACCATCAAAACCAAATTTTGAATCCAAAGCTTGGGCTAGTGATCAAACCACAAGGAATTCTCCCAATTCCTTTGGAACAAAGCTTTCTCTTGAAGAATAGAAGCTACTTCAATTGATTCCAGCCTTTTAGATCCCCTAAACCAAGGTACGCCATTATTGAACCCCCTCTTTTCGTCAAAGCATTTGGCCATGATTGTATCCCTACAAGGCATGTTCTCTAGTGAGATCAAGCCATGTGGATTGAAAGAGGATCTTTCAACAATAATGTAGCACTTTAAATCATCCAATTTGGTTAAGCATATCAAAGACTATTAACCAAATACCACGGACGGTCCACGGCTCCCGCAGGGTTTGAGGGAGATGAAATCCGGACCATCCATTTCTTTTAAAAAGAAACGAACGGTCCAGATCTAGGCTATTAATTCTGATTAAATCCCCATAGGAATCGCGAGAATAATAGGGACCGTCCGATCTGTGATCGGACGGCCTCGGATTGTCCCGCGGGATCAACCTGCGTGCGACACGCTCTTGATCCGCATAAAACTGGGATCATCGTGATCCAATCTTTGATCGAAAGCACTAATCCCACTCATTTTAGTTAAAATGCATGGGACCCGTTACTTAAAACCGTTAAAAACTGTTGATTAACGGATTAATTAATTTAAAAAATTCAAAAAAATTCAAAAAATCATAACAAATCAAAGAAAAATCAAAAAAATATAAATAAAAGCTCAATGGATTCGCTTGGATGAGAGGAATCCATAGAAATTAAAATCTCCAAATTTTATTAGATGAGTTTTCCTTAATTTAGGTTTAATTGAAACAAATTAAACCTTAATTACTATTAAATTAATAATCCAACTAATTTGAAAGTTTGGGAAAATGAAATTAAGATTAAAACATACCTTAGGTAAATTTTTGGGGATTTAATTCTCTGAAATAAAATGAAATCAAAATTTTATGTGAGTTAACACTTAAATTAAACAAAAATTACTCTTTAATAAAATAATTATAAAATTTTAATTTAATAATCTTAAATCAAAATAATGAACTTCAGAATAATAATTGAACTTAATTAAACTAATATAAACCTAATATGAACTTAATTAACTTAATTTGATAATTAAAAGAATTAAATAATTCAATTAAATCACTTGAATTTAATTAAATCATAATAAATCAACCAGTTAACCAAAAATTATGAATAAACCCTCATTGGAAAGATATTTCAGTGAATAATAATTAAAAAATAAAATCTTTTAATTAGTCTTAATAAATTAATCTTAATTTAAGTTTTAATGAAATAATTAAAACCTTAATTATACCCTAATTACATCTCTAATTAATCTAAAACTTTAGGAACATAAAATTGGCATGTAACCCCACTTGTCATAATTATCTAAAACTAAATTGGTCTATAAATTTGGATATCTTGATTTTCGAAATCTCTAGGTCAATATGAATGAAATAATAATTTAAAATCATTAATTCATTGGATTAACAACTAAATTGAACTAAACTGAAATAAACATCATAAATACTTAGGGTAATTCATCAAAACTTCCCAAGTCAAAGAATCTAATCAAATAACAAAGTTTTAAGAAAATTTATGCTTAAAGAAATTCAAATATAATTGAACAACGTAAGTTAAACTTAAGAAAATCACTTATCTTTAATGAATTTAAATAATAAACTTAAAACCTAGATTAATCAAATCAGATCAAGTAATTAACCTAAGTATTTTAGGTTAAGAATAATCAATGAACAATCCTAAGATATTAATTCATATTAAATGACTTAAAATTTAAGCTTATTTAATATCTTAAGTTAAATTGAATGAAATCAAACTCGTTAAATTAACATATGCCAAATCAAATAAAATCCATATAATTTAATTCAAAATGAAATAAATCAAATAAATTAAATCAAACAAAGCAATTCAAATAAATGAAATAACATAAATCAAACCCAAACATAAATAAAATCAAAAGGATTAATTAAAATACTTAAGGATTTTAGTTATACTTTTGGAAATCTCAATAGGATTTAGGATGTAGAATAAAGTTAGTTTCACCTAAAAATTAAATTCATTCTATTTCTCATTCTTGAAAACTTAAATATAACCTTAACCAAATAGAATGAACATATAAATATGAATTAAATCATTAAATCTTTTGAATTGAAACAAACCAATTGTAAAAAAATTAAAAATAATTCAAATTTCAAACTTCAAAACTTAAACTTGAAGGCCTAGCAAAGTCTTACCACACAAACCCCACTACTACACACACTAGATTATTTAGGTCACGGACATTAGATCTAGATTATATCATTTTGTGATTTTCTTTTAATCTCCTGTGATATGTTGTGATGTGCAACACATGTCTGTGTGGTGTATTGCTTTAGACTAGATTCCTAAGCTTGTTTGTTTGTTAGACTGGATGTTAGGGTGTTCTTTGTAGATTTAACATTATTTTCTATAAGGGATTGTGTTAAAGGGATCACTGTAATAAATAAATCATAAAATTGCTGTTTGCTTGCAGGTGCTAAAAATCCCTTAATATAGTCCATAGGACAGGTGGGCTTGGCAAGAGACTAATGCTAAGCCCATATGTTTAGAAAATATAAACTATTTGGTGTGCTGTGTGTATTTCCTAACATCCCTTTTGTAGGGCTTAAGATTTCTTTTAAATTTTAAATCTAAATTTGAGCTTAGAATTAGGTTAGGATCTATGGGGTCTAGGATTAGAAGGAGCTGACCCAACCAGGAGATGGTGTAGTGGTCCCCTATGGAGCCCGATGGATGTCCCTGAAGAAGGAGACTTTCCTGGAAAGAAGACCCATAGATCTAAACTTGTAGTTCTAGGCCGGGTTGTATAAGGGCAGAACTCGACTGCTCAATTTTCTCTCTTCCGGGGTGTACAGCAATACCCGGCTACATTGGCCTTTTCTTATATAATTTAATTTGGCTTGATTTATTTTGGGTGCGTAATAGAAACAACATGCTTTTCTTAGGTTTCTTTCTGCTATGTTTGTGCTGTGATGTATGCCTGGACATAGGCTCATAGGATAAACTAAATTTTCTACCCAACTAAATCAACTGAAACATAAAAATAAATACAACTCATAATATTCACATAAAAGCCTAGGTATTAAAACAAGATAAAATATGTAGCAACCCCTTAGCTAGATGTCATGCATAATCATATTATTTCACTCTTGATTAATGAAGGAATTCCATCTTTACCTAGGCTTGACCTTTGAGAGCCTATGATGGAAGTACACCTTCTTCTATTCTGATTTGGCCCATAATATTTTTCTAATTACATGCATTAGGCATAAATTGCATTTCCATGGCCTAAAATGAACCTTGAGTCAAAATTATAAAATTTGAACAATATGCATTATTTAAGTACATCTTCATACCCTACATAATCTTAGGGATTAGGGAGTAAGTCTAGGTTCATAGATTTCTTTCCTAAAATTACTGACCATCTTGCATTCATATGACTTGGCCTCATGGTTTTAAAATGCGCTTAAGTGGTGTTAGCTGGCAGCCTTCTCCAAGCATGTTGTAAGCCCAGAAGAGTCAGGGATAGGTTAGTTCCTTCAAGTAAAGGGAACGGCCAATGATTCCTAAGAATAGAATTAGGTCAAGCATCTAACATGTGTCAGAAGCACCTGTAGACTAGGTTCTGAAGCATCATTTTAGGAATAAGTCTTCAACCCTAGGCATTTCTGCAGTGTTGTGCTGCTAGAATTTAAGTCCAAGATTTCTAAGAAAATGATAACTTGAAATCTAAAATTAAATCCCAAATTTGAAACCCGATCATAAGATAGATGAAATGTCTACTGGGCATCCCAGTATTAATAGACATTTCCTACTTTTTCTCATTTGAATCTTAAAAATAACTCTCTCCAATTTGGACCTCTCCCAATTGAATTTCCAAATATCAATCCTTTGAAAGCTACCTTAGTAGTCTTTAGGAATAACAACTTATTTCTTTAATTAAGAGTATTCTTAGGAAGAGACCCTTCCTAAGATGTAATTAACTAAGAGGCTTGCCTTTATAGGGAACCAGGATCCCAAGATAAAATTTACCCTGTTCTACTTTTCTATGTAGTTCAGGGGAAAATACTTTGGTACACAAAAGACCCATTAGCCTTAGGAGTCTTTTATTTAAATGATTGAATTCATTACAGGAAAGAATGTTTATCTTTCTAGATAACATGCTTATTCCTTAATGCCGTATTTGATCATCTAAATAAAATATTCCTAAACTCTACGTGGTGTCATTTCTTTTCTCTATTCAGAGAGAAAAAGAAAACCAATATATTTTTCTGGCGACTCCACTGGGGACTGGTTCCTCTCTCCATCTTTAGAAATAGGTGATTATTTCTATATATAGACAGTGTACTAGTGCCACTCACCAGTCGGGATTACCTTTCTTTCTGTTGGATACCTCTCCATTTCATTCTTAGTTTAGCCTATCCAACTTCTTGAATAGAGGTTCTAGAACTCTTCACTTGTCATAGTTAAATGATTGGGTCCTAGAACCAAATCCCAAAATAAAATGAGAGGTGAGAGAAATAAATAAAAATCAAGTCATCTCTGTTATGACCTAAATCTAGTCAAGACGAATTTGAAACCATTCAAGTATAGAAAAGAGATATCAAATTTAAAAAAGTATGAAAAGTACTTCAAGATTTTTGAAAAGAAAATCTTCAAAAATAAAGTCTCAAAATTAAACTTATCCTTAATCTTACTTTGGCTTTGTACTAGAGCTAAAGAGAATCAGGACAGGGTCCTTGAATGAACTCTCTTTATTCTACTACATTCAAAAGGTGTTAAAACACCTAAGGATATAAATATTGAGATAAAGGAGTTCCTTCAAACCCTGAGGAAACATAAATCAATAGGAGACATAGTTGTACCTATTGCTCCATCTCCCACCATGATTAAAGTTTGAATTACATTTAGAAAAGAAGAATAAAAAAATCATCCCAAAAGAAAATTCCTTATTGACCTTAGGCAGAGGTTGATTAAGGAACTCAATGAAAATCTTCTATTCTTATAGAAGAAAATTATACATGAATGCAAATCAGCTTTAATCTTAATTTCTACAAGTCCACTAGAATATTGGAAAACAAACTACTCAAGTTGATTGGCCAATTCTAAGGAGTGACTTGGAGGTAACCGTCTTTTAGACTTTTCCAAAATCTTAAATTCTTAAGAGTTTGGGAGAGAGTCAAAAGAGGAAGATGACATGATATAAACAAAAAAATAAAGTGACAAGATTCGCTTTTGCTTCAAATCAATAGAAGAAAAGAGAGGGTAGCAAAAGAGAATTATGGTTCTCTTGATAAAGTTGAAATGAATGAAATTTAAATCAACTTTATTAATGGGAGTTTTCTCCCATTGAATGAAATGATATTCCATTATTGGCTTTATTTAATTTTAAGGTTAAATCAAGAAAAGAAAATAAATGAAGTTAATCCTTCTAAAGAAATCATGACCTTAGGATTGGGTCCTAAGGGTGATATATCTATCGCTTAGAGTGAAAGTATGAAATCCCTATCTCTGGAAAGTTGATAGATAAATCACTTAGGACTTTGTGAGTCCAAATGAATGAAAAATGCCTTAATTTTCAAGACTAAGGCATTATATGCTTTCAATACAAAATGAATCTAAGGAGAATCCTTTGCAATATCTTATGACCTATTTGACATTGTTTTAATTTAAGTATGGTGGTCAAAGAGTCCATTGCAAGTTGAGATTACCTTTAATCTTATATGTGCTATAAAAGAATGCAAGTCAAAATTTGACTTTCTGATAGCACATCATCTACCCTAGAGGGTCCTCTTTTAAATGATGATCCTCTAAATAAATAGATCATGAGGTCTTTTGATCTATTGAGGATAGAGTTAGACCTACATTCCCTTCATATAAAAAGGGAAATTCTTGAATTAAAATTCAAAATGGTAGAGTCATACCACCTTAAATGACATTGAAAAGAAATGGAAAATAAATCATCCTCAAAATATGATATTTTGCCTATCTTAGAGAAGTTGCTTGCAAAATCAAGAATCATAATACTTTGTTATAAAATAAAATGAAATATGAAATTAAAAAAAATGATGAAGAGAAGAAAGCAGTAAAGCAAGACATTACATAATTATAATTCCTTACTTTTCAATTTCATTCCATTGTAAAGAACTTTATTAAAGATAGACTCATTTTAAGAAATATCAAATATATATCCAAAATATGCATTTATCATCAAATATACAAATGAATCAATTAAAATTCAGTCAATCTTAAAACTCAACTTAGAAAAGAACTTGATTTCAATCACATTGTTGGTTGAAGCCAAAATTCAAACATGAAAAAGAGCAACTTAGAAATTCATGAAACATCTTTAAATGCTCTTGGATGGTCCTATCCAGTCCAAAAAAAAAGAAAAAAAAAAGAGAATAAAAAGGAATCAAATGAAAAGAAAAAAGAAGAAGAAACATACTGATTATTGAAGGATGTTCATATTCATCCTAAAGTGTTGAGTCTTTAGGAATATCATTCAGCTACTCTTAAATGACCTCATTAAATATTTGATTCCAATAGAAAATTCTGATTTCAAAAGTGTAAAGTTTTCAAGGAAGTTATTATTCTAATCTTAAATGACTCCACTAAATAATTTTGAATTCAGCAAGTGTAACATCATTAGAAAGTCATTCTTATCAATCTTAAATGACTTTACTAGATTTGTTGTCCCATGAAAAGAAGAAAAAGAAATAAAAATGTTGGATCATAATATATGATCAATCAAGCAAAGACTTGAATCATATCAAAAAGTCTATCAAATGATGTATTTAAAAAAAAATGTCAAATACATCAAATTTCCTACCAAATCATTAAGTGGAGTCATTTCATAAAGAATGAAATGTTATGGAAATGAGTCAAATACATCTTAGTGAATCTTGTAACTAGGAAAATTACCAAATGTAATGTTTCCATCTTTAGAAATAGGTGAATACATTTATCTTCTTAGTGAATCTTGTAACTAGGAAAATTACCAAATGTAATCTTTTATTAAAACAATAATGAAATTAGAATATTAATAAAAGAAAGAAAGAAAGAAAAGTAAGGGGATGGAAGGACTATATCCAAGAGCAAAAGGATGAAGTTTAAAATTTCTAAGCATGTAGACATTTTTGACTTTAAACTCCTCCACATCAAAATGAAGTAGTAAGGTTAGAAGTCAAAAATTACTTAAGCTAAATAAAAATAATTAGATATCTCATGTTGGCATTTTAGCCTTTGCCATGATTGGGTGAGCTTGCTTCGCCGATTAAATAAAAAGATAGTGGATCTTCTTTTCTAGGAGACCATATCTTTTGAATGGCAAAGATTCTATTGAGTGTATTATGATTTCAAATAAAGCAAAAGGCACCCAATGTAAATGGATATTTTAACTTCAAACTTCTCCACATCAAAATGAAGTGGAAGGATTAGAAGTCAAAAATTATCCCTAGCTGAACAAAAATAAGTAGATATCTCATACTTTATCATTTTAGCCTTTGCCATGATTGGGTGAGCTCGCTTGGTAGGTTAAAAGAAAAGATAGTGGATCTTCTTTTCCAGAGGACCATATCCTTTATATGGCAAAAGTCTCATTGAGTGTACTCTGATTCTATTGCAAGTGGTCTATAACCATAAACAAGAAAAGTTATGAAATTATAGAGCCATTGCAAGTTAAAAAGCTTAAGTAGTTTGGGTCCTAACTTTCTTTTCAAAAGGCAATCTACCACATTGCATCAATGTTGTTTAGATGTGTCTGGAGATTTATATAATCTTCAAGTTCAGAATGCACCCTTATAATTTGAAGAAAAATCCAATTCCATAATTGACAAGATGATATCAATGATCTAACTCTTTAAGTTTTAGCTGATGATTTGATCAAGCTATCTTTTGGGTTTAAAGACTACTTTATCTGGAAATAAAATTGAAATGATCTCCAGATGTAACGGTCCATAAACTTAAGCTTGATAAAATTTCAATAAATTAAGTCCCTTGATGATTGTGGTCAAATTCCAAAAGAAAAACAAAATTTTGCTAAAATTAAAAGCTAGAAAATGATGGTTCTACATAAGAAGAAAATATTCTTCTTGGTTAGCTAACATCATTATATGATCTTGGGACTAGGGTAGAATCTTTACCTTGAAAATGGGTTCATATTACCCATATTTTATTTTAAAATTAAAAATATTTTCATGCATAAGATTATCGTTCTTAAGGATAACTTATCTAAAAATTGTCAAATCAAGACAATTATAAAAAAAGGAATTGAAAGCATATGATATGACATCCAGAATCCTTATAAGAATGTTCTATTATAGAGTCATATCATTCAATCTCAAAATATTAAGACAATTTAGCAAAAGGGTCATGATCAAGATTTCTTATAATCCCACTTTCAATTAGGTAGAGGGTTATATTGAAAATCTTGTTAAAAAAAGAAAAAAAAGAAAAAAGATACTTCAATATGATTCGAAGAATAATCCTGTTACTATATATAGAGTCTTGAAATTTACTTTTGAAGCAATTTCAAAGACCTTGTAGTAAAATGTAGAAGGATCAGAAATGCAAAAATAAGAAATTAATCAAAGGCAATTATGAAATTTCATTTCCTATAATAATAAATCAACTAAAGAAATTAAATTTCAAACTTATCAAGAGAATCTAAATTTCTCTAATAAGTTAATCCTTTCAATTCCGTTATTGATTTGTGATAACAAATTTATGTCTCTATGAGAATCCAAAAGATTATCTTGATTCTCATTCACTTTAGAAAGCTTTAAAGGAATCTCTTGATCTTCATTGAATCCAAGAGAATGCCTTATAAGCTGTTGATTCATGTCAACAAAGTAAAATTAACATACATGTTCAAATAAAAAGAAAATGAAATTTCAATTTAGAAGCACTGGTTGACTTTGGTTCTTACTGCTTAAAGAACTATACAGTCACATGCAAGCTCAAAGAGGTAGAATTCTCAAGTTATTACCCTATGATGTCTTTCCTTCAATGAATTAGACATCTATCATGGTTCATTGTAACTTTGAGATATAAAGAGGAAAATGATGAATTTCTATGCTCATGGCATAATAAAGCATTGGGTCCAAAATATACCCAAGTCTTCCCTCAAAAATAAATTCCAACTCTTTGAAACCTCCTTAACTAAACTTCTTCATGTGTGAGGAGTATTAGTGAAATCAAGAAATGGAAGCAAACCTTCCATCACCTCTTCATCAAGTTAGGCTAACTAAGTGAGAATTAAGTCCATGAGACTCTTGCTTATTAGTCATAACTATTGAGGATTAGGAATAAGTCACTTTGACCCCTTTTTCCTCATCCATGCCACCTATAGGTTTGGAGCAAGCCCTTCGTGGCACCATTCTTACATTTATGTACATGATTGGAACAAGCCATCAAGGCCCCTTTCATGCTACACAGGCGAGTTAGATTGGATTAAGTCTTTATGACCCCTTTCTATACTTGAAGAAATAAGTCCCAAGTCGGCCTTCTTTCTAATCATCAGAAGTAATTCCCCAGTCGACATCCTACCTTCGTGTACATGATTGGAACAAGCCATCAAGGCCCCTTTCATGCTACACAGGCGAGTTAGATTGGATTAAGTCTTTACGACCCCTTTCTAATAGCCAAAAAGATATAAGTCCCAGTGACCTTTCTAATCATCAGAGTAAGTCGATTGCATCCTACCTTCGTGTACATGATTGGAACAAGCCATCAAGGCCCCTTTTATGCTACACAGGCGAGTTAGATTGGATTAAGTCTTTACGACCCCTTTGTAATAGCCAGGAAAATATAAGTCCCTAGTCAGCCTTCTTTCTAATCATCAGGAATAAGTCCCCCATCGGCATCCTACCTTCATGTACATGATTGGAACAAGCCATCAAGTCCCCATTCATGCTACACAGGCGAGTTAGATTTGATTAAGTCTTTACGACCCCTTTCTAATAGCCAGAAAGATATAAGTCCCCAGCTGGCCTTCTTTCTAATCATCAGGAGTAAGTCCCCTATCGGCATCCTACCTTTGTGTGCATGATTGGAATAAGCCATCAAGGCCCCTCTCATGCTACACAGGTGAGTTAGATTGGATTAAGTCTTTATGACCCCTTTCTAATAGCCAGAAAGATATAAGTCCCCAGTCAGCCTTCTTTCTAATCATCAGGAGTAAGTCCCTTGTCGGCATCCTGCCTTCGTGTACATGATTGGAACAAGCCATCAAGGCCCCTTTCATGCTACATAGGTGAGTTAGATTGGATTAAGTCTTTACGACCCCTTTCTAATAGCCAGAAAGATATAAGTCCCGGCCTTCTTTCTAATCATCGAGTAAGTCTCCTATCGGCATCCTACCTTCATGTACATGATTAGAACAAGCCATCAAGGCCCCTTTCATGCTACACAAGCGAGTTAGATTGGATTAAGTCTTTTCTCTAATAGCCAAAAGATATAAGTCCCTCGGCCTTCTTTCTATTCATCAGGAGTAAGTCCCCTATCGGCATCCTACCTTTGTGTACATGATTAGAACAAGCCATCAAGGCCCCTTTCATGCTACATAGGTGCGTTAGATTGGATTAAGTCTTTATGACCCCTTTCTAATTACCAAAAAGATATAAGTCCCCAGTCGGCCTTCTTTCTAATCATCAGGAGTAAGTCCCTCGTTGGCATCCTACCTTTGTGTACATGATTGGAATAAGCCATCAAGGCCTCTTTCATGCTACATAGGCGAGTTAGATTGGATTAAGTCTTTATGACCCCTTTCTAGCTTAAAGATATAAGTCCCTTGGTCGCATTCTTTCTAATCGATAGAGTAAGTCCCTGGCATCCTATTCAAACTTCTAAAGAATGGAATCAGGCTATTAAAGGCCCCATTTCTTTGAACTATCTAAATAGGATCAATTCCATCTAACCCTTATTTAATAGTCAAAGTGATGGGGATTAGGATCAAGCATTTCAAGCCTCTTCTCCCAGCATAGTTTTTGAGGATTAGATCAAGTCTTTAAAGACCCCTCTCCTCTCTTTAGTTAACTAAAATGGATCACGCCCTTAAACGGCCCCATCTTATTAGCTAATCACATGAGTCACCAATATTCTCAAGAAAGAGTAAGTCCCCTAAAGGCATTTTCCTTGAGCATAATGATTGCATTAGGATTAGAACAATCTTTGGGCTTATTCTTAATAGCTTTCTTGTTCATCCTAGAACTTAATGAAAGTTAAGTTTCTAAGAATGAATCACACTCCAAAACAAAGATAGGTATACATATACCTATCTTTCACAATCAAAATCAAAATAAATCCAAATAAAAAAAACTAAAATCATGAATTGGAACCCCAAGCTTATACTTGTAGGTTGATCAATATGGTCAACACCAATATGTGCAGTGTATTCTAGTTAATCCACTACACATATTGGGGGTCCATTTGTTGACCTCATTTTTGGATGAGGTTAATTTAGCATGCTTAGGACACTATTTCTAGTGACCTAGAGAATTCAATTTGGGTTGGAACTGATCTATTCATCTTAGGTAGGATCAACTCAAGCATGAAAATTCAAAAAAAAAAAACATCTTAAACCAGTGAATGTGCATAAGAGATTAATCATCTTAAACACCACTAATAAGTTAATATTAATCTCCTTAATTAATAAATCAAATAACAAAATGACAAAAAAAAAGATTAAAAAATAGATAAAGAGAGAAAATATTCCTTTTGCCCTCATCACCTCTTCACCTCTTCCCCTGAGGATAGATGGACTGCAAAGAGAAGTGAGCTAACAAACTTCCAAGCATCTTCCATCATCCAAACCGACCAAGAGGAACTAAAAAAAAGCCATAAGAGGTTTCAGCCATGCATAAAAAAAAGAGACATACACACCTCCTCAAAAAAAAGAAAAAGCTCACATACACCATCCCACATCAAAACCAAAGCCAAACAAAATCCCCCATTCCTCCAAGTGTTCTCAATTAGTGGAACCATCAAAACCAAATTTTGAATTCAAAGCTTGGGCTAGTGATCAAACCACAAGGAATTCTCCCAATTCCTTTGGAGCAAAGCTTTCTCTTGAAGAATAGAAGCTACTTCAATTGATTCCAGCCTTTTAGATCTCCTAAACCAAGGTACGCCATTATTGAAACCCTCTTTTCTTTAAAGCTTTCGGCCATGATCGTATCCCTACAAGGCATGTTCTCTAGTGAGATCAAGTCATATGGATTGAAAGAGGATCTTTCAATGATCATGAGCACTTTAAATCATCCAATTTGGTTAAGTATATCAAAAACTATTATTCAAATACCACGGATGGTCCACGACTCCCGCAGGGTTTGAGGGAGGCGAAATCAGGACCGTCCATTTCTTTTAAAAAGAAATGGACAGTCCAGATCTAGGCTGTTAATTCTGATTAAATCCCTTTAGGAATCGCGGGAATAATAGGGACCGTCCGATCTATGATCGAGACGTCGATATCATGGATCAACTCGCGACTCTTGATCCCGCAAAATTGTGGGATCATCAGGGACCGTCTGATCTTTGATCAGACAGTACAAAGCTAATCCCACTCATTTTAGTTAAAATGCATGGGACCCGTTACTTAAAACCGTTAAAAACTGTTGATTAATGGTTTAATTAATTTAAAAAATTCAAAAAAATTTAAAAAATCATAACAAATCAAAGAAAAATCAGAAAAATATAAATAAAAGCTCTATGGATTCATCTAGATAAGAGGAATCCATAGAAATTAAAATCTCCAAATTTTATAAGAAGAGTTTTCCTTAATTTAGGTTTAATTGAAACAAATTAAACCTTAATTACTATTAAATTAATAATCCAACTAATTTGAAAGTTTGGGGAAATGAAATTAAGATTAAAACATACCTTAGGTAAATTTTTGGGGATTTAATTCTCTGCAATAAAATGAAATCAAAATTTTATGTGAGTTAACACTTAAATTAAATAAAAATTACTCTTTAATAAAATAATTATAAAATTTTAATTTAATAATCTTAAATCAAAATAATGAACATCAGAATAATAATTGAACTTAATTAAACTAATATAAACCTAATATGAACTTAATTAACTTAATTTGATAATTAAAAGAATTAAATAACTCAATTAAATCACTTGAAATTATTTATATCATAATAAATCAACCAGTTAACCAAAAATTATGAATAAACCCTCATTGGAAAGATATTTCTGTGAATAATAAGTTAAAAATAAAATCTCTTAATTAATCTTAATAAATTAATCTTAATGTAAGTTTTAATGAAATAATTAAAACCTTAATTATACCCTAATTACATCTCTAATTAATCTAAAACTTTAGGAACATAAAATTGGCATGTAACCCCACTTGTCATAATTATCTGAAACCAAATTGGTCTATAAATTTGGAAATCTTGATTTTCCAAATCTCTAGATTAATATGAATGAAATAATAATTTAAAATCATTAATTCATTGGATTAACAACTAAATTGAACTAAACTAAAATAAACATCATAAATACTTTGGATAATTCATCAAAACTTCCCAAGTCAAAGAATCTAATCAAATAACAAAGTTTTAAGAAAATTAATGCTTAATGAAATTCAAATATAATTGAACAACTTAAGTTAAACTTAATAAAATCACTTATCTTTAATGAATTTAAATAATAAACTTAAAACTAGATTAATCAAATCGATCAAGTAATTAACCTAAGTATTTTAAGTTAAGAATAATCAATGAACAATCCTAAGATTTTAATTCATATTAAATGACTTAAAATTTAAGCTTATTTAATATCTTAAGTTAAATTGAATGAAATCAAACTTAAATCAAACTCGTTAAATTAACATATGCCAAATCAAATGAAATCCATATAATTTAATTCAAAATGAAATAAATCAAATAAATTAAATCAAACAAAGCAATTCAAATAAATGAAATAACATAAATCAAACCCAAACATAAATAAAATCAAAAGGATTAATTAAAATACTTAAGGATTTTAGTTAGACTTTTGGAAACCTCATTAGGATTTAGGATGTGGAATAAAGTGAGTTTCACCTAAAAATGAAATTCGTTCTATTTCTCATTCTTGAAAACTTAAGTATAACCTTAACCAAATAGAATGAATATAAAAATATGAATTAAATCATTAAATCATTTGAATTGAAACCAACCAATGGTAAAAAAATTAAAAATAATTCAAATTTCAAACTTCAAAACTTAAACTTAAAGGCCTAGCAAAGTCTTACCAAACAAACCCCACTACTACACACACTAGATTATTTAGGTCACGGACAGATCTAGATTAGATCATGCGTGATTTTCTTTTAATCTCCGTGATATGTTGTGATGTACATGTCTGTAGTGTATTTGACTTGATGCCTAAGCTTATTTGTTTGTTCGACTGGATGTTAGGGCGTTCTTTCTAGATTTAACATTGTTTCTGCAGTGGACTGTGTTAAAGGGATCACTGTAATAAATAAATCATAAAATTGCCGTTTGCTTGCAGATGCTAAAAATCCCTTAACATAGTCCATATGACAGGTGGGCTTGGCAAGCGAATAATGCTAAGCCCATATGTTTGGAAAATATAAACTGCTTAGTGTACTGCGTGTATTTCCTAACATCTCTTTTGTAGGGCTTAAGATTTCTTTTAAATTTTAAATCTAAATTTGAGCTTAGAATTAGGTTAAGATCTATGGGGTCTAGGATTAGTAGGAGTCAACCAACCGGAGATGGTGTGGTCCCCTGTGGAGCCTGATGGATGTCCCTGAAGAAGGAGACTTTCCTAGAAAGGAGACCCATAGATCTAAACTTGTAGTTCTAGGCCGAAGGGGGAAGAACTCACGCCAATTTTCTTCCTGTACAGAATCTAGCATTGGCCTTTTCTTATATAATTTAATTTAGATTTATTTTGGGTGAGTAATAAACATGCTTTTCTTAGGTTTCTTTCTATGCTATGTTTGTGCTATGATGTATGTCTGGATGTAGGCTCATAGGATAAACTAAATTTTCTATCCAACTAAATCAACTTAAACATAAAAATAAATACGTAATATTCACATAAAAGCCTAGAAAGATAAAATATGTTGCAACCCCTTAGTCGGATGTCATGCATAATCATATTGTTTCACTCTTGATTAATGAAGGAATTAACCATTGAGAGTCTATGATGGAAGTACACCTTCTATTTTAATTTGGCCCATAATCTTTTTCTAATTACATGCATTAGGCATAAATTGCATTCCCATGGCCTAAAATGAACCTTGAGTCAAAATAATAAAATTTGGAAAATATGCATTTTTTAATTACATCTTCATACCCTACATAATCTTAGGGATTAAGGAGTAAGTCTAGGTTCATAGATTTCTTTCCTAAAATTGCAACAGCCCATCCATCTTGCATTCATATGACTTAGCCTCATGGTTTTAAAATGCTCTTAGGTGGTGTTAGCTGGCAGCCTTCTCCGGCAGGTTGTAAGCCCAGAAGAGTCAGGGATAGGTTAGTTCCTTCAAGTAAAGAGAATGACCAATGATTCCCAAGAATAGAACTAGGTCGAGCATCTAACATGTGTCAGAAGCACCTGTAGACTAGGTTATGAAGCATCCTTTTGGGAATAAGTCTTCAACCCTAGGAATTTTTGCAATCTTGTGCTGCTAGAATCAAAGTCCTAGATTTCTAAGAAAATGATAACTTGAAATCTAAAATTAAATCCAAACTTTGAAACCCGGTCATAAGATAGATGAAATGTCTACTGGGCATCCCAGTATTAATAGACATTTCTTACTTTTTCCCATTTGAATCTTAAAAATAACTCTCTCCAATTTGGACCTCTCCCAATTAAATTTCCAAATATCAATCCTTTCAAAGCTACCTTAGTAGTCTTTAGGAATAACCCCTTATTTCTCTAATCGAGAGTATACTTAGGAAGAGACCCTTCCTAAGATGTAATTAACTATAGAGGTTTACCTTTATAGGGAACCGTGATCCCATGATAAAATAGATCCTGTTTTACTTTTTCATGTAGTTCAGGGGAAAATACTCTGGTACACGAAAGACCCATTAGCCTTAGGAGTCTTTTATTGAAATGATTGAATTCATTACAGGAAAGCATGTTTATCTTCGAGATAACATGCTTATTCCTTAATGCAATATTTGATCATCTGAATAAAATATTCCTAAACTCTACGTGGTGTCATTTCTTTTCTCTATTTAGAGAGAAAAAGAAAACAACAAAAGGTCCAAAATAGACAAGTCATATCCCTTATTGATATTGAACTCATCAAAAAGTACTCTCTTGAAGGTGAGATTGCCATTTCCAAGAAGGGCGAGGAGTTAGATGGGAGGCAACCATTCATTGATTTCCTAAATAAAGGAAAACTATCTCATGAGAAGTTCCAAGCCCATCAGATGAAGCAGAGAGTACCATCCTATGCTTTTATGGATAGTTTCTTGTATCTCCCGTCTTTCAATCATATGTGGTTACATTATTTAGACAAGCATGAAGCCTGTATGATCATGAACAAGGTACACTCAAGAATATGTGGAGGCAACTAATCCAGCCTGAAGATGAATGCCAAGATCAAGAGACTAGGATACTACTAGCTGCCAATGATCAAAGATTGCATGGATACTTTAGAAATGCCACCAATCTCACACGGTGGTCCTACACCAACAACCCAATATTCTACATCCTACATTGGCCTCATGGCCATTTGATGTAGGGTCCAATTGGTCATCGATTCATCTTAGTCACTAACTACTTTTCCAAATTTTATCTCCAAAGAGGTCATTCTGCATGCTCAACTTTTAGGAACCATATCATATAAGTTTGGAGTGCCTCGATGAATTATATCCGATAATGGTATTGCAGCAAGAGATCAACAACTTTTCTCGACGCAACATAGATTAGAGATATTCTACCATCAATTACAAGGGAAAATGGCTTAGCGAAGCCATCAGAAATCTCATCCAAAACTAAAGAAGACTAATAATAACCCATAGTGGCATGAAGAGCAAGTTGAAGTCTTGCGCCTACCGCATATAGAACTCCAACTTAGTCTACTCTTTTCTCCTTAGTGTATGGTCAGAAGTTATTCTACCATTAGAAGTCCATCTCCCATCACTAAGGATAGCTGTGGTAGTAAGATAACAATAGAGCATAATAATAAGTTGCAGTTAGAAGAGCTTGATGGTTTGGAGGAGAAACGCCTATGGGCATGCCAAAACCTCAAATTGTACCAAGAAAAAATGATTCAAGCTCATAACAAGTTGGTCTGTCCTAGAGCTTTTCAAGTAGGAGAGCTTATTTTAGTTCTAAGGAGACCGATTGTTGCTTGTCGTAAGATGGTAAGCAAGTTTAAACCCACTTGGGAAGGCCCTTTTGCCATAGAGAAGGCCTACCAAGGAAGATCTTATCAACTTATTAATCATAAGGGAGAGTGCCCAATGCTTCCAATCAATGGGCTCTACTTAAAGAAATATTATAAATCATGTTTGAAAAGAATTATCAACAATGAAAATTTCTTTTCAAATTCAATTTCTTCCATGTTGAAAGTATTCTTATTTATGAATCTTCCATGATGTGTTTATGGTAGGTGTAAGGAACTCGAGAGGCGTCCTATCCTTCATTGGCACAACACAAATACAAACTATACACAAACATATTAAATAAAAACATGTGTTTTATCTCAGGCTACTTTGAGTTGAGATAACATCCCCAAAGACACTCCTAAGTCGTTGTAGGTGGGTGCTACCCTGCTAGTGTGTCACCCAATGGTCTTCTTGCTTTAGAGGATGTAAGTCTGCTATGCTTTCCTTCCTTACTTGGCCACTACACACTGATAAGCACTTGTTAATTTGGTAGGCCTTAATGCATGGCCTGTAAGCTACCTCATATTGGCTTCGTTTAAGAGGATGTGAGCCTGCTACACTTTTTTCTTGTATTAGACTTCATGCACTAATTGGGTTGACTATATTTGAGGTTTAAGGTAAGTCCCCTAGTGGCTTCTTCCCTCCTGACTGCTTCAAGTCTGGTTCCCTTTTGGCTCCCCTTAGTAGTCACTCTAGGTCGAAAACTGCCTCTGACAATAGACTATCTTGATGATCAGTTATGCTTGAAAAGATGTAAGCCTACACACTTTTTTTCCAGACTAATCATTGCACACCGACCGACACCTTAATTTGGTTGGATCTCAATATGCTGATGGATACACCTTAGGTTGATGGGTTCTCGCACCTTAGGATACACCACTCCTGGAAGATGTAAGTTTGTTATGGTTTCTTCCTGAATTTTCCATCGTACACCTATAGGCTTACTTTTCCAGGGCTCAAGATAATGCTCCTAGTAGTACCTCCTCTGTGGGCATTATATTTGGATCACATCCTTTGCGACCCCATTTAGACACTACCCATGGCATAACTTCTATGGGCATTATCTTAATTAAGTGATTAAACCACTATTCATATGCTTAATTATTCTTAATTACATTAAGAGGGTGATTAGAGATTCATTAATTTATTTCCCTAATTAACTCATTAATAAATTCCAACAAAATTAGGGGAGATAGAATTCATCCCCCTAAACCTATCTGAGAAGTTTGGAATTGATTATTTAAATGATTAGGGAGTAATTAAGGTTATTAATTTTTTAGTTAATCCATAATTAAAGAAAATTCACTATTTAAAATCAATTAGAAATTATTTTATTGAAATTGTTTATCTTTAAAATGAAGTTAAGTTTGCATTTTTTGGATTATCTACATTTAATTATGAATTTATGAAGTTTCAGTGATTAATAGGTAATTAAATAACCTAATTATATAACTAATCTCATCGACGCCACATGGGTTGCTGACGCGATGCATGCTTTCCACATGGCATGATGGGATTGGTTATTAAAGTTATCAAATCGACTGCCATGTCAGTCGGTGGCACTACATGCTTCCCTTGGGCCATCCAATCAAAGATCAGATGGTCAGGATCAAACTCGTGGTTATGAAGGATTAAATCAATGGATCTACTCAGATTAATCAGGACCATCCATCGAAAACATGCAGGATGGACGATCCATGATTCATCATTATCTTTTTCTATGGGAGATGGAGACCGTCCATCCTCCATGGCTTGATCCGAGTTCACTTGAGCTTGGATAAGGCTGAGATTCAACCCTCAACATCTAGAAGCAAGGAGAAGAACATCCAATGGTTGAATTTTGATGGGATTACAATTTCCTTCACAAAGGACCAAGCATTTTTCAACCTAAGCTCAGTTTTGAGGCATAACTCACTAGAGGCTATCACCGGTGCTTCCAAGAGTTGAGGTAGCTTCGTCTAGTGGAAATGAAGCCTATTGAAGGTTTCAAGGTTCAATTTACAGTGGATCTTCCAATTGACCAAAGCTTGCTTCAATGGTTTATGCGAACTCCTTCCCGTGGCTTGAGAGACTTGGGTAAGCTCTTGGTGCCTTGATGGTGCTTACAAGAGCAATTGGAGTTTGATTGAGAATTGAGCAAAGAGGAAATCTCCCTCACCTCCCTATTTTGACTTTGAAAAAATCCAAGAAAGGGAATTTTGAATGAGCTTAGGAATGCTTGGGAAAACTTGGAGAAGCATGCCTTTGATCCTCTGAGCTCAATCGAATGCAAGGAACTTGGTTTGAGTGGAAATGAGGGGGAGTATATCTTCCCCTACTTGGACCAGATGATCAAAGCCTACCTTGCCATTTTGATCAAATTGAGGAGATGTGGGAAATTTTAAAATAAACTTGAGGAAGATGATTTTTAGTATGATTAAATGATAAAATAATTCAGCATTCCCATACTATTGTAATTAAGCATGTCAAGAAGCAAGAGAGCATCAACTTCAATCCAGATGTTGAGGAAACCTCTATTCAAACAAATTTTAATAGCTTTATTAACAACCATAAGCTTAGAAAAAAATAACATGATAGGCTTTGAGAGGATAGGCAAAAGCACAAATGACATTACCTTTAAAATCCCTAAGGATGTCACAACAACCATATTTATTGGAAGTAATAAAACCATCAATATTCACTTTAATCAAATTTTCTTTAGGTTTGATCCAATGGATAATCCTAGCACTTTGATAAGAGTCAAACTCAAGAAGAATGATACCCAATTTTTTAACCACAAATTTATAACCCCTAAAATGAATATTACTAATAAGATTGACATTAAAAAGAACATGAATATTTTCTTTAGTTCTAGCCAAGATCCTTTATGGTTCATAGGAATACCATGATATTTAGCATCATTTCTATCCATCGAGATGAAATAGATAAGGGTAATATCAATTAAAACTTTGATATGACCTTTCACTGTATTTTTGAAATATACTTCAAGAAGTTGATATAAAGAAAGAGAATCCTGAAAATAGTTGGTATTAAATAAATCATCATACCAAAACTATAATTTAGAAGCAATAGCACCATTGATAAAAACATAATTTACATTTTCAATATGAAAGCAACAATAGCACTTTGAAGGCAAGTAATACCCTTTAGTCTAGAGCAAAGAGTCCACAAGAATAAAGTTATTCAAAATCCTCCAAGCTAAAATTGAATAGGAAATGGGAATGATATTTTTCCAAAGTTTAATAAAAACATTAGAGGGGTTCTATTTATCTTTAATAAAATTCCAAACCTCTTTAAGAATAAGTCACCATTATAAGAAAGCTTAAAAATAATTTGCTCAGCTTTGTTAAAAGAAATGAGGATATTTCTAAAGTTGTCAAAAAGAGAAATAGGGATATACTCAAGTTTTCTTTCACCATTATTAATCCAAAAGAATTAACTTTGATAGCAAGAGAGAGGGTAGATAAAGAGTCGCTCAATCCAATTTTCTTGCCAAAAGAAGGAAGAACTGACTGAATACCCCAAGATATTAATGATTCGGCAACCCATTCAATGGAGCAAAGCCATTTCCAAATTGGAGAGTCACCACCTTTAGTAGCATAGTTAAGGGGGTGTTTACCTTGGCAACATTTTTCCATCATAAAATTAGCCCAAAGGCTATCATTTTTCTAAAATTCCACCAGAGCTTATGAGAGAAGGTAGTCATAACTTCACTAATAGGCTTACAACTAAGAGCACCTTCTCCCAAAGGACCACGACATTTATGCCAAGATGTCCAATGCATTCTTTTGGTAGAATTATAGGAGCCCCAAAAAAATTTGTTAAGCAAATGATCAATTCTGATAAGTGTAGCATTATTGGGGATAATAGTTTGAATAAAATAAAGAGTCATTGAGTTGAGAGTGCCTTTAAGAATAGTGAGCCTATCACCAAAGGAAAGTAAATGGAATTCCCAAATAGAAATTTAAGTTGAAATTTTTTGAATTAACTCATCAAAGAGATGGGAATGTTTCAGACCTTTAAAGAGCGGAGCACCCAAGTACTTAAGAAGTAAGTGTTGATGTTAAAAATTAGTGATATGCAAGATCTGATTGATTTTATTATTGGAGATACTAGAGGAAGTGATAAAACAACTTTTGTTATCATTAATAGGAAGGCCACTTTCTCTACCAAATTTATTTAAGAAAGATTTGAGATGCTTGATGTGATGAATAAAAGCATTGCAAACAATAATGAAATCATCTGCAAAACTTAAATGGGAAATAGGAAGACCACCAACAGTTCTGTAGTACATATTAGGATTGTTTAAGAATAAATATTTGATGCTCCTAGGTAAGTACTCAATAATAATAATAAATAAAGCATAAGATAAAGGATCCCCTTGTCATAAGCCATGGGAAGAGGGAAGGAAACCGAAGGCTTTACCATAAAGAAAAATAAAAAACCAAGCATTATTAATATAATTTTTAATAAAATAAATAAATTTATTAGAAAACCTAAATAAATTTAGAATATGGAAAAGGAAATCTCAAGAGATGTTATCAAAGGATTTTGTAATATCTAATTTGAAAATAATGTTTCCACCTCTAGTCTTGGCATCAAGATCATGAATTAATTCTTGGGCAAGTAAAATATTGTCAGAATTGGGACCTATAAGAAAACCAATTTGGTTGAGAGACATAATTCTATTAAGTAAAGGACTAAGTCTATTAGTAAGAATTTTGGAAATCAACTTATTAAGGAAGGTGCAAAGACTTATAGGTCTAAAATCACTCCAATAGTCTAGATTATCTTTCTTAGGTATGAGGAAGTACTAGAAAAATATCTAGGAAAGGGTTACCATTAAAAAAATCAATCACAACCTCATTCAATTCATTTTTAATGATAAACCAACATTTTGGAAAACATTGAGTAGTGAAACCCTCTGGACCAACAACAGAATCTATGTTCATGCTATTCGTAACTTTGAAAATCTCATCTTCATTAGGCACAATGGTAAGCAAATCATTATCATCATAAGTAATAAAAGAAGGAATCAAGTGCAATTGAGAAATAGCTTCATAAGAGCAATTCTTATTAAGCATATTTCTAAAGTAATTAATAACTGATTCCTTAATATCATTATTCTTCATAATCCAATCTCTATTGTCATTTTAAACTTTTTTGAATATTATTTAAAGCTCTCTTTTTATTAACCAAAGCATGGAAATACTTAGTATTCCTATCATCATCTGTAATATGTTTACTAGCAACTTTTTGGAGTTAATAAGACTCTTCCATATTTTGGAAGTTAATAAGTTTATCTTTTCCCTCAGTCAAGTCTGTAATCTTAGAAGGATCATACATAATAGAGACTTCAAGATCACAAACCAATTTTTCCATATCTTTAATATAAGCAAAAAGGTTTTTAAATAATGCTTATTCCTTCAGCCCAAATCTTATTTAATTCTTTTTAAGTTTAAACCAAAGTCTATTCATCCACATAATCGAATTATCAAGATGTGAAAGGAGCTTTCTAATTATTAGCCACAACATTAAAAAAATCATTATGCTGAATCCACATGTTTTGAAATCTAAAAGGAGAGAGTTTTTTTAGTCTATTAGAATTATCTATAATAGAAACAAATGGAAGGGCATGATCTGACAAGGTTCTACTTAAATGGTCAATAGATGTAATAGGCCATTGAGTAATCCAATGAGTATTAAAAAGAATCTTGCCAAACAAAATCTAAAGTTTTGCCAAGTTTAATTAGAGCCTTTAAATCCAATATCAATAAAATTACAATCATGGATCATATTAGAGAAATCTTCCATGGAATGAATATAGAGCAACCACCACTTCATTCAAGAGAATAAAAAATGGTGTTGAAATCACCACCACAAACTAAGGTTTGTTTTGAGGTAGCAAAATTCCTTAAGTTATCCCAAAGAAGATTTCTACCAAATCTATAACAAGATGCATATACAAAAGAGCCCAAACACAATAATCACCATAAGAGATTTGAGCATTGACAACTTGATGAAAGTCATCAAGAATAAAGACCTTAACAAAATTATTCCAAAAACACCATATCTTATTACTAACATTACAGAAAAACTTATTGAAAACCATCATTCTAGCAACATGTTTAATTTTATTAGCATGAATAAGAGGCTCTAGAACAATAAGAAGAGAGATATTATGAATATGATAAAGATTTATAATATGATTACTAATAGAGAGGGTGCTGATCCCTCTAACATTCTGAACAAGAAAATTAAACATAAGGTAAATAAAAATGGTAGGATTAAGCAAAGGTTAATTAAGAGAGGAGTGAGGTCGCAAAGATCTAGTGTTTTGGACAATGTGGAGGGAAATTTTAACAATTTTTTCTTTTAGCATGATAAGTTTGGAAACCATTTTCTTTTCCATAGTAATCATTCAGTAAGATTTAGTAACATTGGTCATAGATTTAGGAGAAATCTCCAAGTGTTTGAGGGGAGTTCACCTTCTTCCAAATCCATATTTAGTTGAAAAGTATGATTAACATGAATATCAAGATTAGAAATGACAGATGGTGATGATTTAGAACCATTTAAAGCACAAGTAGTAAAATCCAGATCCAAAATGTTTTCAACATGTTCGACATCATTTAAATCATCATTAAAAGCTTTATTTTCATCGATCAAAGCTTGCATAGATGTAGAAATATAATCAAAGGAAATATAATCATCTTTTAATAACTTAAAGAATTTATTATTCTCTACATTAGAAATATTCAAATTCAAAGAAGGAATAAGAGGTAAATCATCCTTTTCATTTTGAATATCGGTCGAATCCCTACCAACATTAGAAGTCAAAACATGTTCAATAACATTAACCCCGATATGCAATGAATCAACCTCTATAACAACCTTCATACCATCCTTAGAATCTGAGGCTGATTTTTGAACATAAGTAGGAATCAGCTTATGGGTAGAGACAACATTTTCTTTACGAGGAATTCTTTTTCTTTAAGTGGGGATGGAGAATAAAACATTCTGAATTGTCATGACCATGTATTTTACAATGGGAACAAAAAATTGGAAGGTTCTCCAATTCAACCTTTTGCAAATACCCATATATTTTTAGAACCAATACAAACTTCCTTAGGGTATTTTTAGTTATGTCTAATTCCACGAGGATTTGAGCCATAGAAGGGCTCTTGGGTCGAAGCAAAGGTACAAAACCTCGACAAAGAAAAAAAAGCACATGATGGGCAACAAAATGAATGTGCATATTAGGAAGAGATAACCACACAGGGATAATAGGAGATTCCTCCTTAATGTCAAAAAGGGGTGACCACTTTAGCAAATGCATTTGAAAATTAAAGATGAAATAAGAACGACGTGAAAAAACACATGAATAATCCAGATCATTAGAAAGTTGAATCAAGATATGATATGGGTCAATAAGATCAATCAATAAGGCAGTCGTA
This sequence comes from Cymbidium sinense, assembly GCA_021442155.1. Lineage (NCBI taxonomy): Eukaryota > Viridiplantae > Streptophyta > Magnoliopsida > Asparagales > Orchidaceae > Cymbidium > Cymbidium sinense. The sequence continues at coordinate 320,759,373 of CM038214.1, read as the reverse complement.
AGCTTGAGATTATGGAAAAAAGAGCAGATCTTATCCAAATTTGAATGATGTAAAATAAATGTACCAATAAGAGAAAATTCAAAGGGTTTTGCCAACTTTTCAACATCTACATTAGAGCACATTATGGCCAGCAAACCTCTAAAAGACATCAAAATGAGATTAACCAAATCAATAGAGGGAGAAAGCTTACCAAAGAGTGCTTCCTTTAAAGATTTAGTAGAAGATGCAACAATAGGGCATCCAATCCCAAAAATGTCGGATGCCCTATCCGAAACATCCATATTTTGATGTGGAACCCAAGGAATAAACTCACCACAGCCATGGTCAATTGTAAAACATCACGCAAATGGCCAAATGCCATTTAAGCCTTTGAAATTGGTTGAAATCAAAGCCAAAGCCACAAAAGTCCCTAGTCGAGGGAACACCACCAAGAGGGATTCAAAAATTACTAGAGAATGAGAGAGCGCTTAGGGGAGGAGGGTTTAGGGTTTAGGGTTGTAGGTTTAGAGTTTTTTTCTTATTTTTTTTCATTTTTTTTAAATTAAGTAAACTAGTAGGTTTAGGTTTATTTGATTTATTTTTTATTAATTATAGTTTATTTTTTTATTTGAGTTTATTTTGATTTTATTTAGTTTAGTTTATTTATTTTAGGTTTATTTATTTTAGTTTATTTTCTAGGTTTAGGTTAAGGTTTATGTTTATTTTTCAGTTTAGTTTATTTTTATTTTATTTTTTATTTTTAGGTTTTATTTTTTATTTTTAGGTTTAAGTTTAGATTTTTATTTTATTTTTTAGGTTTAGGTTTCAAGTTATTATTTTAGGCTTATTTTTAAGTATTATTGTTTAGTTTAGGTTTAAGTTTATTTTTAGTTTAGTTTATTTTATTTAGTTTAGGTTTAGGTTTTGGTTTAGTTTATTTTAAGTTTAGGTTTAAGTTTTATTTATTTTTAGTTTATCTTAGTTTAGGTTTAGGTTTATTTTATTTTTAGTTTAGATTTAGGTTTTTTTTTTAGTTTAGGGTTTAGGTTTTATTTTTTGGTTTATTTTTTATGTTTAAGTTTTTATTTTATTTTATTTTAGATATATTTTATTTTTTTAGGTTTAGTTTTTATTTTATTTAGGTTTTTATTTTTTTTTTTGTTTAGTTTAGGTATATATTTTGTTTTATTTTAGTTTTTTATTTTTTATTTTATTCTCTTTTTAGGTTTAGGTTTTAGTTAATATTTTTATTTTATTTTATTTTTTCATTTTACTTTTGTTTAAGTTTTTTATTTATTTCATTTTTTAGTTTAGGTTTAGCTTTTTTTGCTTTTTAGGGTTTAGGTTTTAGGTTTTTATTTTTAGTTTATTTTTTGGATTGATTTTTTAGTTTAGGTTTAGGTTTATGTTTAGTTTATTTTATTTTATTTAGTTTAGGTTTTAGATTAACACTACCATTGCCGGTCCCAAGTCCGGATGCAAAATGTGGAGGGTTGCATTAGGTAGTCGATAGCCAGCATAAAATTTGTCAAAATAATAATGACATGAATCCTTTAAATCATTGTGTTAATGCTAGGCCCCTGAAGTGATGTGTATGGTTTGAATAGTGAAAATGTGCTAGAGTCACGATCAGGGTGCGCTTAAGCAAGGGTTCCACATTATGGATGGATGCGAAGTTAGTCCAAGAAACTAGAATTAGGTTAGGATCTTGGAATATAGGTACTCTTACAGGTAAATTAATGGAATTAATAAATATTATGGTTCATAGAAAGATAAATATTTTATGTGTTCAAGAAACTAAATGGGTTGGTGAGAAGGCCATGGAGATTGATAGTTTAGGTTTTAAACTTTGGTATGCAGGTAAAAGTCAAACTAGAAATGGTGTAGGTGTGATTATAGATAAAAGTTTGAAGGATAATGTTATAAGTATTAATAGATGTGGAGATAGAATTATAGCTTTAAAGATTATTGTTGATACTAAGATTATCAATGTTATAAGTGTCTATGCCCCTCAAGTAGATTTGGAGGTAAGCTCAAAAGAAAAATTTTGGAATGAATTAGAGGGATTAATACAAAAGATACCTCTTGAAGAAAAAGTATTTATTAGGGGAGATTTAAATGGACATGTTGGTAGAGTGGTAGAAGATTTTAAAATTATTCATGGTGGTTATGGATTTAGAGTTACTAATGAAGAAGGTAGGACTATATTAGATTTTGCCTTAGCTTATGATTTTGTAGTTGCTAATACTTTATTTAAGAAAAGAGATGAACATATTATTACTTATAAAATGGATCTAGTAAAACACTGATTGATTATTTTTTGATAAGAAAAATAGATCATTTAGATTGTAAAGATTGTAAGGTCATTCTAAGTGAGATTTTAAGTACCCAACATCGACTATTAGTTTTAAATTTTAAGATGAAAGGTTGTAAGAGAAAAAATAAACTAAATTATTGTCCTCAAATTAGATGGGGACACTTAAAGAACACAAAAAAAAAATATTTTTAAGAGCAAGCTACAAGAAATGAAAATTTAGGATGTTCATAAGGAAGCTAACGTTATGTTGGAAAAACTATTAAGTGAAATTAAGCAAGTTGCTAAAAATGTGCTTGAAGAATCAAAAGGAAAAGCTTCTTTTAATAAGAATAGTTGGTGGTGGAGTTAGAGTGTGCAAGAAAAGATAAGAAATAAAAAACATTGTTATAAAACTTGGTTTAGATGTAAAAACTTGGAGAATTGGGAAAGATATAAAGTGGTTTGTAGAGATTCTAAGAAAGTAATATATGATGCAAAAAATTTAGCTTTTAGTAATTTATACAATAAATTAGATACCAAAGAAGGTGAAAGATGTATGTATAAGTTAGCCAACCAAACAGATAGGAGAAGTAAAGACATAGTTCAAGTGAGGGGTATTAAGGATGAAAATGATAAAGTGCTTTGCTTAGAAAAGATATTGAAAATAGGTGGATGAGGTATTTTGATAAACTTTTCAATGAAGGATTTGTAATGATTGATTTTAGCAACCTTAATACCCTAAACAAAAATAGAATTTCATTTTATCATCAGATTAGTAAATCAAGTTAGTGAAGCTTTAATGAAAATGAAATGTGGAAAAGCAGTAGGACCGGATAATATTCCAATAGAAGTGTGGAAATGTTTAGGAGATCAAGGAATTTCTTGGCTTACAAATATTTTTAATGTTATTTTAAAGACTAAAAAGATGCCAAGAGTTTGTTGGTTCCTATATTTAAGAATAAAGGTGATGCACAAGAGTGTAAAAATTATAGAGTAATTAAGTTAATGTGTCATACATTAAAATTATGGGAGAGAGTAATCGAGCATTTATGTGATACGTAAGTTTCTCACAATCGCTTTGGTTTCATGCCGTAGATCTACTATGGATGCTATACATTTGTTAAGAGGTTTGATGGAGAAGCATAGAGAAAGTAAGAAGGATCTACATATGATATTTATTGATTTAGAGAAAGCTTATGATAAAGTCTCAAGAGATGTTCTTTGGAGAGTTCTAGAATAGAAAGGAGTTAATATTGGTTATATTCAAGTCATTAAGGATATGTATGCTAGAGTTGTTACTTGTGTCCAAACACAAGGAGGATTGATAAAATATTTTCCTATTTCAGTTGGATTACATCAAGGATCAACATTAAGCCCTTATCTTTTTACTTTAGTTATGGATGTTCTTACGAGGCATTTACAAGAAGATGTACCTTGGAGTATGCTTTTTGCTGATGACATTCTTCTTGTTGATAAGACTAGAAAGGGAGTTGAATAGAAACTTGAATTATGGAGGTCAACTTTAGAGTCTAAAGGTTTTCATGTAAGTAGATCTAAAACTGAATATATGGAGTGTAATTTTAGTTGTCAAAGTTTTAGTGGTGGTGTTGTGACTTTAGGTGATCAAGTCATTAATAAGAGTGAGCAATTCAGATATTTAGGATCTATTATTAAAATGATGGCTAAATAGATGGAGAGTAGAATTCGGGATGGTTGAAGTGGAAAAATGCATCTGACCTATTATGTGATAGAAAAGTTCCCCTTAAACTTAAGGGAAAATTTTATAAGATGGTGGTAAGACCTGCAATGACTTATGGTGCAGAATGTTGGCCAATAAAAGAGAAGCATAAGACTAAGATAAGTGTTACAGAGATGAGGATGCTCAGGTGGATGAGTGGCTTTACTCTTAGAGATAGAATACAAAATGAGTATGTTCGGGAAAAAGTTGGAGTAGCTCCAATGGTAGATAAGATTACGGAGAGTCGCCTTAGATGGTTTGGCCACATAAAGTGTCTCGTCCATGACCGATTAGGAGAGTAGATGCATTAGATTTGCCTTATGTTAAGAAAGATAGAGGTAGACCTAAAAGACTTGATTAAGATGTATAAAAAATGATCTTAGTATATTTGAATTAAATGAGAATTTGACACATAATAGACACAATAGACTAAGGATTCATGTATAACCCACCTAGTGGGATTAAGGCTTGTTGTTGTTGTTGTTGTTGTTGTTGTAGGTTTTAGGTTTAGTTTATTTTAGGTTTAGGTTTGAGTTGTATTTATTATAGTTTAGGTTTAGGTTTATTTTATTTTGTTTATTTTATTTTTATTTTAGGTTTAGTTTTTATTTTTAGTTTAGGGTTTGGGTTTTATTTTTTATTTATTTTTAGGTTTAATTTCTAGGTTAATTTTTAGGTTTAGGTTTTGATTTAGTTTTTATTTTATTTTATTTTAGGTTTATTTTATTTTTATTTTACGTTTATTTTTTTAGGTTTTTAATTCTTAGTTTATTATTTTTTCAGTTTAGTTTAGGTATTTATTTATTTTATTTCACTTTATCATTATTTTTTATTTATTTTTATTTTTAAGTTTAGGTTTAGGATTTTATTTTATTTTATTTTATATTTTTTTAGGTTTAGGTTTATTTATTTATTTTACTTTTAGGTTTGATTTACTTTTAGGTTTAGGTTTTGGGTGGGGTTTGGTTCAGATTTAGCTAGGATTTGGGGGTTTTGGGTTTAGTAGGGTTAGGGTTTAGGGCCTGTGATTTAGTAGTGTTTCGCTCAGGCATTTGGGTTTAGGGTTTAGGTTTAGCTTAGATTTAGGGTTAGTTTAGTTTAGTGTTTAGGGTTTAGGGTTTGTGGTTTGGTCAGAGTTTTTACAAGGATTTTGGCCAAGGGTTTTGGATTAGGGTTTGTTTAGGGTTTGGTTTAGATTTAGGATTAGTTTGTTCAGGGTTATAGAGGGTAGAGTTTGGATTTAGTGTCAGGTAGAGTTCAATAGGGCTCACTTAGTTTAAGGTTTAGGATTTTTTTTAGGGTTTAGGACATAGGTTTGGGCTTAGTTTTTTGGGTTTAGCTTTAGGGTAGGATTTAGGGTCAGCTTGGGTTTAAAGTTTAGGATTCTTTTCTTTTTAAAGTTAAAACCAAGTAGGTTTAGGTTTTTCATTTATTTAGTTTAATTTTATTTATTTTATTTATTTATTTTTTATTTAGGTTTATTATTTTATTTATTTATTTATTTTGTTTATTTATTATAGTTTAGGTTTTTATTTAATTTATTATTTATGTTGAGGTTTTTATTTAATTTATTATTTATAATTAGGTTTAGGTTTTTGTTTATTTTTTTGTTATATTTTTTTATTTATATGGTTTAGGTTTTATTTTTTATTTTTAGTTTAGGTTTAGGTTTTTATTTTATTTTTTTAGGTTTAGGTTTTAGGTTTTTATTTTAGGTGTATTTTTGGGTTTTATGTTTTAGTTTAGGTTTAAGTTTATTTTTAGTTTATTTTATTTTATTTAATTTTGGGCTTAGGTTTAGTTTATTATAAGTTTAGGTTTAGGTTTTATTTATTTTAGTTTATTTCATTTTCAATTAGTTTTTTTTTTAGGTTTAGGCTTTTTTGTAATTTAAGGTTTATGTTTTTGGATTAGGTTTTTAATTACTTTATATTTTATTTTATTTTTATTTTACATTTAGTTTTCATTTTATTTTTGCTTAGGTTTTTTTATTTATTATATTTTTAGGTTTTATTTAGATTAGGTTTAGGTTTTTAGCCTTTTTTTAGGGTTTTTTTAGCATTTAGGTTATTATTTTAGGTTTATCTTTAGTTTTAATTTTTTAATTTAGGTTTAGGTTTATTTTTAATTTCTTTATTTTATTAAATTTAGGGTTTAGGTTTAGTTCATTTTAAGTTGAAGTTTAGGTATTATTTATTTTAGTTTAGTTTATTTTAGTTTAAATTTAGGTTTATTTTAATTTTTTAATTTTTTATATTTTAGGTTTTATTTTTATTTTTAGTTTAGGGTTTGGTTTTATTTTTTATTCATTTTCAGGTTTTATTTTTATGTTTATTTTTTAGGTATATATTTTTATTTTGTTTTTATTTTATTTTATTTTACATTTAATATATATTTATTTTACTTTTAGTTTTTATTTTAATTAGGTTTTTTATTCTTAGGTTTAACTTATTCTTTTAGTTTAGTTTAGGTTCTTATTTATTATATTTTAGTTTTTTTTATTTTTTATTTTATTTTATTTTTAGTTTTAGGTTTAAGTTTTTATTTAAGTTTAGGTTTTATTTATTTATTTTATTTTTAGGGTTTATTGACTTTAGGTTTAGGTTTTTAAGATATAAGGTTTGGGGTTTAGGGTTTAAAGTTTAGGATTTAGGGTTTAGGATTTTGTGGTTTTGTTTGTATTAGTGTAGTTGGTGGTTTGTGGTTTTATCAAGGTGGTTTAGGGTTTTTAGGGTTTTTCTATTTAGGGTTAGTTTAGTGGTTTAGGCCCGTTTTAGCTCAGTGGCTCACTGTGGTTAGGGCTCAGTGTCAGTTGGCCTTTTAGTTGTTTTGGTGTGGTGGTTTGGCCATTTTGGGTTTGGATTTGGTTTGTACTCAGACTGGCCTAGATGGCTCACGCCTGGCTCACATTTAGAGCCCAGGGCCCAGGATCAGGTTTAAGATTAAGCCTGTAGTTTAGGTCAGGATCTTTAGGGCTCAGTTGGGGTGAGGTTATGGTGGTTAAGAGGTCAGTGGTTTAGCCTTTATGGTTTAGGGTTTAGGATTTAGGGTTTAGGGTTTAGGGTTTAATGTTTAGGGTTTTTTTTTTCCTTTTTTTAAAAAATTTGGTAAACTAATAGGTTTAGGTTTTTTAGTTTTTTTTATTTTTTATTTATTTTAGTTTTTTTATTTATTTAATTTTTATTTAGGTTTATTATTTTTATTTAGTTTATTTATTTTGGGTTATTTATTTTAGGTTTGGTTTTCTTTTATTTTTTAGTTTATGTTTTAGGTTTTTATTTTAGGTTTATTTTTTGGTTTTACTTTTTAGTTTTTATTTAGGTTTATTTTTAGTTTATTTTATTTTATTTAGCATAGGGATTAGATTTAGTTTATTATAAGTTTAAGTTTAGGTTTTATTTATTTTAGTTTAGTTTATTTTAAATTAGATTTAGGTTTATTTTATTTTGTTTATTTTAAGTTTTGGTTTACTTTTTTATTTATTTTTTTGGTTTTATTTTTAGGTTTATATTTCAGGATTACGTTCTATTTAGTTTTTATTCTATTTTATTTTTATTTTACGTTTAGTTTTCATTTTATTTTTGTTTAGGTTTTTCTATTTATTATAATTTTAGGTTTTATTTTGATTAGGATTAGGTGTTTAGCTTCTTAGGGTTTACAGTTTAGGGTTTTGCTTTTAGGTTTTTATTTTAGGTTTATTTTTAAGTTTTATTTTTAGTTTAGGTTTAGGTTTATTTTTAGTTTATTTTATTTTATTTAGTTTAGGCTTTAAGTTTAGTTTATTTGAGGTTTAGGTTTAGGTTTTATTTATTTTAGTTTAGTTTATTTTAGTTGAGGTTTAGGTTTATTTTATTTTATTCATTTTATTTTTATTTTAGGTTTAGTTTTTATTTTTAGTTTAGGGTTTGCTTTTTTTATTCATATTTAGGTTTTGTTTTTATGTTTAATTTTTAGATTTAGATATTTATTTTTTTATTTTATTTTATTTTATGTTTATTTTATTTTATTTATGTTTAGTTTCTATTTTATTTAGGCTTTTTATTCTTATGCTTTTTTATTTTTTAGTTTAGCTTACATTCTTATTTATTGTATTTTATTTTATTTTTTTATTTTTAGGTTTAGGTTTTTATTTTATTTTATTTTTATATTTTATTTAAGTTTAAGTTTTATTTATTTATTTTTTATGGTTTATTTACTTTAGGTTTTTAGGGTTTTTAAAGTTTTTAGGGTTTAGGGTTTAGGGTTTAGGGTTTAGGGTTTTAGGGTTTAGTGTTTAAAATTTGGATTTAAGGTTTAGTGTTTAGCGATTTCCTGTGCTTCTGATTTAGGGTTTAGGGTTAGTTTAGTTTTAAGGTTTAGTTTGTGGCTCAGGATTGGGTTTAGGGTTTTGGTTTCATGGTGGTCAAGAGTGGTAGGTTTGTGGTTTAAGGTAGGGTAGGGCTTAGGGTTTACTAGGTTTAGGTTTAGAATTTTATTAAAAAAATTAGGTAATCCAAAGGTTTGGTTTTGTTTTATTTAGATTTTTATTTATTTTAATATATTTATTTTTTTTATTTTAATTTAAGTTTATTTTTATTTTCATTTAATTAATTAATTTATTTTAGGTTTATTTATTTTAGTTTAGGTTTTTTATTTTACTTTATTTTTATGTTTAGGTTTATTTTTATTTTTAAGTTTAGTTTTATTTCTATTTTATTTTTAGGTTTAGGTTTTGTTTTTTTATTTTTAGGTTAAGGTTTAGGTTTTTATTTTATCTTTTTAGGTTTTAAATTTAGTTTTATTTTTAGGTTTTATTTTTTAGTTTAGGTTTAAGTTTATTTTTAATTTAATTTAATTTATTTAGTTTAAGATTTAGGATTAGTTTATTTTAGGTTTTATTTATTTTAGTTTAGGTTTTCTTTATTTTATTTTAAGTTTAATTTTTTTTAGTTTAAGGTTTATGTTTTATTTTTTATTTATTTTTATGTTTTATTTTTGGGTTTATATTTTTGGTGTAGGCTTTTATTTTATTTAATTTTAGGTTTATTTTATTTTTATTTTTCTTTTAGTATTTATATTATTTATGTTTTTTATTTTTCGGTTTATTTTATTTTTTAATTTAGTTTAGGTTTTTATTTATTTTATTTTAGTTTTGTTTTATTTTTAATTTTATTTTATTTATAAGTTTAGGTTTTAGTTTAGGTTTTTATTATTTTTATTATTTTTATTTTATTTAGGTTTAGGTTTTTTTATTTATTTTAATTTTAGGTTTTATTTAGTTTATGTTTAGGTTTTTAGGTTTTTAGGGTTTAGGGTTCAAGGTTTAGGGTTTAGGGTTATAGGGTTTAGGATTTTGTCTTTTGGCTTTTGGGTTTTGGGATAGTTTTAAGGTTTAGGGTTTAGGATTAGGTTTTATTTTAATTTTTTATTATTTTTATTTCTAGGGTTTAGGGTGTAGAATTTATGGTTTAAGGTTTAGGTTTTAGGTTTAGGGTCAAGTTTAAATTTAGGGTTTTATGTTTTGGGTTTTTGGTTTTAACAAAGAAAAATTTAGATTCAACATTTCTTCTTTACGATTTCATTAACTAAGTAACACACCAACTTTTCTATGACATAAGCGATGACAGAAATAAAAAATGAGCATACATAGAGAAAATCAAAAACCTCAGACAACTAGAACCTTCTCTGCTATAAAGACATAATTCCCTAAGCAGCAGATCGATCAGCCATTCTTTAGTCTCTCTAGTTCCCATCGAAACCATCTCGGCCTCTCGAGTAGCAGGATGCACCATCATATCCCCTATCTCTACCTCCGCCACCACCATGGCTGTAACCTCTATCAGTCCTCCGTTTTCCATAACCATCACTGCTTTAACCACCACCTTCATATCCACTAGCACCTCGAGATCTCCCACAACCACTGCGATAACCATGACCTCTGCCTTCGCCTCCACTGCCAGATCAAGACTGAACCTGGTTGATGGTAATGTTCCTATCATCAAGGTTTTGCCCATTCTTAGGGTTTGGGTTTAGCTTTAAGTTTATTAAGTTTTAGGGTTTAGGTTTATTTTTTAATTTATTTAGTTACTTTAAGTTTTGGTTTAGGTTTAGTTTAGGGTTTAGTGGGGTTTAGGTTTAGGGTGTGGTTGGTAGGAGTTTAGGGTTTAGTGGTGTGGTGGTTTAGGTTTGGGGGATTATCCTGGTTTAAGAGGAGTTATTTTGGAGATTTAGGATTTAGTGGGGCTTTTTAGGTTAGATGAGGATCAGGGTGTGGAGTGGCCTGTGGTTTGTGGTATCCCTAGGGAAGTGAGTTAGGGGCTCAGTTAGGCCTGTGGCTCAGGCTCAGTGTCAGGGTGGCAGTGGCCTTGGCTAGTGGAGGGTCTAGACTAGTGTGGCTCATGGACTGCTTAGGCTCATGGTAGTTTGGGGTAAGCCTAGTGTCAGGTAGGGCTCAGGGTTAGGGTGGATCTTGGTTAGGGCTAGAGTTTGGGTCTGTGGGTTAGAATTAAGGTTTAGGTCAGAGTTTCTTTTTTTATTTTTTTATTTTTATTTTTAAAGTCAACCATAGGTTTATTTATTTTATTTTTTTATTTTTATATTTTATTTTATTTTTATTTTTATTTTATTTAAGTTTATTTTATTTTTTTATTTAGTTTCATTTATTTATTTTAGTTTATTTTATTTTATTTTATTTTATGGTTTAGGTTTAGTTTATTTTTTTAGTTAAGTTTATTTTTATTTTACTTTTTAGGTTTAAGTTTTATTTTTTATTTTTAAGTTTAGGTTTAGCTTTTTATTTTGTATTTTAGGTTTAGGTTTTTATTTTTATTTTAGGTTTATTTTTAAATTTTATTTTTTAGTTTAGGTTTAGGTTTATTTTTAGTTTATTTTATTTAATTTAGTTTAGTTTTAAGTTTAGGTTGAGTTTATTTTAGGTTTAGGTTTAGGTTTTATTTATTTTATTTTAGCTTATTTTAGTTTAGGTTTAGGTTTATTTTCTTTTTATTTTAGGTTTAGGTTTTTTGTTTGGTTTAGGGTTTTGGTTTTACCTTTTTATTTACTTTTAGGTTTTATATAGTTTATGTTTAGGTTTTTAGCTTTTAAGGGTTGAGCGTTTAGGGTTTAGGGTTTAGGGGTTGGGTTTTACGGTTTAGGGTTTAGGGTTTGGGGTTTAAGTTTTAGGGTTTATGATTTAGGGTTTAGGGTTTTAGTGTTTAAGGATTTGGATTTAGCATTTATGGTTTTAGGGTTTAGGGTTTAGGATTTAGGTTTTAAGTTTAGGGTTCAATTTTTAAGTTTAGGATTTAGGATTTTTGGTTCTTTTTAATAGAAAACAAATTCATATTCAACATTTCTTCTTTTGATTTCATCAACCAAGTAACACACCAAGTATTCTAAGACCCAAGCGACAACATAGATAAAAAATGAGCATACATAGAGTAAATAAAAAACCTTAGATTATTAGAACCGTCTCTATTGTGAAGACATAGTTTCATAAGCAGTAGATCGGATCGGCCATTCTTTAGTTTCTCCAGTTCCCATCAGAACCTCCTCAGCCTCTCCAGTTGAGGGATCCATCATCATATCCTTGATCTCTCCCTCTGCCATCACCAAGGCAGTAACCTCCATTGCTCCTCCCACCTCTATAACCACCACTGCTCCGACCACCACCTCCATATCCCCCAGCACCTCCACATCCCCCACCATCACAGCGATAATCGCCACCTTCGCCTCCACTGTTATATCTAGACTGAGCCTGGTTGACGGTGATGTTTCTGCCATCAAGGTTCTGCCCATTCTTAGGGTGTAGATTTAGATTTAGGTTTATTAGGTTTTAGGGTTTAGGTTTATTTTATAATTTATTTAGTTACTTTAGGTTTAAGTTTAGGGTTTGGGATTTAGGGTTTAAGGTCTAGGATTATGGTCTAGGATTTAGGGTTTAGGGTTTAGGGTTTGTTTTGGGGTTTAGGGTTTATGTATGCTTTTAGGTTTGGGGTTTAGGTTAGGGTAGGGTTTATGTTTTAGACTGTGCTTTCAAGTTTAGGGTTTATGATCAGGTGGGTTTAGTTTAGGGTTTGGGATTTATTTTAAGGTTTATGTTTGGTTTATGCTTTGGGGTTTAATGTTTATGGTTAGTTTTGGGGTTTATGGTTTTATGGTTTAGGGTTTGTGGTTTGGGGTTTAAGGTTTATGGATTGGTTAGATTTTGGTTTTTGGTTTTAGGTTTTAGGGTTTTGTGGTTTAACATTTGGGGTTTTTGGGTTGAAGGATTGTGGTTTGGGGTTTAGGTTTTAGGGTTTGTGATTTTAGGTTTGGGGTTTAGTGTCAGGGTTTATTTTAGTTGAAGCTTGTGGTTTAGGGTTTTGTGGCATGTGGTTAGCTTAGGGTTTAGGATTAGGGTTTAGGGTTTAGTTGACCAATTGAAGATGATTGTAAACTTTGGCTTCAATTATTTTCGATTTGGTTTTATTTAGGGCAACTTGAAGATTTAGGTCAATTTAGGCTAAGTAGGTTAATTTGGTTCAATTTGGTTCAATTGGGTGAAATCATGGCTTTGGTCAAGTTCAACAATCAATTGGGAATGAACTTGAGTCATTGGTTGCAATCAATTTGGTTTATATTTTGATTTGACCAAATTTAGTCTTTTAGTTATATTTGGGTCAACTTGGGTCAATAGGGCCAATTATGTTTGGTTTGACTCAATTGAAGGTCAAGTCATATTCAAATATTAATTTTGATTTGCTATGAATTGTTGGTTTCAAGGTATTTGGGTTTGGTTGCAATTTAGCTAATTTTAGTTAATATGGGTTAAGGGGTTGATTAGGTCAAATGACCAAGTTAACATGGTTTGATCCAATTTGTGACAATTGATCAACCTATGGTGATCAACAATCATGATGAGAGATTTTGATGGGCTTGGTTCAGTCCAATTTGAGTAGGATTAGAAATTGGATCAAATAGTTCAAATTGGCCACTTTGGGTCAAGTGGACCAATTGGGTTTAGTTGGCTTGATTTTGGGTTGAGTTTGATTTAGTTGAGTTTATATATGAATTTGGGATTGATATATAAATCCAATTGCAATTGGCTTGGGTTCAAATGGGTTTTGGTTCATTTGAACATTTCAAGTCAAGAGAGTTAAGTTCGGTTTGACTTAGGTTGATCTTAATGTGGCTTGATGATTGTAGATTTTATTTATGTTGGTGAATATGATTAAAGGTATGATTGATTCATGAGAAAATCAATTGAATTTGGGTTCTGGAATGAAGGAATTTGGCTAAGTCCATGGAGTTGGGTCATGTGGCTTAGGGTTGGATTTTGATTTGGTTTGATTTAGTTTTGATGATTTAAATGTATATTTCATTTAAATTTGAAAATATGATCGAAAATATGATTGATTTGTGAGAAAATCAATTGAGATTGACTTGATTTGGATTAAGATTTAGCTAAGTTCATGGAATAGGTCCTATGGCTTAGGAAGGGTTTTGATTTAATTTGATTTAGTTTTGATCATTTGGATGTAGATTTGATTTATATTTAGAAAGATGATTGAAGATATAATTTGATTATAAGAAAATTAATTAATTTTTGGATTGATTTGGATTAAGATTTGGCTAAGCCCATGGAATAGTTCATATGGCTTAGAAGGGTTTCATGTATGGATTTTATCATGGGCTTCAATCTTTTGATTTGGATTTGGATTTGAATTTGATGTTTGAATTAAAAATAAGGTTTGGTTTAAGAAGGTGAACATTTATTGGATTTGGGTTGTAGGGAAGGTGGATTATCCTAATCCCTAAAGCATAACCTAATCCTATGGTTAACCCTTCTACTCTTTAGGCTTAGGTTAAGTGTTTACCTAATTGTTAGAAGTGTCTTATGACTAGGGAAGTCTTAGTGTATAGAAGACTCCTAAGACTAAGATGGGAAGATTGAATCCACACTCCAAAAGTGAGGTCAACAGGCCTTAGGCTCCATAGTGTTGCCGTTAGAGATAGATGATTGGAAGACCAAAGCCAAGTTTCACAATATAGACTCGTATACAATTTTCAACGCATTGCTTGGGATACCACGGATATATGAGAATAACATAGTTCCATCCTCTCTACATCAGTGTATGAAGTTTGTGAGAGGTGGGATTGTCTAGTGTGCCGAAGGAGATCTCATGCCATTTACAGTTCAGGAGGTCGGCATATATAAGGATGTGGCTTACTACCTCCCTCAAAATCAACAAGCCAATTCTTGCGAACTTGGCCAAAGTTTAAAAAAAAAGAAAAATAAAGAGAAAAAGAAAAAGAAAAGAAAAGAGAAAATGAAAAAGAAAATAAAAGGGAACGAAAATAGGCTTGGAGGAGGAATTGGAGAATGACATTAGATTCCACCCACAGTTCGTTACTCCATCCTAACATTTGGGTAGGATGACCTTACCTCCACCAAGCAGAGGAAGAGGACAGTTTAGAGGAAGTCCTTGGGGTGGAAAATCTCTGTATTGGCCACCTAATAGAAGATATGTCCTAGATACTAGGAGTACACCTGTTATCCATATAGACTTAGAATCTAGTTCATAAGATGAGTATTATATGTTTAGTACACCAGTCCGCTCTTCTCAGCATTAGATTTTCTTGGAGGTGAGACTTGAGCTAGATAGCGATGAAGATTCGGCTCCAAAGCAAATCATAAGTGTATTTAAGTCTATATGTGAAGCAGTTAGGCATCAGTTGGGAACCTTAGCTCTAACCCCACTTGTCTCTCAAAAAGCTAAGGGTTTAGTAGTTAAGGAAGCCCCTAAGTCATCCGCTAGTGTGAAGACTTAAAGGTTTTTTTTGGGAGCATCATCCTCAAGTCAAGAAGTTGATGTAGAACTTGAGGATGATTCTTATAAAGATTTAATAGAATTACCTTTTGATTGGTACTTGCCTTGTGTTCGTAATTTAGCAGAGAAAGAGTTAATCCTACATACTTTGTTAAAGCACAGGTCAGACTACTTCAAAATAATATGAAAGAACAAATGCAAAAGCTCCCAATCAAGACTAGGACTAGGATTCGGTACAGTGGGTCCAGTCGATGATGATGATTACTGCTTAGTCATCACCAATCATTTGGAGTCTGATAGGTTTTTTTTGAAATCGCATTAACTCATATGTGGAGCTATGCTTAGAAACTTCAGATGATCCAGATGATTTTGAAGTCAAAGATGAACCACTAGAGTTCAAAGAAGAGATTAAGTCAACCATCGACGAGTTCAAGGAAATCAACTTAGGAACTGAAGAAGATCCATGTCCGACATACATCAATTCTTTATTGAATGAAATTGAAACTAATGACTTAGTTAGGCTATTGACTGAGTTTAAGGACTATTTTGCATGGAGTTATGAAGAGTTGCCTAGATTAGCTCCTAACATCGTGGTCGATAAACTAGCAATAGAGCCTACTGCTGACCCTATCAAGTAAGCTCCTAGATGCATGCAATTAGACATAGAATAGCAGGTCATTTCTAAAGTCAAGAAACTGATCAATGTTGGCTCATCCAAAAAGAAAAATACCCTACCTGATTAGCCAATATTGTCCTAATTAAGAAAAATAATGGTCAAATTCACATATGCATTAATTTTAGGAATTTATATAAGGCATGTCCAAAAGATAAATTTCTACTACTAATCCCGGAGCTGATGGTGGACATTGCCTCATCTTATGCAGTCTTCTCTTTCATGGATGGCTCATCTATATATAACCAAATAAAGATGACCCTTGAAGATGAAAGAAACACTTCTTTTAGAACTCCGATCAAAATCTATTGCTATAAGGTCATGCCTTTCAGCCTTAAAAATATCGGTGTTACATACTAGCCGCTATGACTTGAATCTTCAAAAAACTCATTCATCATCAATTCGAGTGTTATGTCAATGATCTTGTGGTCAAAAGTAGAGAAAAGGAAGACCATCTCTTTGACTTGAGAGTAGTTTTTTAATAGTTAAGATAATTTAACCTCAAAATGAACCCCTTGAAGTGTGCATTCAGAGTAGCTTCATGGAAATTCCTTGGGTTTGTTGTTTGAGACCATGTAATCGAAATCGATCCAGCGATAATCAAGGAAATATTAAAAATGCTGCCCCCTAAAAGTTTAACTCAACGTAGATCATTCTAAGGGAAGTTGGCGTATCTAAGAAGCTTTATATCCAACCTATTGGAAAGATGTCAGCCATTCTCAGCCCTTGTCAAAAATGACACCAAGTTCAAGTAGGATAACAAGTGTGAGCATGCCTTCGAAGACATCAAGCATTACCTGAAGATGTCACCGATTCTAGCATCCCCTATCCCGAGCAAGCCACTCATACTTTACACTACTATGTTAGATAACTCTTTTGGTGCTTTGTTGGCCCAAGCCAGTGATGATGGGAAGAAAAATACACTCTACTACCTCATCTGTCGCCTAATCCCTGCTGAGGCTAATTATCCACCCATTGAGAAGTATTACCTAGCTTTAATCTTTGCATCTTAAAAAATACAGAACTACATGCTTCCTCATAAGTTGAACTTAATCTCGAGAATCAAACCAGTAGAGTACCTCATGAAATGGACAACGCTATCTAGATGATTGGCTTGACGGTCTATGATCCTCTCGCAGTTTAACATTACCTTTGTCCCCCTCCATACGGTGAAAGGACATGCTCTAGTGGATTTCTTAGTAGTACACCCAGTTCCTACTGATTCTTCATTTAGTAATGATCTTCTTAATGAACAAATCATGAACTTAGGGGATACTAGTATTCACCACTGGGAGATGTACTTTGATGGTGCGGCTTCCTCTCGAAGAGGACAAGAACCATAATCTTCAATTTCGTGAAAGGTAGAATAGGTCTATTAACAGCCGTGTGATGAGGTTCTCATATCATATGTCCAATCCTTGCACCAACAATGAAGCCGAATATGAGGCTCTAATAGCCAGTATGGAGTTAGCCATTACTCTAAGTATCCAAAACATCAACATCTTCAGAGATTCTCAGCTAGTTATCAACCAAATCATTTGGTCTTATAAGGTTATAAAGCCTAAGCTCTATCAATATCATAAGTACACCATAGAATTGTTTGGCCAAATCACAGAGGTTACCATTTATAAGATTCCTCAAAGGGAGAATGTTGCAGTGTTTGCTTTTGCCAAGCTTGCCAAGGAGTTGGCATGTCCGGAGGATGAGTCCATTTCAATAAAGGCCTAAAATAGATAATTCTTATCCCTTAATGATATTGAACTCAGCAAAAAGTACTCTCTTGAAGGGGAGGTTGCCTTTTCCAAGAAGGACAAGGAGTTAGATTGGAGGCAACCATTCATGGATTACCTAAATAAAGGCAAACTACCTCAAAAGAATTCTCAATCCTATCATATGAAGCAGAGAGCACTTTCCTACACTCTTATGGATGGTGTCTAATACCAATGATCTTTCGATCATATGTGGTTACGTTATTTAGACAAGCATGAAGCCCATAAGATCATGAGACTAGGATACCACTGGTCATCGATGATCAAAGATTGCATGGATAAGGCTAAGCGATGCCACCAATGTCAAATACACGGTGTGATCCTACACCAATCACCCAACATTCTACATCCTATATTGGCCTCATGGCCATGCGAGTGTTGGGGTACCGACATAGTGGGTCTAATTGATTTTCCTTCTTCCAAGGGTCATTGGTTTATCTTAGCTGCTACTGACTACTTTTCCAAATGGGGGAAGGTGATTCTGCCCAGAGAGGTCACAACTTAGCATGTGCTCCAATTTTTTAGGAACCATATCGTATATAAGTTTGAAGTGCCTTGATGAATTATATCTGATCATGGTGCTACATTCAAGAGCACTGAGATCAACAACTTTGCCCAGAGATGCAGCATAGATTAGAGATATTCTACCATTAACTACCCAAGGGAAAATAGTATAGTAGAAGCCTTCAACAAAACTCTCATCCAAATACTAAAGAAGACACTTGACAACAATAAGTGACAGTAGCATGAGAAGTTAGTTGAAGCCTTGTGGGCCTACTGCACCACGTATAGAACTTCAACTTAGTATACTCCTTTCTTCTTAGTGTATGGGTTTGAAATTGTTCTACCATTAGAAGTCTAACTCCCATCACTAAGGATAGCTATGGGCAGCAAGATGACAATAGAGCAGAATGCCAAGCTGCAGTTAGAAGATCTTGCAGGTTTGGAGGAGAGACGCTTACGGGCATGCCAAAATCTTGAGTTGTACAAAGCTAAAATGATTCAAGCTCAAAACAAGTTGGTCCTTCCTAGAGCTTTTCAAGTATGAGAGCTTATTTTAGTTCTAAGGAGGCCGATTGTTGCCTGTCGCAAGATGGTAGGTAAGTTTGAACTCAGTTGGGAAAGCCCTTTTGCCATAGAGAATGCCTACCAAGGAAAATCTTATCAGCTTATTAATCATAAGGGAGAGTGCCCACTGCTTCTAATCAATAGGCTCCACTTAACAAAATATATTATAAATCATGTTTGAAAATAATTGTCATTAATGAAAATTCTATTTTGAATTCAATCTCTTCCATGTTGAAAGTATTTTTATTTTTGAATCTACCATGATGTGTTTAGGGTAAGTGTAAAGAACCCAAGTGGCATCCTATCCTTCATCGACACAACACAAACACAAACTACAAAAACACATATCTTTTATCTTAGGTTACTCTAAGTTGAGATATTGCTCCCACTAGCACTCACTTAGTACCTACTCTAGGTCGGGCTGACATCCTACCCTACTAGTGTGTCACCCTATTGGTCTTCTTGCTTTGGTGGATGTAAGTCTGCTACACTTTCCTTCCTTACTTGGCCACTAGACACCGATGAGCACCTCATTAGGTTTGTATGCCTTATTGCATTACCGATAAGCTACCTCATGTTGGCTTCATTTATGAGGATGTGAGTCCGCTACACTTTCTTCTTGGATTAGCCTTCGTGCACTGATTGGGTCAAGTATTTTTGAGGTTCAGGATAAGTCCCCTAGTGGCTCCTTCCCTGCTGACTACTTCAAGTCTGGGTCTAGTCTTTCCTTGGGGTTCCCCACTTAGTAGGCGCTTTAGGTCCGATAGCATCTGTCCTACCGATGATAAACTATTATAATGATCAATTATACTTGAAAAGTTGTAAGGCTACATGCTTTCTTTCCAAATTGATTATTGCACATGGACGAGCACCTTTGGTTGGTTAGTTCTCACTATTTTGAAGGATACACCTTGGTTTGTCTGGTTGTCGTAAGTTAGAATGCACAACTCATGGCAGATGTAAGTATGCTATGCTTTCTCCTTGAGTTGGCCATCGTACACCTATAGTCTTTCTTTTCTAGGGCTCAGGATAACACCCCTAATAGCACCTCCCCTATGGGCACTATATTTGGATCATGTCCTTTGTGACCCCATTTAGACACTACCTGGGTCATTATCGGATTAGGCAGTTCCCCTTTCCTAGTAACTACCCCTGTGGTTGAAGAATCCATCCTGTGGATGTGCAAATTCTCCCTAGGTGCAGTAAACCTGAGATAGGTCAAGGCCAACATAGCCCCTTCTTAGTGTGGTCTCTCGCACACCAACAGGGTCCACACAAACATCTAAACAAAATATATATTCACTTATTGATTAGGAGGACAACCTTAGCGGTACCTTTTCACAAACAGGTATCTTATCTTTAGTGTAGTGTCAGCAAAACTCCCTATAGGAATCGCCAAACTACTCTTGAGTTGATATAAGTCCCCAGCGACATTCACTTAGTAGTCACCCTTAAGTCAGATTCAATTTACTGTGCTACCAAGAGGTCACCCCAGCAATTTTTCCCTGATTTAGAAGATGTAAGTATGTTATGCCTTCTTCCTGACATAGTCGTTGCACACTGAAAGGCAACCTCTTAGGTTGGCTAGCTCTACCCCATGGTCAGTAAACTATCCCTTTGGATTTTTAAATTGAGATATGTATGATATAGCACCTTCTCAGTGGGTCCAACACACACTAACATGGTCCAATTAAATCTATCAAATTTGATCGAGCTCACATCCCCAGCAGATTTTCCCTCAATTCAAAATCAAACTATACTAAACAAACTATATGAAATCACATGAAATTAAGATAAAATTAATCATGACTACTTTTGAGTTGGCATAAGCCCCAGACATTCCCTCGAGTCTCTAGGTCGTTGATTTGTTATGCATCCAACAGCCCCAATGGTTGCTCCTTTGGATGATGTAATTCTACTACCCTTCTTCCTAGCACAAACCATTAAAAGGAAACCCCTTAGGTTGTCTAGCTCTACCCCACAGCCGATAGACTACCCCTTTGGATTTGTAAACCTGAGTTAGGTCAAGGCTGATATAGACCCTTCGCAGTGGTTCCATCGCACACCGATAAGATCCATACTAACTCAAATTAAATTAAACTCAATCTAATTTTTCTTAGTGGAGTTAAATCACATCCTTCTCCCTAGTGGAGCCCTAAATCATATATAAACAATTCAAGCAAATAAATCAAATTCAAAACCAACCTCCCCAGTGGAGCCAAATTAAACCAACTCCCCCAAAAGAGTCTAAATTAAAAAAATCCAACCAAACTCTTATCCCCAATGGATACATCCCCAAATCTATGAAATCAAACTCAAATCCCATTCCCGAGCAGATAGCCTGAACCTGCTTCCCTAATGAAAGGTCCATATATCTAATCCCCAGTGAACTCAAGCCCATATCTCTAGCAGATATGCCTCTACATAAATTAAAAAAACAAATTAAAGTCGATTTGATCTTAATCCCAATGGATTATAGATTTTATCCCCAGCAGATCTTCTTTCAATAAATCATATAATCAAATTAACTTCAAACCATATCCCAAGCATAATTTTCTTCTTCTATTCCCTTGACATAGACCCCTCACATGTCATGTGTAGTGTATGTGTGATCCCCTAGCAGATCTCCCTCCATGTCCTTGACATGGAATTCTCATCAAATCTTATTCCTTCTCTTATTCACACTTTCAATACTTCTACCAAAAGCCTTACAATTTATTTGTTCAAATTACATCATCCTAACATTGTAATCAGCATTTTAAGATTTGTGATGGAGCAAGCTCAAACTTACTATACAATATCATGCTAAACATATTATAGTGTGAATTAACACACTATATTATATTATAATATATGACATTATATTATAATTTACTATAATATAATATATTATCTAACATTACACCTCATTAGAATCACTTAAAAAGAACAAATAGCAAAACATTCTCAAAATATGAATAATGTTCATTTTGGATGTAAAATTATTATTTTTCTATTAAAAATACTACAAAATAGCTAAATTTTGGTATTGCATCTTAGTGTGTGTGCCATGAATTTGGCCAAATTCTTCCATCTCAACCTTCAAATTAACATTTTTGTGAGTTTTGACCCAATGTATTATAACAAAAGTAAAACATACTAAAATGTACAATAACATTTAGTAACACACCACCACATTCATATATTTGTGAAGTTATATTGTTATGTTCATTATATTTTAATATGCTTTTGTATAATATATTATCTTACATTACACCTTAAAATGAATCACTTTAAGAAAAAAAATTATCAAATTTGGTTAAGAAATGAATATTTATTTTGGATGCAAAATTCTATTCTTTTGATTAAATGACACACCATAGCACACCCCCAATGATGTTCAGCGTACCTTAAATTTGGCCAAATTTGATCATCTCAGCCTATAAATTAGTATTTTATGAATTATACCAGTACAAACTCTACTACATCATACTATAACAAACTAAGATGTGCTAAACAACAAGTAGTAATACACAATAGTATGCTATAATACATGATGCTACACTATGCTATGGCTTCCTATATTATAATACACTATAACATATTATATTATATTATATTGCATATGACATCACAAGGGATTGCTTAAGATAAAAATAATAAAATTAGTCTAAATAATAAAAAACTATATATTTTAGTCGTATCACTTACATATTTTAAATTGAAATCATATATTATGATTCCATGCTCTTCATATTATGAATTAGGCCGAATTCCACCTTTTAAAGTCTAAATCAACATTTTATAAATAATACTAGTGTAGCTCGCATGATTGTAAAATTCTAAAAGAATTTAAAATGCGCAGAATAATATTTTATGATATATGATGCTATACTATGCTACAACATATAATATTTATTTTGAACATAAAATCTTACTTTTAGACTACAAGTGGCATAGCACACATTTGGTACTACAACCTAATTCTCACTTCAAATTTAAAAAATTTCATCATCTCATTTATTAAATCAATATTTTTATGATTTATATTAATATAGACTATAGGGCACAATACCATAATATACTAAAACATTTCAAAAGATCTTATAACATCCAAAAACACACCACTACATTCTCAAATATATGATGCTACATTACACTATAATATATGATATTATAATATGATTTAGGTTTAGAGTTTAGGGTATTCAATTCCCCAATAATTTAGAGAAAGTCTCTTGAAGACATTTTCTTTAGCTGTCATAACTATGTTAAGATTAGGTCATTCTTTAGATCTACTCCTAATGACATCTATATTCAATGTTTAGGATTTATTTTTTAGGGGTTTATGGTTAGTTTAGGTTAGTTTAGTGTTTAGGGTTTAGGGTTTAGTTTGGTGTTTGGGTTTAGGTTTAGGGTTGTAGGTTTTAGGTTTGGTATGGTTTAGGGTTTGTTTTTTTTAGTTTAGGGTTTAGGGTTTTAGTGTTTAGGGTTTAGGGTTTAATGTTTAGGGTTTAGGTTTAGGTTTAGGGGTTTAGGGTTTTTAGGGTTTAGGGTTTAGGTTTTAGGGTATAGGGTTTTCATTTTAGGTTTAGGATTTAAGTTTTAGTTTAGGGTTTAAGGTTTAAGGTTTTTTTAATAGAGAACAAATTCATATTCAACATTTCTTCTTTTCACATTCATCAACCAAGTAGCACCCCATGTTTTCTAAGACACAAGCGATGACATAAATAAAAAATGAGCACCCATAGAGCAAATCAAAAACCCTAGATAAGTAGAATTGTCTCTAGTGGAAAGACACAGTTTTGAAAGCAGTAGATCGGATCGATGGTTCTTCAATTTCTCCAATTTCCATCAAAACCACCACCCCCTCTCGAGTAGCGGGAACCACCAACATATCCATTATCTCTCCCTCTACCACCATCATGGTTGTAACATTTATAGCTCCTCTCAACTCCATAACCAACACTACTACGACCACCACCTCCATATCCACCAGTACCTCCAAATCACCCACCAGCACTACGATAATCGCCGCCACTACCTTCTCCACTACCACTAGATCTAGACTGAGCTTAGTTGACGGTGATGTTCCTACCATCAAAGTTCTACCCATTCTTATGATTTATAGTTAGTTTATGGTTTAGGGTTTAGGGTTAGTTTAGGATTTAGAGTTTAGGTTTTAAGGTTTGGGGTTTAAGATTTAGGGTTGTAGGTTTAAGATTTTAGAGTTTAGGGTTTAGAGTTTAGGGCTTAGGATTTAGGGTTTAGGGTTTTTGGGTTTTTGGGTTTAGGGTTTAGGGTTGTTAGTTTAGGGTTGCAGGATTAGGGTTTGGGGTTTTGGGTTAGTTTTAGGGTTGAGGGTTTAGGGTTTAGGATTTTTCTAAAAAAAATTTTTAGTAAACTAGTAGGTTTAAGTTTATTTAGTTTATTTTTTATTTATTTGAGTTCATTTCAGCTTATTTTATTTTTTTATTTTTAATTAGGTTTATTTTTTTATTTAGATTAGTTTATTTAATTTAGGTATATTTACTTCAGTTTTGGTTTTTTATTTTAGTTATATTTTTAGGTTTAAATTTATTTTTCAATTGAGTTTTATTTTTATTTTATTTTTAGGTTTAGGTTTTATTTTTTATTTTTAGGTTTATGTTTTTGGTTTTTATTTTAGGTTTATTTTTAGGTTTTATTTTTTAGATTAGGTTTAGGGTTATTTTTAGCTTATTTTATTATATTTAGTTTAGGTTTAGGTTTAGTTTATTTTAGGTTTAGGTTTTTGTTTTATTTATTTTATTTTAGTTTATTTTTGTTTAGGTTTAGGCTAATTTTTTTATATTTATTTTATTTCTATTTTAGCTTTAGGTTTTTTTTTTTAATTTAGGGTTTCGGTTTTCTTTTTTATTTATTTTTTGGTTTTATTTTTTAGGTTTAGGTTTTTATTTTATTTTTTTAGGTTTATTTTATTTTTAGTTTTTATTTTATTTAAGTTTTTTATTCTTAGATTTATTGTAATTTTTTAGTTTAGTTTTGGTTTTTCTTTATTTTATTTTAGTTTATTTTTATTTATTATTTTATTTTATTTGTAGGTTTAGGTTTCGGTTTTAGTTTAGGATTTTATTTTTTTAAATTTTTTTATTTATGCTTAAGTTTTCTTAATAATTTTATTTTTTAGGTTTTATTTAATTTAGATTTAGATTGTGGTTTAGGTTTAGGGTTTAGTTTAGGATTTTGGGTTTAGGGTTTAGTTTTAGTATCATTTGGGTTTACTTATGGTTGGAAGGTTGTGGTCATTAGTGGAGCTTTAAGGATGAGGATTTAGGGAGGTTTAGGGTAGGGAGGGGTTTATAGTGTGGCCTGGGTTTAGTTTATGGTTTAGGGTTAAGGTCAGTTGGAGTGATCAGGTTTAATGTTTAGGAGTGGTTAGGGAGTGGTGGTTTTTGAATGGGGTTTAGTATTTAGTAGGTGGCCTGGGGTTTGGTGGTAGGGTTTAGAGAAAAAAAATGAGAGTTAGTTTATTTAGTTTATTTAGTTTATTTATTTATTTAGTTTATTTTTTTTTATGTAGGTTTAGTTTTATTTTATTTTTTTGTTGATTTATTTAGTTTATTTACATTAGTTTATTTTAGGTTTAGGTTTAAGTTTTAGTTTAGTTTTATTTTATTTACTTTTAGGTTTAGGTTTTATTTTTAATTTTAGGTTTTGGTTTAGGTTTTATTTTATATTTTAGGTTTAGTTAGATTTTTATTTTATTTTATTTAGGTTTTATTTTTAGTTTAAGTTTAGGTTTATTTTTAGTTTATTTTATTTTATTTAGTTTAGGTTTTAGGTTTAAATTATTTTTTGTTTAGGTTTAGGTTTTATTTATTTTAGTTTAGGTTTAGGTTTATTTTATTTTCTTTATTTTTGGTTTAGGTTTTTTTTTTTAGTTTAGGTTTTATTTTTTTTTATTTATTTTTTAGGTTTATTTTTTTAGGTTTAGGTTTTATTTAGTTTAGTTTTATTTTATTTTAGGTATATTTTAAATTTTATGTTTAGTTTTATTTTATTTAGGTTTTTTATTTTTAGGTTTATTTTATTTTTAGTTTAGTTTAGGTTTTTATTTATTTTATTTTTGTTTAGTTTTTATATTTTTTTATATTTTTATATTTAAGTTTATGTTAAGGTTTAGGTTTAGGTTTTAGTTTAGATTTTTATTTTGTTTTATTTTATTTGAGTTTTTTTTTTTTTAGGTTTTATTTACTTTAGGTTTAGGTTTTTAGGTTTTTAGGGTTTATGGTAGTTTTTATTTTAGGATCATGGTTTATGGTATGGGTCTTTAGGGTTCTGTAGGTTTAGGTTAGGTTTAGGGTTTAGGTTTGGGGTTTAGGGTTTAGGTTTAGGGGGTTTGTTTTTTTTTAGGGTTTGTAGTTTTAGGTTTAGGGGTTGTTGGTTTTATTTGTTATTATTTTTCATTTTTTATTTTTTTTTAAATTAGTAAACCAGGGTTTAGTTTTATTTAGTTTATTTATTTTTTATTTTTATGTAGGTTTACTTTTATTTTTATTTAGTTTAGTTAATTTATTTTAAGTTTATTTATTTTAATTTATTTTATATCTTTAGGTTTAGGTTTATTTTTTAGTTTAGTTTTTTTTTATTTTTTTATTTTAGGTTTAGGTTTTATTTTTTATTTTATTTTTCATAGGTTTAGGATTTAGGATTTTATTGTAGTTTTATTTTTAGGTATTATTTTTTAGTTTAATTTTTGGTTTATTTTTGTTTCATTTTATTTTATTTAGGATTTAGGTTTAGGTTTAGGTTTAGCTTTTATATATTTTAGTATAGTTTATTTTAGTTAAAGGTTTGATTTATTTTGTTTTTATTTAAGGTTTAGTTTTTTTTTTAGTTTAGGGATTTGGTTTTATCTTTTATCTATCTTTAGGTTTATTTTTTAGGATTAGGTTTTTATTTCATTTTATTTAAGTCTATTTAATTTTTATTTTAGGTTTAGTTTTTATTTTATTTTAGTTTTTTATTTTTTAGTTTAGTTTAGGTTTTTATTTATTTTATTTTACTATAGTTTACATTTTTTATTTTATTTCTTTTAAGGCTTAGGTTTAGGTTTAGATTTTGGTTTTAGTTTATGTTTTTTTATTTTATTTTTCACTTTATTTTGGTCCATGTTTTTTTATTTTTTTTTTATTTTTAAGATTTATTTTGTTTAGGTTTAGGTTTTTAGGTTTTTAGGGTTTAGGGTTTAGGGTTAAGGGTTTAAGGTTTGGGGATATAGGGTTTGGGGTTTAGGGTCTGGGGTTTTGGGTTTAGTGTTTAGTGTTTAGGATTAGGGGTTTTTTTTAAATTTTTTGTATTATTTTTTATTTTTAGGGTTTAAGGTTTAGGGTTTATGGTTTAGGGTTTAGGTTATAGGTTTACGGTTCAAGTTTTAGTTTAGGGTTTTGGGTTTTTTTAGCAGAGAATAAATTTAGATTCAACATTTCTTCTTTTCGATTTCTTCAACCAAGTAACACACTGACTTTTCTATGACATAAGCGAAGACATAAATAAAAAATTAGCTCACATGGAGCAAATTAAAAACCTTAGATAACTAGAACCATCTCTACAATAAAGGCATGGTTCTGTAAGCAATAGAATGGGTCGGTCGTTCTTCAATTTCCCTAGTTCCCATCAGAACCACCCCAGCCTCTCAAGTAGCAAGATCCACCATCATATCCCCAATCTCTCCCTCTGCCACCACCACGACTGTAAACTATGTCGCTCCTCACACCCCCATAACCACCACTGCTCGGACCACCACCTCAATATCCATGAGGACCTTCAGATCCCCCACCACCACGCGATAACTGCTGCCTCTACCTTCGCCTCCACCACCATCTTGACTGAGCTTGGTTGACGGTGATGTTCCTGTCGTCATGCTTTGACCCATTCTTAGGGTTTAGCTTAAGGTTTTAGTTTATTTTTTAATTTATTTAGTTATTTTAGATTTTGATTTAGGTTTTGGGGTTTAGGGTTTAGGGTTTAGGGTTTAGGGTTAGGGTTGGGGTTTAGGGTTTAGGTTTAGGTTTGTGGTTTAGGTCAGTTAGGGTTTGTGGGCTATTTTTGGGTAGTAGAGTTTAGGGGTTTGGTAGGTTTAGGTTTAGGGTTTTGTAGGGTTTAGGTTTAGGGTAGGTTTGGAGTTTAAGTTTGGGTTTAGGATTTGGGTTTAGGTGGTTTGGGTTTAGGGGTTTGTGGATTGGGTGGTTTTAGTTAGTATTAGGTAGTGGGGTTTAGGTTTAGTGGTTTAGGGTTTTAGGGCCTAGGTTTATGGTTTTAGTACAGAGTTTAGGTTTAGTGATTTGTGGGTTTAAAGTTAGGGTAGGGTTTAGGGTATGTAGTTGGGTAGGGTTATTTTATTATTATTATTTTGGTTTATTTTATTTTATTTTGATTTAGTTTTATTTTATTTTATTTATTTTAGTTTATTTTATTTTTTATTTATTTTTAAGGTTTTATTTTTTAGGTTGAGGTATTTTAATTATTTAGTTTATTTTATTTTATTTTTAGGTTTAAGTTATTTTATTTTAGGTTTAGGTTTAGCTTTTATTTTATTTTTAGGTTTAGGTTTTGGTTTTATTTTATTTTTTAGGTTTATTTTATTAGTTTATTTATTTTTACTTTATTTTATTTATTTAGTTTATATTTAGGATTATGATTAGGTTTAGTTTAGTTTTAAGGTTATTTTATTTTAGTTTAGTTTATTTTAGTTTATGTTTATTTATTTTATTTTATTTGGTTTTTTTTTTAGGGTTTAAGTTTTTTTAATTTATTTTAAGTTTATTATTTGGGTTTAAGTTTTTATTTAGTTTTTAGTTTAGTTTAGCTTTTTATTTATTTTATTTTAGTTTTATTTAGATATATTTATTTATTTTATTTTTAGGTTTTATTTAATTTAGGTTTAGGTTTTTAGCTTTTTAGGGTTTAGGGTTTAGGGTTAGTTTAGGGTTCCCTTTTTTTGGGTTTAGGGTGTGGGGATTAGGTTTTAGGGTTTAAGGTTTTAGTGTTTAGGGTTTAGGGTTTAGGGTTTGGGGTTTAGGTTTTAGGTTTAGGGTTCTTGGGTTTAGGGTTTTTAGTTTTTTTTAACATAGAATAAATTCATATTCAACACTTCTTCTTTTCAATTTCATCAACCAAGTAACGCACCAAGTATTTTAAGATACAAGAGATGACATAGATAAAAAATGAGCACGGATAGAGCAAATAAAAAACCTTAAACAACTAGAGTCATCTCTACTGTAAAGACACAGTTCCATAAGCAGTAGATTGAATCGAGCATTCTTTAGTTTCTCTAGTTCCCATCAGAACCTCCCCAGCCTCTCGAGTTGCCGGATCCACCTTAATATTCTCGATCTCTCCCTCCGCCACCACCACGGCTGTAACATACCTTTCTCCTCCCACCTCCATAACCACCACTACTCTAACCACCACCTCCATATCCACCAGCACCTCTAGATCCCCCACCACCACCGCAATAACCATGCGCTTCACCTCCACATCCAAATCTAAAGAGCTGCTGAGTGATGTTCCCTGCCAAAGTCGCCCATTCTTAGGGTTTAGATTTAGGTTTATTAGGTTTTTAGGTTTATTTTATAATTTATTTAGAACTTTAGGTTTAAGTTTAGGTTTGGGTTTAGGTTTAGGTCTGTGGTTAAGTTGGGTTGTGGGGTTTAGGGTTTGTGGGTTTAGATTGGTTTGGAGGTTTAGGGTTTTAAGGTTTAGTTTGGGTTTTGGATTTAGGGTTTAGGCTTTTGGTTTAGAGTTTAGGTTTGTAGATTTTAGGGGTTTAGGTTTAAGTTTAGGTTAAGCATTTAGTTTAGTCAAGATTTAGGGTTTGGGTTTTAGGGTTTATTATTTTAGGTTTGGGGTTTAAGTTAGGTTTAGGTTTAGGCTTTAGGGTTCAGTTTAGGATTTATGGTTTCAGTTTTAGGATTAGGTATAGGTTTAGGTTACCTAGGGTTGGTTAGGGTTTAGGGTTTAGTTGACCAATTTAAGATAATTGTAGGCTTTGGTTTCAATTTATTTGGATTTGGTTTTATTTAGGCCAATTTGAAGCTTTAGGTCAGGTTGGGCTAAGTAGGTTGGTTGGGTTTAACTAGGTTTAATTGGGTCCAATCATGGCTTTGGTAAAGTTCAACAATTAATTTGTAATGAACTTGAGCCATTGGTTGCAATCAATTTGGGTCAACTTGGGCCAGTGGGCCAAGTGGGTTTGGTTTGACTCAATTGAAGGTCAAGTTATATTCAAAAATTGATTTTGATTTGGTATGAATCATTGGTTTCAAGGGATTTGGCTTAGGTTGCAATTTGGCTAGTTTGGGTTCATATAGGTTAAGGGGTTAACTCAAATGAGTTAACTTGGTTTGACGTATGATAATTGATCAACCTAGGGTGATCAATAATCATGATGGGAGGTTTTGATGAGCTTGGTTCAATCCAATTTAGGTAGGATTAGAACTTGGCTCAAATAGGTTAAATTGGTCACTTTTGGTCAAGTGGACCAATTGGGTTTAGTTGGCTTGATTTTGGGCTGAGTTCATATATGGATTTGGGATTGATATATAAATTCAATTACAATTGGCCTGGGTTCAAATGTGTTTTGGTTCATTTGAACATTTTAAGTCAGGTTAAGTTGGGTTTGTCTTGATTTTGGTTTGGTGATTGTAAATTTCATTTATATTTGTGAATATGATTGAAGGTATGATTGATTCATGAGAAAACCAATTGAATTTGGGTTTTGGAATAAAGGAATTTGGCGAAGTCCATGGAGTTGGGTCATATGGCTTAGGTTTGGATTTTGATTTAGTTTGATTTAGTTTTGATGATTTAAATGTATATTTCATTTAAAATTGTGAAGATGATTGAAAATATGATTGATTTGTGAGAAAATCAATTGAGTTTGACTTGATTTGGATTAATATTTGGCTAAGTCCATGGGATAGGTCATATGGCTTAGGAATGGTTTTGATTTAATTTGATTTAGTTTGATTTATTTTTGATCATTTGAATGTAGATATGATTTATATTTAGAAATATGATTGAAGTTATAAATTGATTATGAGAAAATCAATTGATTTTGGATTGGTTTGGATTAATATTTGGCAAAGTCCATGGGATATGTCATATGGCTTAGGATGGGTTTCAAGTTTCAATTTGATCATGGGCTTGAATCATTTGGTTTTCGAATTTGGGTTTGGATTTGGATTTGAATTTGATGTTTGAATTGAACATGAGGTTTGGTTTGAGAAGGTGAACCTGGATTGGATTTGGGTTATAGGGTAGGTGGATTATCCTAATCCCTAAGGCATAACCTAAACTAATGGCTACCCTTTATAAGTCTTTAGGCTTAGGTTAAGTGTTTACCTAATTGTTAGAATGGTCTTATGACTAGGAAAGTCTTAGTGTCTAGAAGACCCCTTAGTCTAAGATGGGAAGATTGAATCCGTGCTCCAAAAGTGTTTCCCTTGGAGATAGATTATTGGAAGACCAAAGCCAAATTTCACAATATATACTTGGATACATCTTTCAACGCTTTGCTTGGGAGACCATGGATACATGAGAACAACATAGTTCCATCATCTCTACATCAGTCTATAAAGTTTATGAGAGCTGGGATCGTCTACTGTGTCAAAGGAGATCTCAAGCCAATTACAGTTCACAAAGTCGGTATATATGAGGATGCGGCTTACTACCCCTCAAAATCAACAAGTCTAGTCTCACGAACTTGGCCAAAGTTTAAAACTAAAAAACAAAAAAGAAAAAGAAAAACAAAGAGAAAAAGAAAAAGAAGAGAAAATAGAAAATGAGAATGAAAATAAAAGGGAGTGTAAATAAATTTGGAGGAGGAAGTGGAGCATGACATTAGATTCCACTCACAGTTCATTACTCCATTCAAACATATGGGTTGAACAATCTGACCTCCACTAGTCAGAGGAAGAGGTTAGTTTGGAGGTAGTCCCAGGGGTGGAAAACCTCCTTATTTCCCACCCAATAAAAGATATATCCTAGCTACCAAGAGTACACCTGTTATCCATATAAACTTAGAATCTAGTTTATAAGATGACTCTTATATGGTTAGCACACCAGCCAGCTCTTCTGAGTAGTAGATTTTCTAGGATGTGAACTTGAACCAGATAGCATATTCAAAGCAAAGCATAAGTGTATTCAAGTCTATATGTGAAACTGTTAGGCATCAGTTGGGAATCTTAGCTCTAACCCCACTTGTCCCTCATAAAGGGTTTGTGTCAAGGAAGCCCCTAAGGCATCCAAGAAGACTGAGGTTCTTCGGGAGCATCATCCTCAAGTCAAGAAGTTAATATAGAACACTAGGATAACTCATATAAAGATTTAATAAAAATATATTTTGTTTGGTTCTTGCCTTCTGTTCATAATTTAGTAAAGAAATGATTAATTCCACACAATTGGTCAAAGCATAGGTCTAAAGAATATGGAAGACCAAATTCAAAAGCTCTCAATCAAGATCAGATTTACTGGTGGGGTCCGATGATGATGATGACATGCTAGTCATCACCAATCATTTGGAATTGATAGGTTCTTTTAAATCACATTAACTCATATGAGTCGCGTGCTTAGAAACTTTAGATAATCTAGATTATTTTGAAGTCAAAGATGCACCACCAAAGTTCGAAGAAGAGATCAAGTCAACCATCGATGAGCTCAGAAAATAAACTTAGGAACTCAAGAAGATCCATGCCTGACATACATCATTCTTTATTGAATGAAATTGAAACTAATGACTTAGTTAGGTTGTTGACTTAGTTTAAGGACTACTTTGCATGGAGTTATGAAGAGATGCCTGGTTGGTTCTTGATGTAGTAGTCCATAAACTAGTAATAGAGCTACTGCTAACCCTATCAAGCAAGCTCCTAGATGCATGTGATTAGACATAGAACATAAGGTCATTTCTGAAGTCAAGAAACTGATCGATGTTGGCTTCATCTAGAAAGAAAAATACCCTACCTGATTAGCCAATGTCATCCCAATTAAGAAAAAACTGGTCAAATTCATATATGTCAATTTTAGTGATTTAAATAGGCATGTCCAAAAGACGAATTTCCACTCCCAATCCTGCACTGATGGTGGAAATTCATCTCATGCGCCTTCTTTCATGGATGGCTCATCTAGATATAACAAAATAAAGATGGCCCTTGAAATGAAAGAAACACTATTTTTAGAACCCTAATCAAAATCTATTACTATAAGGTCATGCCTTTTAGCCTTAAAAATGTTGGTGCTACATACTAGCATGCTATGACTTGAATCCTTGATGAACTCATTCATCATCAAGTTGAGTGCTATGTCGATGATTTTATGGTCAAAAGTAGAGAAAGGAAGACCATCTCTTTGACATGAGAGTAGTTTTCAAAGAGTTAAGATAATTTAACCTCAAAATGAACCCCTGAAGTGTGCATTTGGAGTAGCTTTAGGAAAATTCCTTGTGTTTGTTGTCTGCACAAGGGAATCGAAATTGATCCGAGATGATCAAGGCGATATTAGAAATGCCACCCCTGAAAAGTCTAACTCCGCTCAGATCATTCCAAGGGCAGTTCTCGTATCTAAGAAGCTTTATATCCAACCTATCAGGAAGATGTCAGCCATTCTCAACACTTATCAAAAAGGATGCCTAGTTCAAGTAGGATGACAAGTGTGTACATGCCTTCGAAGAAATCAAGCATTACCTGATGACGCCGCTGGTTTTAGCAGTCCATCTCTCAAGCAAGCTGCTCATACTTTACACTAATTCATTAGATGAGTCCTTTGGTGCTTTGTTGGCCCAAGCTAATGATGGCGAGAAGGAAAATGCACTCTACAACCTCAGCTGTCGCCTAATCCCTACTGAGGCTAATTATCCACCCATTAAGAGACATTGCCTAGCTTTAATCTGTGCATCCCAAAAGATACAACACTACATGCTTCCTCATAAGGTGAATTTAATCTCTAGGATCAATCCACTATCATATCTCATGATACGGTCGATGCTATCCAGACGGTTGGCACGATGGTCCATGATCCTCTTGGTTTGACATTACCTTCGCACTCCCGATGAAAGGATAAGCACTAGCAGATTTCTTAGTAGCACACCCACTTCCTATTGACTCTTCGCTTACTGATAATCTCCCCGATGAACAAATCATAAACTTAAGGGATACTAGCATTCACCGCTGGGAGAATTACTTTGATGGTGCGGCTTCCTCTCAAAGAGGACAAGAACCATAATCTATAATTCCAGGAAAGGCAAGGGTAGGAATAGGTCTCTTTACTCTAGACCGTGATGTAATGAGATTCTCATATCATCTATCCAATCCATGCACCAAAAACAAAGCTGAATATGAGGCTCTAATGATTGGTCTAGAGTTAGTCGTTACTCTAAGCATCTAGAACATCAACATCTTCGAGGATTCTCAACTAGTTATCAACCAAATCATTGGGTCTTATAAGGTTATAAAGCTCTATCACTGCCATAAGTACACCATAGAGTTATTGGCCCAAATCTTAGAGATTATCATTTATAAGATTCCATAAGGAGAGAATGTCATAACGTATGCTTTAGCCAAGCTTTCCAAGGAGTTGGTATGTCTAGAGGATGAGTCCATATCAACAAAGGTCCAAAATAGACAAGTCTTATCCCTTAATGATATTGAACTCATCAAAAAGTACTCTCTTGAAGGGGAGGTTGCCATTGCCAAGATGGGAGAGGAGTTAGATTGGAGGCAACCATTCATGGATTACCTAAATAAAGGCAAACTACCTCAAGAGAAGTCCCAAGCCTATCAAATGAAGCATAGAGCACTTTCCTACACTCTTGTGGATGGTGTCTTGTACCGGTGGTCTTTTGATCATAGTGATTACATTATTTAGACAAGCACAAAGCCCGTAAGATCGTCAGATTAGGATACCACTGGTCATCAATGATCAAAGATTACATGGATATAGCTAGGCAATGCCACTAATGTCAAATACACGATGTGGTCTTACACCAACCACCCAACATTCTACATCCTATATTGGCCTCATGGCCATTCAAGTGTTGGGGTATAGACATAGTGGGTCCAATTGATCCTCCTTCTTCCAAGGGTCATCAGTTCATCTTAGCTACTAACTACTTTTCCAAATGGGCTAAGGTGATCCAAAGAGGTCACTGCTTAGCAAGTGCTCTAGTTTTTTAGGAACCATATCATATAGGTTCGGAGTGCCTCGATGAATTATATCTGATAATGGTTCTACATTCAAGAGCACTAAGATCAACAACTTTGCCCAGAGACATAACATTGATTGGAGATATTCTACCATCAACTACCCGAGGGCAAACATCAGAGTAGAATCCATCAACAAAACTTTCATCCACAAACTAAAGAAGACACTTAACAACAACAAGCGATAGTAGCATGAGAAGTTAGTTGTAGCCTTTTGGCTTACCACACCACATATAGAACTCCAACTCAGTCTACTCTTTTCTCTTTAGTGTATAAGTCCGAAGCTATTCTACCATTAGAAGTCCAACTCCCATCACTAAAGATAGCTGTGGTTAATAAGATCACAATAGAGTAGAATGCCAAGTTATAGAAGAGCTCGAAGGTTTGGAGGAGAGACGCTTGAGGGCATGCCAAAATGTTGAGTTGTACAAAGCTAAAATGATTCAAGCTCACAACAAGTTGGTTCATCCTAGAGCTTTTCAAGGCTTATTTTAGTTCTAAGGAGATTGATTGTTGCCCATCGCAAGATGGGAGGGAAGTTTGAACCCACTTAGGAAGGCCCTTTTGCCATAGAGAAGGCCTACCAAGGAGGATTTTTTTCAGCTTATTAAACATAAGGGAGAGTGACCAATGCTTTCAATCAATGAACTCTACTAAAGAAATATTATAAATCATGTTTGAAAATAATTATCATCAATAAAAATTTTATTTTGAATTCAATCTCTTCCATGTTGAAAGTGTTCTTGTTTGTGAATCTGCCATGATGTGTTTAGGGTAGGTGTAAAGAACCTGAGTGGCTTCCTATCCTTCATTGACACAACACAAATACAAACTACATAAACATATAAAATAAACAAATATCTATTATCTTGAGCTACTCTAAGTTGAGATACAGCCCCAGTGGAACTCACTCAATAGTTGCTCTAGATCGCCATGCTACCCCTAAGTGTGTCACCCGTGGTCTTCTTGCTTTGGAGGATGTAAGTATGCTATGCTTTCTTTCCTTTTGGCTACACCACCAGAGTGCCTTGTTAGTTTGTAGGCCATGCGTGGTAAGCTACCTCATGTTAGATTTGTTTAAGAGGATGTGAGTCTACTATGCTTTCTTTATGGTTTAGCCTTCGTGCAATAACTTTGGTTGAGTATATTTGAGGTTTAGGATAAGTCCCCTAGTGGCTCCTTCTCTCTTGATTGCTTCAAGGCTGGGTCCAATCCTTCCTCGAGGCTCCCCGCTTAGTAGTCACTCTTGGTTAGATAGTATCTATCCCACTGATGATAGACTATTCTGATGATTAATTCTACTCAAAATGTTGTAAGCCTACCTGCTTTCTTTTTAGATTGATCATTGTACACTAACGAGCACCATAGGTTGGTTGGTTCTCACTATGCTGATGGATACACCACTCATGCTAACGGATACACCTTAGGTTGGTTGGTTCTTGCACCTTAGGATACAGCACTCATGGCAGGTCTAAGTCTGCTACACTTTCTCCTTGAGTTGGCCATTGTACACCTATAGTGCTTCTTTTATAAGGCTTAGGATAACACACCTAGTAGCACCTCTCCTGTGGGGACTATATTTGGATCACATCCTTTGTGACCCCATTTAGACACTACCAGGGTTACTATCGGATTGGATAGTTCCCCTTTCCTAGTAACTACCCCTATGGTTGGAGAATATATCCTGTGGATGTGCAAATTCTCCCTTGGTCTAGTAAATCTAAGATAGGTCAAGGCAACTTATCAGTGGTTCCATCACACACCGACATTGTCTATAAATTAAATATATCACATTGGACTGAGCTCACATCCCTAGTAAATTTGCCTTCAATTTGAAATCAAACTAAACCAGACAAACCATATCAAATCACATGAAATTAAGATAAAATTAATCCTGACTACTTTTGAGTTGACATAAGTCCCCACATTCACTTAACGCCTAAGTTTGATTTGTTGTGCATCCAAGGTCACCCAGATCTTCTCGCTTTGGAAGATGTAAGTCCGCTATGCCTTCTTCCAAGCATAGTTGCACACCAAAAATTAGATCTTCCCGCATGAGACTACCCCTTTGGATTTGTAAACCTGAGGTAGGTCAAGGTTGATATAGCCCCTTCTCAGTGGATCCATCGCACAATGACAGGGTCCATACATTAATGCAGATTAAATTAAACCCAATTTGATTTTCCCAATGGTGTTAACTCATACCCTTCACCTTAGTGGAGCCCCAAATCATATACAAACAAGTTAGGCATATAAATCAAATTCAAAACCAACCTCCCTAGTAGAGCCAAATTAAACCAACTCCCCTAGTAGAGTCTAAATCAAAGAAATCCAACCAAATTCTTATTCCCAGTGGATACATCCCCAAATAAAGCTATAAAATCAAACTCAAATCCTAATCCCCAGTGGATAGCCCGAACCTTCTTCCATAGTGGAATGTTAATATACCTTATACCTTATGGACTCAAGCCCATATCTCTAGTAGATATGCCTCCATAAAAATTAAAACAAAATAAATTAAAGTTAATTCGATCTTAATCCTTGATGGATTATAGATTCCTATCCCCAGTGGATCTTTTTTTCACAAATCATATAATTAAGTCAACTTCAAACCTTATCCCTAGCAAATTTTCTTCTTCTATTCCCTCAACATAGACATGTCATGTACATTGCATGTGTGATCCCATAGCGGATCTCCCTCCATGTCCTTGACATGGAATTCTCATCAAATCTTATTTATTCTCAAAAGCATACTTTTAATACTTCAACCAAAATCCTAACAATATATTCATTAAAATTACATCATCTTAACATTATAATCAACATTTTATAATTTGTGAGGGTGCAAGCTCAAACAAACTATACAATACCATGCTAAACATATTATAGTGTGAATTAACACACTATATTAGTGGATACATCCCCAAAAAAAAATCTATGAAATTAAACTCAATTCCCAATCCCTA
Source organism: Cymbidium sinense (assembly GCA_021442155.1). Classification (NCBI taxonomy): domain Eukaryota; kingdom Viridiplantae; phylum Streptophyta; class Magnoliopsida; order Asparagales; family Orchidaceae; genus Cymbidium; species Cymbidium sinense. The sequence goes on along the minus strand of CM038214.1, from coordinate 320,721,877 downwards.
GTAGATAGCTTGAACCTGCTTCCCTAGTGGAAGGTTCATTTACCCGTTCCCCAGCAAACTCAAGCCCATATCTCTAGCAGATATGCCTCCACATAAATTAAAACAAAATAAATTAAAGTCAATTCGATCTTAATCCCCAGTGGATTATAGGTTCTTATCCCCAACGGATCTTCTTTCCACAAATCATATAATCAAATCAACTTCAAACCTTATACCCAGTAGATTTTCTTTTTCTATTCCCTCAACATAGGCCCCTCAGATGTCATGTCCAGTGCATGTGTGATCCCCTAGCAGATCTCCCTCCATGTCCTTGACATGGAATTCTCATCAAATCTTATTTATTCTCTTTTGCACACTTTTAATACTTTAACCAAAAGCCTAATAATTTATTCATTCAAATTACATCATCCTAACATTGTAATCAGCATTTTATGTTTTGTGATGGTGCAAGCTCGAACTAACTATACAATATCATGCTAAACATATTATAGTGTGAATGAACACACTATATTATATTATAATATATGATGTTATATTACAATTTGTTATAGTATAATATATTGTCTAACATTACACCCCATTAGAATAACTCAATAAGAACAAATAACAAAACTTTATCAAAATATAAATAATGTTCATTTTGGATGTAGAATTATTATTTTTCTATTAGAAATGCTACAAAATAGATTAATTTTGGCATTACTTCTTGGTGTGTGCCATGAATTTAGCCAAATTCTTCTATCTGAACCTTCAAATTAACATTTTTATGAGTTTTGACCCAATGTATTATAAGTAAGTAAAACATACTAAAATGTACAATAGCATTTAGTAACACACCACCACATTCATATATTTGTGAAGTTATTTTGATATGTTCATTATATTTTAATATGCTTTCATATAATATATTATCTTACATTACACCTTAAAATGAATCACTTTAAGCAAAAAATTTATCAAATTTGGTTGAAAAATGAATATTTATTTTGGAAGCAAAATTCCATTCTTTTGATTAAATGACACAACATAGCACACCCCCAATGATGTTCCTTAAAGCTTACCTTAAATTTTGCCAAATCCCATCATCGCAGCCTATAAATCAATATTTTTATGAATTGTACCGATACAAACTCTACTACATCATACTATAACAAGCTAAAATATTCTAAACAATAAGTAGTAATACACAATAATATGCTATAATGCATGATGCCACACTATGTTATGGCATCCTATATTATAACACACTATACCATATTATATTATATTATATTGCATATCACATCACAAGGGATTTCTTAAGATAAAAAATCATAATATTAGTGTAAACAATAAAAAAGTATATATTTTAGTCGTATCACTTACATATTTTAAATTGAAACCATATATTATGATGCCATGCTCAACTATTATGAATTTGGCCAAATTCCACCATTTTAAAGTCTAAATCAACATTTTATAAATAATGCTAGTGTAGGCTCAACTGCATGATTGTAAAATACTAAAATAAGTTAAAATACATAGAACAATATATTATGATATATGATGTTATACTATGCTACAACATATAATATTTAATTTGAACATAAAATCTTACTTTTTAGACTAAAAGTTACATAGCACACCTTTGGTACTACAACCTAATTCCCACTTCAAATTTAACAAATTTTATCATCTCATTTATTAAATCAATATTTTTATGGTTTATAATAATATGGACTATAGGGCACAATACCATAATATACTAAAACATTTCAAAACATCTTATAACATCCAGAAACACAGCACTACATACTTAAATATATCATGCTACATTGTACTATAATATACAATATTATAATATGATTTAGGTTTGGGGTTTAGGGTATTCCAATCTCTAATAGTCAAGGGAAAGTCTCTTGAAGACATTTTCTTTAGCTACCATAACTATGTTAGGATTAGGTCATTCTGTAGATCTACTCCTAATGACATCTTTATTCAAGGTTTAGGGTTTAGGGTTAGTTTAGGGTCTAGGATTTAAGGTTAGTTTAGGGTTTAATGTTTATGGTTTAAGGTTTAGGGCTTAGGGTTTAAGGTTGTAGGTTTTAGGGTTTAGGGTTTGGGGTTTGGGTTTAGGGTTTATGGTTTAGGGTTTAGGGTTTAGGGTTTAGGGTTTCAGGTTAGTGTTTAGGGTTTAGGGTTTTTAGGGTTTATGGTTTAGGGTTTAGGGTTTAGGGTATAGGGTTTTCGTTTTAGGTTTATGGTTTAAGTTTTAGTTTAGAATTTAGTGTTTAGGGTTTAAGAATTTTTTTTAACATAAAATAAATTCAGATTCAACATTTCTTCTTTTTGATTTCATCAACCAAGTAGCACCCCAAGTTTTTTAAGAGATAAGCGATGACATAGATAAAAAATGAGCACCCATAAAGCAAATCAAAAACCCTAGATAAGTAGAATTGTATTTATAGTAAAGATAAAGTTCCATAAGCAGTAGATCGGATCAGTTGTTCTTCAGTTTCTTCAATTTCAATCAGAACCACCACCACCTCTTGAGTAGCTGGATCCGCCATGATATCTATGATCTCTACCTTTGCCACCACCACAGTTGTAACCTCCATCACTCCTCCCGGCTCCAACACCTCCAGATCCCCACCCTTCTTGCGATAATGCTACCTGCCTTCACCTCCACCTCTGATCTAGGCCGAGTTGGGGTGATGTTATCCATCAAAGTTCTGCCCATTCTTAGGGTTTATGGATTGTTAAGGGTTTAGGGTTTGGAGTTTAAGGTTTAGGGTTGTAGGTTTCACAGTTTAGGGTTTAACATTTAGGGTTTAGGGTTTAGGGTTTTAGGGTTTAGTATTTAGGGTTTAGGGTTTTGGGTTTAAGGTTTAGGGTATAGGGTTTTAGGGTTAATGGTTGTAGTTTTAAGGTTGTAGGATTAGGGTTGTAGGTTAAGGGTATGGGGTTTAGGGTTAGTTTTAGGGTTTAGGATTTAAGATTTAGGGTTTAGGGTTTAAGATTTAGGGTTTAGGGTTTTTTTTTTAATTAAGTCAACCGGTAGGTTTAAGTTTATTTAGTTTATTTTTTCTTTATTTGAGTTCATTTTAGTTTATTTTATTCTTTATTTTTATTTAGGTCTATTTTTTATTTTTATTTAGTTTAGTTTATTTATTTTAGGATTAGTTATTTCAGTTTAGGTTTTTTATTTTAGTTTATTTTTTAGGTTTAGGTTTAATTTTTAGTTGAGTTTTATTTTTATTTCATTTTTTAGGTTTAGGTTTTATTTTTTATTTTTAGGTTTAGCTTTAGCTTTTTATTTTATTTTTTTAAGTTTAGGTTTTAGGTTTTTATTTGAGGTTTATCTTTAGGTTTATTTTTTAGTGCAGGTTTAGGTTTATTTTTTGTTTATTTTATTTTATTTGGTTTAGGTTTATGTTTAGGTTTAGTTTATTTTATGTTTAGGTTTAGGTTGTATTTATTTTAGTTTAGGCTTAAGTTTATTTTATTCTTATTTTAGGTTTTAGTTTTTATTTAATTTTTATTTAATTTTTTTAGTTTTATTTTATTTTTAATTTCTATTTTATTTAGGTTTTTTATTCTTAGGTTTATTTTATTTTTTAGATTAGTTAAGTTTTTTATTTATTTTATTTTAGTTTATTTTTATTTTAATATTTTATTTCATTTTTAGGTTTAAGTTTAGGTTTTAGTTTAGGTTTTTATTTTATTTTAATTTTTTGTTTTATTTAAGCTTAAGTTTTATTTATTTATTTTATTTTTAGATTTTATTTAGTTTAGATTTAGTATTTTAGGTTTTTAGGGTTAAGGGTTTAGGGTTTAGGGTTTAGTGTTTAGGGTTTAGGGTTTGAGGGTTCAAGGTTTAAGGTTTAGGATTAGGGTCTAGGGATTAGGGTTTAGTATTTAAGCTTTAGGGTTTATGGTTTTTAGGGTTAGCTTAGGGTTAGTTTAGGATTTAGGGTTTAGGGTTTAGGCTTTAGGGTTTAGGGTTTAGGGTTTAGGGTTTATGGTCAAGGGTTTAGGGTTTAGAGTTAGGGTTAGGGTTAGAGTTTAGGTTTAGTGTTTAGGGTTTAGAGTTTCAGATTTAGGGTTAGTTTAGGGTTTTAGGTTTTTTAGGGTTTAGGGTTTAGGGTTTAAGATTGTTGATTTAGGGTTTAGGGTTTAGGGTTAGTTTTTGGGTTTAGGGTTTAAGGTTTAGGGGTTTTTTTAAAAAAAAATTAAGTAAACCATTAGGTTTAGGTTTATTCAATTTATTTATTTTATTTTAAAGATATTTTATTTTATTTTATTTTATTTTTTATTTTTATTTAGTTTGGTTTATTTATTTTAGGTTTAGGTTTAGGTTTTTTTTTTATTTAGTTTCTTTATTTATTTTAGGTTTTGGTTTTATTTTTTATTTTTAGGTTTAGGTTTAGGTTTCTATTTCATATTTTTATGTTTAGGTTTTAGGTTTTTATTTTGGGTTTATTTTTATGTTTTATTTTTTAGTTTATGTTTAGGTTCATTTTTTTATTTATTTTTATTTAGTTTAGGATTTAGGTTTATGTTTTACTTATTTTAGTTTAGTTCATTTTAGTTCAGGTTTAGATTTTATTTATTTTAGGTTAAGTTTTTTTTTTTAGTTTAGGGTTTTTATTTTATTTTTTATTTATTTTTTGATTTTTTTTTAGGTTTAGGTTTTTATTTTATTTTTATTTTATTTAATTGTATGTTTATTTTATTTTTATATTATGTTTAATTTTTAATTTACTTAGGTTACTGATATTTAGCTTTATTTTATTTTTTAGTTTAGCTTAGGTTTTTATTTATTTATTTTTGTTTAGTTTTTATTTTGTATTTTATTTTAGGTTGAGGTTTAGGTTTAGGTTATGGTTTAAGTTTTAGTTTTGGTTTCTATTTTACTTTATTTTATTTAAGTTTAGGTTTTTTTAATTATTTTATTTTTAGGTATTATTTCATTTAGGTTTAGGATTTTAAGTTTTTAGGGTTTAGGGTTTATGGTTTAGGGTTGTAGGTTTTAGGGTTTAAGGTTTTGGGTTTAGGATTTAGGGTTTAGGGTTAAGGGTTTTAGAATTTATTATTTATGGTTTAGGGTTTAGGGTTTAGGGCTTAGGGTTTTATGGTTTAGGGTTTAGGGTTTAGGGTTTTAGGGTTTAGGGTTTAGGGTTGTAGGTTTTTTTTTTAATTAACTAAATTTCTAGGTTTTGGTTTATTTAGTTTATTTATTTTAGTTTTTTATTTTTTATTTTTTATTTTTATTTAGGTTTACTTTTATTTTTATTTAGTATAGTTTATTTATTTTAGGTTTATTTATTTTAGTTTATGTTTTAGGTTTATAGTTTAGTTTAGTTTTATTTTTATTTTATATTTTAGGTTTAGGTTTAATTTTATTTTTTTAGGTTTAGGTTTAGGTTTTCATTATATTTTTCTTAGGTTTAGGGATTAGGGTATTATTTTAGGTTTATTTTTAGGTATTATTTATAGTTTAGGTTTATTTTTAGTTTATTATATTTTATTTAGTGTTTAGGTTTATGTGTAATTTATTTTAGGCTTAGGTTTAGGTTTTATTTATTTTACTTTTGGTTTTAGTTTAAGTTTTTCTTTTGTTTTATTTTTTTTACTTTATCTTAGTTTAGGTATTTTTATTTATTTTATTTGTAGGTTTTTTTTAGTTTTGGTTTAGGTTTTTAGCTTTTTAGGGTTTAGGGTTTAAGATTAGTTGAGGGTTAAGGTTTAGGGTTTAGGGTTTGGGTTTAGAGTTTATGGTTTAGGGTTTAGATTTTAGGTTTTAGGGTGTAGGGTTTATGGTTTAGGGTTTTAGGGTTTAGGGTTGTAGGTAAGGTTGTAGATTTAGGGTTCAGGATTTAGGGTTAGTTTTAAGGTTTAAGGATTATGGTTTAGGGTTTAGGGTTTAGGGTTTAAGATTTAAGGTTTAGCCTTTATTCATAGAATTAAGTAAACCGATAAGTTTAGGTTTATTTAGTTAATTTAGTTTAAGGTTTAGGGTTTTTAGGGTTTAGGGTTTAGGGTTTAGGGTTAATTTTATGGTTTAGAGTTTAGGGTTTAGGGTTTAGGATTTAGGGTTTTAGGTTTTGGGTTTTATTTTAGGTTTAGTTTTTATTTTATTGAGGTTATTTATTTTTGAGTTTAGTTTAGGCTTTTATTTATTTTATTTTAGTTTAGTTTTTATTTTTTCTTTTATTTTCCTTTTTTAGGTTTAGGTTTATGTTTAGGTTTAGGTTTAGGTTTTAGTTTATGTTTTTATTTTATTTTATTTTATTTATTTTATTTTGGTTTAGGTTTTTTATTTATTTTATTTTTAGGTTTTATTTTGTTTAGGTATAGGTTTTTAGCTTTTAGGGTTTAGGGTTTAGGGTTTGGGGTTAGTTGAGGGTTTAAGTTTTGGGGTTAGTTGAGGGTTTAGGGTTTGGGGTTTAGAGTTTAAGATTTAGGGTTTAGTGTATTTGGTTTTTAGTTTAGGTTTTAAGGTGTAGGATTTATGATTTAGGGTTTTAGAATTTAGGGTTTAGGGTTTAGGGTTTTAGGGTTTAGGGTTTAGGGTTTAAGGTTTAGGGTTTAGGGTATTTAGGGTTTAGGGTTTAGGGTTTAGGTTTTAGGTTTTAGGTCTATGGTTCACATTTTAGTTTAGGGTTTAGGGTTTAGGGTTTTTTTAACGCAGAACAAATTTATATTCAACATTTATTCTTTTAATTTGATCAACCAAGTAACACACCAAGTTTTCTAAGACACAAGTCACGACATAGATAAAAAATGACGCATAGAAAATTAGAAACCCTAGAAACTAGAACCATCTCTATAAAGGCAGTTTCATAGCATTAGATCGGATCGACCATTCTTGATTCTCTAGTTCCCATCAGAACCACTCTGGTCACTCGAGTAGTTATGTCCACCATCATCTCCCCGATCTCTCCCACTACCACCATCACAGTTGTAACCTCTATCGCTTCCATAACAATCACTGATCTGACCACCACCTCCATATCCACCAGCACCTCCAAATTCCCTCCACCAGCAATGTCGCCTTTGCCTTTGCCACGCATGTAGATCTAGATTGAGCCTAGTTGACGGTGATGATCCTTCCATCAAGGTTCTGCCCATTCTTAGGGTTTATGTTTAGCTTTACGTTTATTACATTTTATTATTTAGGTTTATTTTTTTAATTTATTTAATTACTTTAGGTTTAGGTATAGGGTTTGGGGTTTAGAGCTTAGGGTTGGGATTCAGGTTTATGATTTAGGGTTTATGGTGTAGGGTTTAAGGTTTAGTGTTTTAGGGTCTATGCTTTTAGGATTTAGGGTTAAGGATTAGCTTTTAGGGTTTAGGGTTTTTTAGGGTTTAGGATTTAGGGTTTAGGGTTTAGGGTTAAAGGTTGTAGGTTTAAGGTTGTAGGATTAGGGTTCAGGGTTTAGGGTTAGTTTTAGGGTTTAGGATTTAGGGTTTAGGATTTAGGGTTTTGGATTTTTTTTAGAATTAAGTAAATTGATAGCTTTAGGTTTATTTAGTTTATTTAGTTTAAGGTTTAGGGTTTTTTAGGGTTTTATTTTAGGTTTAGTTTTTATTTTATTTAGATTTTTTATTTTTTATTTAGTTTAGGTTTTTCTTTATTTTATTTTAGTTTAGCTTTTATTTTTTATATTATTTTTTTAGGTTTAGGTTTAGGTTTAGGTTTAGGTTTTTGTTTTAGTTTTTATTTTATTTTATTTTTTATTTTATTTTTTTTGGTTTAAGTTTTCTTATTTATTTTATTTTTAGTTTTTATTTTATTTAGGGTTTAAGGTTTTGGGTTTGAGGTTAGTTGAGGGTTTAAGTTTTGGGTATATGGTTTGGGGTTTAGAGTTTAGGGTTTAGGGTTCATGGTTTTGGGTTTTGGATTTAAGTTTTTGTGTGTAGGGTTTAGTGCTTAGGTTTTTAGAGTTTAGGGTTTAGTCTTGGGTTCACGTTTTAGTTTAGGGTTTAGGGTTTAGAATTTTTTTTTGAACAAAGAACAAATTCAGATTGAACATTTATACTTTTCAATTTCATCAACCAAGTAACACACCAAGTTTTCTAAGATACACACAATGACATAGATAAAACATGAGCATGCATAGAGCAAATCAAAAACACTAGATAACTATAACCATCTCTACTATAAAGACAGTTTCATAAGCAGCAGATCAGATCAGCCATTCTCCAGTTTCTCCAGTTCCCATCATAACCACTCTGACCTCTCGAGTAGTTAGATCCACCATCATATCCCCAATCTCTCCCTCCACCACCACCACCGATGTAACCTCCCTCACTTAATAATCACCACTGCTCCGACCACCACCTCCATATCCACCAGCACCTCCAGAACCCCCTCCACCACTGCGATAACCGATGCCTCTGTCTTCGCCTCGACCGCCAGATATAGACTAAGCCTAGTTGATGGTGATGTTCCTTCCGTCAAGGTTATGCCCATTCTTAAGGTTTAGGTTTTGGTTTAGGTTTATTAGGTTTTAGGGTTTAGGTTTATTTTTAATTTATTTTGTTACTTTAGGTTTAGGTTTAGGATTTGGGTTTTAGGGTTTAAGGTTTAGGGTTAGGGTTTAGGGTTTAACGTTTATGGTTCACGGTGTAGGGTTTAGGGTTTTAGGGTTTATGATTTTAAGTTTTACGGATTAAGAATTAGGGTTTATGGTATAAGGTTTAGGGTTTAGGGTTTAGGGTTTTTTAGGGGTTAGGATTTAGGGTTTTGGGTTTAAGGTTGCAGGTTTAGGTTTGTAGGTTTAGAGTTTAGGGTTAGATTTAGCATTTACGGTTTAGGGCTTTTTTAAAATTAATTAAACCAGTAGGTTTAGGTTTATTTAATTTATTTATTTTTAGGGTTTAGGGTTTAAGGTTTAGGGTTAGTTTTAGGGTTTAGGGTTTAGGGTTTAGGATTTAGGGTTTATGTGGTTTTTATTTTAATTAAGTAAACTTGTAGGTTTAGGTTTATTTAGTTTGTTTAGTTTAGTTTATTTTATTTTTTTACTTTTATTTAGGTTTAATTTTTATTTTTACTTAGTTTCATTTATTTATTTTATGTTTATTTATTTTAGTTTAAGTTTTTTATTTTATTTTTTAGGTAGGTTTAATTTTTAGTTGTGTTTTTATTTTATTTTATTTCTTAGGTTTAGTTTTTATTTTTTATTTTTAGGTTCAGGTTTTGGTTTTTATTTTATTTTTTTAGGTTTAGTTTTTAAGCTTTAATTTTAGGTTTATTTTTAGGTTTTATTTTTTAAGTTATGTTTAGGTTTATTTTTAGTTTAGTTTATTTTATTTAGTTTAGTTTTAAGTTTAGGTTTTATTTTTTTAGTATTGTTTATATTAGTTTAAGTCTAGGTTTATTTTATTTTGTTTATTTTATTTTTATTTTAGGTTTAGTTTTTTTTTTAGTTGAGGGTTTATGTTTTATTTTTTATTTAATTTTAGGTTTATTTTTTAGGTTTTGGTTTTTATTTAGTTTTTATTTTATTTTAAGTTTATTTTTGGTTTATTTTATTTTTATTTTATGTTTAGTTTTTATTTTATTTCAGTTTTTTATTATTAGGTTTATTTTATTATTTAGTTTTGTTTAGGATCTTATTTATTTTATTTTAGTTTGTTTTAATTAGTTTAATTTATTTTTAGTTTTAGATTTAGGTTTTAGTTTAAAATTTTATTTTATTTTGGACTCGAATCTTCGACGAACTCTTTCATCACGTCGAGTGTTTTATTATTGATTTCGTGGTCAAAAGTAGAGAAAAGGAAGACCATCTCTTCGACTTGAGAGTAGTTTTCAAATAGTTAAGACAATTTAACCTCAAAATGAAGCCCCTAAAGTGTGCATTCACAGTAGCTTTAGGGAAATTCCTCGGGTTTGTTGTCTGACACCAGGGAATCGAAATCGATCCAGAGAAGATCAAGGCGATATTATAAATGCCACCTAGTGAAAGTTTAACTCAACTCAGATCATTCCAGGGATGGTTGGCATATCTAAGATGCTTTATATCCAACCTATCGAGAAGATGTCAGCCATTCTCAGTACTTGACAAAAAGGATGCCAAGTTTAAGTGGGATGACAAGTATGAGCATTCTAGCGAAGACATCAAGCATTACGATGATTAGGTTGCCGATTATCCACAAGCCACTCATACTTTACACTGTTGCATTACACAACACCCTTTGTGCTTTATTGGCCCAAGCCAATGATGAAGGGAAGAAAAACACACTCTACTACCTCAGCCGTCATTTAATCCCTATTGAGGCTAATTATCCACTCATTGAGAAGCATTGCCTAGCTTAATCTTTGCATCCTAAAAGCTACAACACTACTTGCTTCATCATAAGGTGAACCTAATCCCTAAGATCAATCCACTACAATATCTGATGACACAGCCGACACTATCTATATGGTTGGCACGACGGTCCTTGATCCTCTCACAGTTTGACATTACCTTCGTACCCCTTCGTGCAGTGAAGGGACAAGCGCTAGCAAATTTCTTAGCAGCACACCTAGTTCTTGTTGACTCTCTGCTTAATGTAGGAATAGTTCTCTTAACTCTGGACCATGATGTGATGAGATTCTCATATTATCTATCCAATCCTTGCACCAACAAATATCAAATAGGCTCGATTGCGGTCTGAGTTAGTCATTACTTAAGAATCCAAAACATCAACATCTTCAGGGATTCTCAACTAATTATCAACCAAATCACTAGGTCCTACAAGGCTATAGAGCCCAAGCTCCATTACTACCACAAGTACACCATAGGGGATTCCTCGTAGAGGGAATGTCATAGCGTATGATTTATCCAGGCTTGCCAAGGAATTAACATGTCTCGAGGATGAGTCCATATCAATAATGGTCAAAAATAGACAAGTCTTATCTTTTATTGAAATTGAACTCATCAAAAAGTACCTAAATAAAGGGGAGGTTGCCATTGCCAAGAAGGATGAGGAGTTAGATTAGAGAAAAACATTCATTGATTACCTAAATAAAGGCAAACTAGCTCAAGAGAAGTCCCAAGCTCATCAGATGAAGTGGAGAGCACATTCTTACACTTTTGTGGATAGTGTCTTGTATTGATTTTTTTTCAATCATATGTGGTTATGTTGTTTAGACAAGCATGAAGCTCGTAAGATTGTGACCGAGGTACACTCAGGATTATGTAGAGCTAACCAATCTGGTTTGAAGATGAAAGCCAAGATCAAAATAATATGATACTACTGGCCATCAATGATCAAAGATTACATGGACATGGCTAGGCGAGCCACCAATGTCAAATACATGGTGTGGTCCTACACCAACCACCCAACATTCTACATTCTACATTGGCCTCATGGCCATTCGAGTGTTGGGGTATTGACATAGTGGGTCCAATTGATCCTCCTTCTTCCAAAGTTCATTGGTTCAACTTAGCTACTACTGACTACTTTTCTAAATCGGTGAAATTGATTTTTCTCAGAAAGGTGACAGCTCAGCATGTACTCTAGTTTTCTAGGAACCATATCATATATAGGTTCAAAGTGGCTTGACTAATTATATCAGATAATGGTACTACATTCAAGAACATCGAGATCAACAACTTTGCTTGAAGACACAACATAGATTGGACATATTCTACCATTAACTACCTAAGGACAAACGACTTAGCAAAAGCCTTCAATAAAACTCTCATCCAAATACTAAAGAAGACACTCAACAATAAGGACTGATAATGGAATGAGCAGTTTGTTGAAGCCTTGTGGGCCTACCGCATCACATATAGGACTCCAACTCAGTCTACTCCTTTCTCTTTAGTGTATGGGTCCAAAGCCCTTCTACTATTAGAAGTCTAACTCCCATCACTAAAGATAGCTATGGGTAGCAAGATCACAATAGAGTAGAATGCCAAGCTGTCATTAGAAGAGCTTGAAGATTTGGAGGAGAGACACCTGCGGGCATGCCAAAACCTCAACTTGTACAAAGATAAAATGATTGAAGCTCACAACAAGTTGGTCCATTGAGCTATTCAAGTAGGAGAGCTTATTTTAGTTTTGAGGAGACCGATTATTGCCCGTCGTAAGATGGGAGGCAAGTTTAAACTCACTTGGGAAGGCCCTTTTACCATAGAGAAGGCCTACCAAGGAGGATCTTATCAGCTTATTTATCATAAGGGAGAGTGCCCAATTCTTCCAATCAATGGGCTCTACTTAAAGAAATATTATAAATCATGTTAGAAAATAATTATCATCAATGAAAATTCTATTTTGAATTCAATCTCTTCCATGTTGAAAGTATTCTTGTTTGTGAATTCGCCATGATGTATTTAGGTTAGGTGTAAGGAACCTGAGCAGTGTCCTATCCTTCATCAACACAACACAAACATAAACTAAACATAAACATATAAAACAAATACATATCTTTTATCTCGCCGCTCAGTTGAGATAGCACCCAATGGCACTCACCAATAAATGCTGGGCCGACATGCCACCCTACTAGTGTCATCCCAGAGGAGTTCTTGCTTACTTACATAGTTAAGATGATGTAAGTCTTCTACACTTTCCTTCCTTACTTGGCCACTGCACATTAATGAGGGCCTTGTTAGTTTGGTAGGCCTTACTACATGGCCAGTAAGTTACCTCATGTTGGCTTTGTTTAAGAGGATGTGAGTCTATTATGCTTTCTTCTTGGATTAGCCTTCTTACACTGATTGGGTAGAGTATATTGGAGGTTTAGATTAAGTCCCCTAGTAGCTCCTTCTCTCTTGATTGCTTCAAGTCTCAGTCCAGTCCTTCCTCGGGGCTCCCGCATAGTTGTCGCTCTAGGTCAGATAACATATGTCTTGCTGATGATAGACTATCCCGATAATCAGTTTCCCTTGAGAGTTGTAAGCCTACATGCTTTCTTTCCAGATTGATTATTGCACACGGGTAATTTAGGTTGGTTTGTTCTCACTATATTGACGGATACACCTTAGGTTGGTTGGTTCTCGCACCTTAGGATTGGCCACTCCTGGCAGATATAAGTCTGCTACGCTTTATCCTTGAATTAGCCATCGTACACCTATAGGCTTTCTTTTCTAGGGCTAAGGATAACAACCCTAGTAGCACCTCCCCTGTGGTCACTATATTTGGATTGCTTCCTTTGCTACTTTATTTAGACACTACCCAGGTTGCTATTGAATTAGACAGTTTCCATTTCCTAGTAACCACCCCTGTGGTTGGAGAATCCATCCTGTGGATGTGTAGATTCTCGCTTGATTCAGCAAATTTAAGATAGGTCAATGCCGACATAACCCCTTCTTAGTGTGGTACCTTGTACACCAACAGGATCCACACAAACATACAAATAAAATATATATTCACTTATCAATTAGGAGGACACCCCTAGTGGTACCTTTTCTCAAGAAGATATATTATCTTTAGGGAAGTGTTAACAAAACTCCCTATTGGAATCGCCTGACTACTCCTGAGTTGATATAAGTCCCCTACGACATTCACTCAGTAGTCTCCCCTAAGTAGGGTTTGATTTGTTGTGCTACCAACAAGTCACCCCAGTAGTTGTTCCCTGCTTTAGAAGATGTAAGTCTATTATGCTTCTTCCTAGCAGAGTTGTTACACACCGAAAGGCAACCCCTTATGTTGGCTAGCTCTACCCCATGGCCAGTAGACTATCTAATTGGATTTGTAAATCTAAGATAGGACAAGTCTGATATAGCCCCTTCTCAGTGGGTCCATCGCACACCAACATGGTCCATAAATTAAATCTGTCAAATTTGACGAGCTCACATCCCCAGTAGATATGCCCTTAATTTGAAACCAAACTAAACCAAATAAACCATATAAAATCACTTAAAATTAAGGTAAAATTAATCTTGACTACTTTTGAGTTGACAGAAGTCCCCAACGACATTCACTAAGCAGTCTCTGTAGGTCAGGTTTGATTTGTTGTGCATTCAATAGGTCACCCAGCAATTGTTCCTTGCTTTGGAAGATGTAAGTATGCTACGCCTTCTTCCTAGCACAACCGTTACACACCTAAAGGCAACCCCATAGGTTGGCTAGCTTTACCCTGCAGCTGGTAGACTATCCCTTTTAATTTGTAAACCCGAGGAAGGTCAAGGCTGATATAGCCCCTTCTCAGTGGGTCCATCACACACAGATAGGGTCCATACATTAACTCGATTAAATTAAACCTATTCTGATTTTTCCAGTGGAGTGAAATCATACCCTTCTCCCTAGTGGAGCCCTAAATCATATATAAACAAGTCAAGAAAACAATTCAAATTCAAAACCAACCCCCTTAGTGGAGCCAAATTAAACTAACTCCCTAGTAGAGTCTAAATCAAAGAAATCCAAACAAACTCTTATCCACAGTGGATACATCCCCAAATAAATCTATGAAATCAAACTCTAATCCCAATCCTGCTGGATAGTTTCAAACCTCGCTTCCCCAAGTGGAAGGTCCGTCCCTGGACTCAACCCCATATCTCTAGCAAATATGCCTCCACATCAACTAAAACAAAATAACTTAAAGTCGATTATACCTTAATACCTAGTGGATTATAGATTCTTATCCCCAGTGGATCTTCTTTCAATAAATCATATAATCAAATTAAATTCAACCTTATCCCCAGTAGATTTTCTTCTTCTATGCCCTCGACATAGACCCCTCACATGTTCTGTCCAATGTATGTGTGATCCCCTAACGGATCTCCCTCCATGTAGTTGAAATAAAATTCTCATCAAATCTTATTTCTTCACTTAAGCACACCTTTAATACTTCAACCAAAAGCCTAACAATGTGTTCGTTCAAATTACATCATCTTAACATTGTAATTAACATTTTATGATTTGTGATGCTGCAAGCTCAAACTAATTATAGAATATCATGGTAAACATATTATAGTGTGAATTAACACACTATATTAGAATATAATATATGATGTTATATTTTAATTTGCTATAATATAATATACTTTCTAACATTACACCTCATTAGAATCACTTAAAAGGAACAAATAACAAAATTGTTTCAAAATATGAATAATGTTCATATTGGATGTAAAATTGTTATTTTTCTATTAAAAATGGTATAAAATATCATAATTTTGGCGCCGCTTCTTGGTGTGAGCCATGAATTTAGCCAAATTCTTCAATCACGACGTTAAAATTAATATTTTTGTGAGTTTTTACCCAATGTATTATAACAAAAGTGAAACATACTAAAATGTACAGTAACATTTAGTAACACACCACCACATTTATATATATATATATCTGAAGTTATATTATTATGTACATTATATTTTAATATGCTTTCATATAATATATTATCTTACATTACACCTTAAAATAAATCACTTCAAGCAAAAAATTTAAAATATTTGGTTGAAAATTGAACATTTATTTTTGATATAAAATTCCATTCTTTTGATTAAATGACACACCATAGCACACCCCCAATGATGTCCCCTAAAGCTTAACTTAAATTTGGCCAAATCCCACCATCTCATCCTATAAATTAGTATTTTTATGAATTATACCAGTACAAACTCTACTGCATCTTACTATAACAAACTAAAATATGCTACAAAATAAGTAATAATACACAATAGTATGCTATAATGCACGATGCTACACTATGTTACAACATACTATATTATAATGCACTATAACATATTACATTATATTAAATTGTATATCACATCACAAGGGATTGCTTAAGATAAAAAATTATAATATTAGTCTAAATAATAAAAAACTATATAATTTAGTCATATCACTTACATATTTTAAATTGAAATAATATATTATGATGACATGCTCTACCTATTATGAATTTGGCCAAATTCCACCATTTTAAAGTCTTAATTAACATTTTAATAAATAATGCTAGTGTAGGCTCGACTGCATGATTGTAAAATACTAAAAGTATTTAAAATGTGTAGAATAATATATTATGTTGTATTATGTTATACTAGACTACAACATATAATATTTATTTTGAGCATAAAATCTTACTTTTTAGACTACAAGTGGCGCAGCACACCTTTCATACTACAACCTAATTCCCACTTCAAATTTAATAAATTTCATCATCTGATTTATTAAATAAATATTTTTATGATTTATATTAATATAAACTATAGGTCATAATACCATAATATGCAAAAACATTTCAAAACATCTTATAACATCCAAAACACATCACTACATGCTCAAATATATGATGCTACATTACCTATATATATATTATATAGTATGATTTTGGGTTATGGTTTCAGGTATTCAAATCTCTAATAGTCAAGGGAAAGTCTCTTGAAGACATTTTCTTTAGCTACCATAACTATGTTAGGATTAAGTCATTCTTTAGATCTACTCCTAATGAAATCTTTATTTAAGGTTTAGGGTTAGTTTAGGGTTTAGGGTTTAGGGTTTAAGGTTAGTTTAGGGTTTAGGGTTTAGGGATTGGGGTTTAGGGTTGTTAGTTTTAGGTTTTAGGGTTTATGGTTATAGGGTTTAGGGTTTAAGATTTAAGGTTTAAGGTTTTAGGGTTTAGGGCTTAGGGTTTAGGGTTTATAGTTTAGGGTTAATGGTTTAGGGCTTAGGGTTTAAGGTTTAAGGGTTAGGGCTTAGGGTTTGTAGTTTATGGTTTAGGGTTTAGTATTTAGGGTTTATGGTTTTTAGGGTTTAGGGTTTAGGATTTACGATTTATGGTTTTGGTTTTAGGTTTAGGGTTTAAGATTTAGTTTCGGCTTTAGGGTTTAAAGTATTTTTTTAAGAGAGAACAAATTTAGATTCAACATTTCTTCTTTTCAATTTTGTCAACTAAGTAGCACCCCAAGTTTTCTAAGACATAAGTGACGACATAGATAAAAAATGAGCACCCATAGAGCAAATCAAAAACACTAAATAAGTAGAACCATCTCTACTGTAAAGACACAGTTCCATAAGTAGTAGACCGGATTATCGTTCTTCATTTTTTCCAATTCCCATCAGAACCACTCCTGCCTCTCAAGTAGCAAGATTTGCCATCATATCCTTGGTCTCTCCCTTTGCCACCACCACAACGATAACCAACATTGATCCTCCCACCACCATAACCACCACTACTCTGACCACAACCTCCAGATCCACCCGCACTTCTAGATCCCCCACCACCTCTACAATAACTGATTGCCTCCACCTTCACTTCCATCGCCAAATCTAGATTGAGACTAATTAACGGTGATATTCCTACCGTCAAGGTTTTGCCCATTCTTTGGGTTTAGGTTTATTAGGTTTTATGGTTTAGGTTTATTTTTTAATTTATTTAGCTACTTTTGGTTTAGGTTTGGGATTTTGGGTTATGGTTAGTGTTTAGGGTTTAGGGTTTAGGGTTTATGGTTTAGGGTTTTAGGGTTTATGCTTTTAAGGTAAAGGGTTTATGGTTAAGGTTTAGGGTTTTATGGTTTAGGGTTTAGGGTTTAGGCTTTTTTGGTGTTTAGGGTTTAGGGTTTAGGGTTGTAGATTTAGGTTTTAGGGTTAGTTTTACTATTTAGGGTTTAGGGAATAGGGTTTACGATTTAGTGTTTAGCATTTAGGGATAAGGGTTTAGGGTTTAGGATTTAGCATTTATCATTTAGGGATTAGGATTTAGGGTTGCAGATTTAGGATTTAGGGTTAGTTTTATTGTTTAGGGTTTAGACTTTAGGATTTAGTGTTTAGCATTTAGGGAATAGGGTTTAGGGTTTTAAAAAAATAAGTAAATTTTAGATTTATTTAGTTTTTATTTTTTTTATTTTAGTTTATTTTTTTTTTATTTATTTTTTATTTATTTTAGTTTAGTTTATTTATTTTAGGTTTTTATTTATTTTAGTTTAGGTTTTATTTTATTTTATTTTAGGTTTAATTTTATGCATATTTTTTAGTTTATTTTATTTTATTTATTTTATTTATTTTTTTAGTTATTTTTTTATTTTTTAGGTTTAGGTTTTAAGTTTTATTTATTTTAGGCTTATTATTTAATTAGTTTTTATTATTTTTTTATTTAGGTTTAGGTTTATTTATTTTATTTATTTATTTTAGTTTAATTTATTTTTATTTTAGTTTAGGTTTATTTAGGTTTATTTTTAGTTTATTTTTTTATTTTATTAATTTTGTTTAGGTTTAGGTTTATTTATTTTTTTAAGTTTAGTTTATTTTATTTTTTTTTTATATTAGATTTATTTTTTTTTTTTGGGTTTAAGTTTAGGTTTATTTTATTTATTTAGGTTTAGGTTTTAGTTTTTTTTTTATTTTAGGTTTATTTTTTATTTATTTTAGTTTAGGTTTAGTTTATTATTTTAGTTTATTTTATTTTATTTAGGAGTTTAGGTTTAGGTTTATTTATTTAGTTTAGGTTTAGGTTTTTTATTTTTTTTAGTTTATTTTAGTTTATTTTAGTTTAGTTTATTTTTTATTTATTTTTATTTAGGTTTAGGTTTTATTTTTTTAGTTTAGGTTTAGGTTAAATTTTTTAATTATTTTAAAATTTTTTATTTATTTTTTAGGTTTAGTTTATATTTATTTTTTTATTTTAGGTTTATTTATTTTTATTTTAGGTTTAATTTTTATATTATTTTATTTTTTATTTTTTTTTATTTAGTTTATTTTTATTTATTTTAGTTTATTTTTTTATTTTATTTTTTTAGGTTTAGGTTTATTTATTTTAGTTTAATTTTTTTTATTTTATTTTTATTTTATTTTTGGTTTAGGTTTTATTTATTTATTTTATTTTAGGTTTTATTTAGTTTAGGTTTAGGTTTTATTTTATTTAGGTTTTTTATTTTTAGGTTAGTTAGGTTTAGGGTTTAGGATTATTTATGGTTTAGGTTTTATTTAGGGTTTAGGGTTTAGGTTTAGGGTTTTATGATTTAGGTTTTTTTTATGGTTTAGATTAGGGTTTAGGATTTAAAGTTTAGGGTTTTAGGTTTAGTGTTTAGGGTTTAGGTTTTATGTCTAGGATTCAAGTTTTGGTTCAGGGTTTAGGGTTTTTGATTTATTTTAACAGAGAACAAATTTATATTCAACACTTCTTATTTTTGATTTCATCAACTAAGTAACATGCCAAGTTTTCTAAGACATAAGGGATGACATAGATAAAAAATGAGCATGCATAAGGCAAATCAAAAACCCTAGATAACTAGAACTATCTCTACTGTAAAGACACAGTTCCATTTGTAACAGATCAGATAGACCATTCTTTAGTTTCTCCAATTCCCATCAAAATAACCCTAGCCTCTTGAGTAGCAGGATCCACCATCATATCCCTGATCTCTCCCTCTGCCACCACCATGCCTATAACCTCCATCGCTCCTCCCGCCTTCATAACCACTACCACTTTAACCACCACCTCCATATCCACCATCACCTCTAGATCCCACACCACCACTGTGATACCTTGCCACCACTTCTGATCTAGGCTGGTTGAGATGTTGCCATGAAGGTTCTGCCCATTCGTAGTGTTTAGGTTTATGTTTAGGTTTATTAGGTTTTAGGTTCTCAGCTTATTTTTTAATTTATTTAATTACTTTAGGTTTAGGTTTAGGGTTTGGCATTTAGGGTTTGTGGTTTAAGGTTAGAGTTTAGGGTTTCGAGTTTAGCATGTAGGGTTTAGGGTTTAGGGTTTAGGGTTTTGGTTTTTAGTCTTTATGCCTTTAGGGTTTAGGGTTTAGGGTTTAGGATTAGGGTTTAGGGTTTATGGTTTTTTAGGGTTTAGGGTTTATGGTTTTTATGGTTTATGGTTTAGGGTTTAGGATTTAGGTTTTAGGTATAAGGTTTTAGTTTAGTTTAGGGTTTTTGGTTTTTTTTTAATAGAGAAAAAATTCAGATTCAACATTTCTTCTTTTTGATTTCATCAATCAAGTAACACACAAGTTTTCTAAGACACAAGCGATGACATAGATAAAAAATGAGCATGCATAGAGCAAATTAAAAACCCTAGATAACGAGAACCATCTCTACTATAATGAAATAGTTCCGTAAGCAGCACATCGGATCGGTCATTCTTTAATTTCTCTAGTTCCCATCAGAACCACCTTAGCCTCTTGAGTAGCGGGATCGACCATCATTTCCCTAATCTTTCCATCCATCACCACCATGGCTATAACCTCTGTCACTCCTCCCACCTCTATAACCACCACTGCTCCGACCACCTCCATTTCCACCAGCACCTCCAGATCCCCCAGTACCACTATGATAATTTTCGCATTCGCCTTCGCCTCGACCGCCAGATCTAGACTGAGCCTGGTTGACGGTGATGTTTCTACCGTCAAGGTTCTGCCAATTCTTAGAGTTTAGGTTTAAGTTTAAGTTTATTAGGTTTTAGGGTTTAGGTTTACTTTTTAATTTATTTAGTTACTTTATGTTTAGGTTTACGGTTTGGGGTTTAGGGTTAGGGTTTATTGTTTAGGGATTAGGGTTTAGGGTTTAGGGTGTTGGGTTTAGGGTTTAGGGTTTAGGGTTTTAGGAATTATGGTTTTAGGGTTTAGGGTTTAGGGTTTAGGATTAGAGTTTAGGAATTAGGGTTTAGGGTTTAGGGTTTAGGGTTTAGGGTTTTTTAGGGTTTAGGGATTTAGGGTTTAGTGTTGTAGGTTTAGGGTTTAGGATTTAGTGTTAGTTTTAGGTTTTAGGGTTTATGGTTTACAATTTTTTTTAAAATTAAGTAAACCGATAGGTTTAAGTTTATTTAGTTTATTTAATTTATTTTGTTTAATTATTTTAGTTTATTTTATTTTTTCTTTTTATTTAAGTTTATTTTTCATTTTTATTTAATTTAGTTTAATAATTTTAAGTTTATTTGTTTTAGTTTAGGTTTTTTATTTTAGTTTATTTTTTTGGTTTAGGTTTTGGTTTAGGTTCATTTTTAAGTTGAGTTTTATTTATTTATTTTTTTAGGTTTAGGTTTTTATTTTATTTTATTTTTTTAGGTTTAGGTTTTAGGTTTTTATTTTAGGTTTATTTTTAGATTTTATTTTTTAGTCTAGGTTTAGGCTTATTTTTAATTTACTTTATTTTATTTAGTTTAGGTTTAGGATTAGGTTTTGGATTAATTTATCTTTGTTTAGTTTATTTTAGTTTAGGTATAGGTTTATTTTATTTTGTTTATTTTATTTTTAGTTTAGGTCTAGGTTTTTTCTTAGTCTAGGGTTTAAGTTTTATTTCTAGGTTAATTTTTTAGGTTTAGTTTTTATTTAATTATCATTTTATTTTTATTTTACTTTTAGTTTTATTTTATTAAGGTTATTGAATGTTAGGTTTCTTTTATTTTTTTAGTTTTGTTTAGTTTTTTCTTTATTTTATTTTTGTTTAGTTTTTTCTTTATTTTATTTTAGTTTATTTTTATTTTTTATTTTATTTTATTTTCAGGTTTAGGTTTTAGGGTTTAGTTTAGGTATTTATTTTATTTTATTTTTTTATTTAGGTTTAGTTTTTATATATTTATTTTATTTTTATGTTTTATTTAGTTTAGGTTTAGGTATTTTGGTTTTTAGGGTTTGGGGTTTAGGGTTTAGGGTTTGAGGTTTTAAGGTTTAAGGTTTAGGGTTAGGGTTTAGCGTTTAGAGTTTAATGTTTAGGCTTTAGGGTTTGTGGTTTTATGTTTAGGGTTTATGGTTTAAGGTTTACGGTTTAGGATTTTATGGTTAGGGTTAGGGTATAGGGTTTAGAGTTTAGGGTTTAAGGTTTAGTGTTTAGGGTTTAGAGTTTAGGGTTAGTATAGGGTTTAGGGTTTTTTAGGGTTGTAGGTTTAGGGTTGTAAGTTTAGGGTTTAGGGTAAATTTAAGTTTAGGGTTTAGGGTTTAGGATTTATGGTTTAAGGTTTAGGGTTTAGGGTTTAGGGTTTAGGGATTTTTTATTAAAAAAAATTAAGTAAACTGGTAGGTTTAAGTTTATTTAGTTTATTTATTATTTATTTTAGGTTTATTTATTTTATTTCCTATTTTTATTTTAGTTTAATTTTTAGGTTTAGGTTTAGGTTTATGTTTATTTTTTAGTTTGATTTTATTTTTATTTTATTTTTTAGGTTTAGTTATTATTTTTTAATTTTATGTTTAGGTTTAGATTTTTATTTTATTTTCTTAGGTTTTGATTTTTGGTTTTTATTAGGTTTATTTTTAGGTTTTATTTTTTTGTTTTGGTTTAGGTTTATTTTTAGTTTATTTTATTTAAATTTTTTTAGGGTTTAGGTTTAGTTTATTTTAGGTCTAGGTTTAGGTTTTATTTATTTTAGTTTATTTTATTTTAGCTTAAGTTTATGTTTATTTTATTTTTCTTATTTTATGTTTAGGTTCTTTTTTTGAGTTTAGGGTTTAGGTTTTATTTTTTATTTATATTTAGGTTTATTGTTTATGTTTTGGTTTTTATTTAGTTTTTAGTTTATTTTATTTTAGGTTTATTTTATTTTTATTTTATATTTAGTTTTTTATTTTATTTAGGTTTTTTATTCATAAGTTTATTTTATTTTTTAGTTTAGGTTTTAATTTATTTTAATTTAGTTTATTTTTATTAGTTTATTTTATTTTTAGGTTTAGGTTTAGGTTTTAGTTTAGGTTTTCATTTTATTTTATTTTTTATTTTCTTTAGGTTTAGTTTTTTTATTTATTTTATTTGTAGGTTATATTTAGTTTATGTTTGGGCATTTAAGTTTTTAGGGTTTATGGTATAGGGTTTAGGGTTTAGGGTTTTAGGGTTTAGGTTTTATGGTTTAGGGTTTAGGGTTATGCTTTAAGGTTTAGGTTTAGGGTTTAGTGTTTAGGCTTTAGGGTTTAGGGTTTTTAGGGTTTGTGGTTTAGGGTTAGCTTAGAGTTTAGTGTCAGTTTAGGGTTTAGGGTTTAAGGTTTAGGGTTTATGCTTTAAGGTTTAGGGTTTTTAGGGTTTAGGGTTAATTTAGGGTTTATGGTTTAGGGTTTTAGGGTTTAGGGTTAGCTTTGGGTTTATGGTTTATGATTTTAGGGTTTAGGGTTTTAAGGTTTTGGGTTTAGGGTTTAGGGTTAGCGTTTAGAGTTTAGGGTTTAGAGCTTAGGGTTTAGGGTTGTAGGTTTAGGGTTTAGGGTTTAAGGTTATTTTTGTTGTTTATGGTTTAGGGTTTACGATTTAGGATATTGGGTTTAGGGTTTAGGGTTTATGGTTTTTTTTAAATTAAGTAAACTGGTAGGTTCAGGTTTATTTTATTTATTTATTATTTATTTTAGTTTATTTTATTTTTTATTTTTATTATTTATTTAGTTTAGTTTATTTATTTTAGGCTTATTTATTTTAGTTTAGGTTTTTTTATTTTAATTTATTTTTTAGGTTTAGGTTTAGGTTTAGGTTTATGTTTAATTTTTACTTTAGTTTTATTTTTATTTTAGTTTTTAGGTTTAGATCTTATTTTTTATTTTTAGGAATATGTTCAGGTTTTTATTTTATTTTTTTAGGTTTATGTTTTAGCTTTTTTCTTAGGTTTATTTTTATGTTTTTTTCAGGTTTATTTTATTTTATTTAGTTTAGGGTTTAGGTTTAGTTTATTTTAGGTTTAGGTTTAGTTTTATTTTTTATTTATTTTTAGATTTATTTTTTAGGTTTAGGATTTTATTTAGGGTTTTGTGCCACCATCCTTTAGATATTTGATGGCAATGGGAGCCCACAACAACACATTGCTCACTTTAGAGCTGACTGTTGTAACACCGGTGATAGCAACGCACTCCCCTTCCGCCTTTACTTTAGTAGTCTGTTAGGTGTTGCATTTGATTGGTATGCCAAACTGCCCAACAGTTCGGTGAAGACTTTTGCTGAGTTGGAGCACCTCTTCATCAAGAGGTTTGTTGGAGCTCCGTTGAGCGTGAATGTTGGCAACCTTATTGTAGAGAAATAGAAACACTAGTCCTTTGTTGATTACATTCTCAAGTGTCTTATTCTTAGCATGAAATGTGAACCACAACTGTCCGGACAACATGCCATTGAGATTATTCTTAAGAATATCCATGGCCTGGTCGCCTTCATGCTTAAGGGCTTTACCATCAAAACATTTGAGAAATTAATCAACAAGGTGGCTAAACTACAAGCGAAAGCCAAACAGTTTGCCTTTCTCAACCAATCATCTAGGCCCAAGCCACAAAAGGTGTTTAAGAAGAAGCCAAGTGCAATTATGTCAGTGGACGGATGGAAGTAGCCAGTTAGAGTTTAGTATGGGCGACTATGAGCTCAACAGCCACCTTTGCCACCTCCTCTTCCACCACCACACCATCATACACCCACCCATGCGGTGACCATTTCCACCACCTCGCTACCCAGTGGATACATATCCATCGCCAGATAGCTACTTTCACCTACTCTTGGTGATAGGTTGAATAAGCCATATTAATTCAAGAGGGAGGTAGTTACGAAATCCTTTAAGAATCTCTTAAAGAAACCCAACTCTCAGTTACCAGAGCCTAAGAGGCCAGAGGTAGTGGGCAAGAGCGATGATCCTAGCTATTGCCCCTACCACCGCATGTTAGACCATGTCTTAGAGGATTGCATTACTTTTAAGGACCAGCTTGAGCATATCTATAAGTTGAGAGCCATATTTATCCTTGACGAATACCTATTAGAATAACCATCTAGTTCTGTTAGACTAATCCTTGGGGATACTTGCGATCCTCTTAAGACCAAAGAAGGTTAGTATATCTCCCTATCCCAAACCTCTAAGAAGATCATTTCTAAGATCAAGAAGCTTTCCTTGCAAGTGCCTGAAGTAGCTCAAACCTCCAAAACCAAGGAAATTTTACTATTTGCAAAGGATAACTCAGGGAAGGTGGCAGCCCAGCAGCAGCAGTAGTAGCTCACCATACTTGCCCAGGATAGTCCAGTAGTGTCGCCACCATCCGAGTCCAGTACTCCCACCATCGTTGTAGCTACCACCTCTTCTGCTAGCTCCTCTTTTACCAGCAGGAGCGTTGTATCTGTAGATAAGGGCACTAAATCCCTTACTTCACTTTACTTGATTTCTATTACGTACCTCCACCCAAAAAAAATTATTTTACTTTATTTCACTTCCCATGGGTCATGGCCGATTAACCACCGGGTCGGGCAATGTCACTAGGTGCTATTAGGTTGACCATTGGGAGAGCACCAGTGGCCAAGGAATGGGAAATGACCACTACTTATCTCATGTGATGCCCTTTGACCCAAGGGTAGAATGAACATTTGGCATTAGATTTGATTTGGACAGATTGAAATGAGCCAAAAGTGGTTAGTTAAATTTCAAATCAAATGGAGTTGATTTGTTAGGTTTGGCTCAAATTGACTCATTTAGGTCAAATTGGGTTATGTTGGGTCAAGTTTGCCAATTAGTCAAACTGGGTCAAACTAAGGGATGGGTCAAGTTCATATAATCATTTGGGATGTTTTGCAAATTGGATTGGTTTAGTTTGGCTTAGATTTGATTTTTGGCTCATTTGAATTCATTTGGGTCAAATGGGTTAAGTTGACCAATTTGACCAAGTTGGCCAAATTGGCTTGGGTTTTGGTTTGGGTTTAGTTGACCAATTGAAGATGATTGTAGGCTTTGGTTTCAATAAATTTGGATTTGGTTTTGATTTAGGACAACTTGAACCTTTAGGCCAATTTTAGCTATTTAATTATGTGTCCAATCATGGCTTTGGTCAAGTTCAATAATCAATTTGAAATGAACTTGTGCCATTTGTTGCAATCAATTTGGTTTATATTTTGATTTGACCCAATTTGATCTTTTTAGGTCAATTTAGGTCAACTTGGGTCAAGAGAGCCAATTGGGTTTGGTTTGACTCAATTGAAGGTCAAATCATATTCAAATATTGATTTTGATTTGGTATGAATCATTGGTTTCAAGGATTTGGCTTAGGTTGCAATTTAGCTAGTTTGGGTTCATATGGGTTAAGGGTTGTCTTGGTCAAATGATCAAGTTGACTTGGACCAATTTGTGACAATTAATCAACCTAGGGTGATCAACAATCATGATGGGAGGTTTTGGTGGGCTTGGTTCAATCCAATTTGGGTAGGATTAGAACTTGGCTCAAATAGGTCAAACCACTTTGGGTCAAGTGGACCAATTAATTAGGGCTTGATTTTGGGTTGTGTTTGATTTAGTTGAGTTTATATATTGATTTGGGATTGATATATAAATTCAATTGTAATTGTCTTGGGTTCAAATGGGTTTTGGTTCATTTGAACATTTTAGGTCAAAAGAGTTAAGTTGGGTTTGACTTGGGTTGATTTTGATTTGCTTGATGATTGTAGATTTCATTTAAATTTTTGAATCTAATTGAAGGTAAGATTGATTCATGTGAAAATCAGTTGAATTTGAGTTTTGGAATGAAGGAATTTGGCTAAGAACATAGAGTTGGATCATGTGGCTTAGGTTCATATTTTGATTTGATTTGAATTAGTTTTGATGATTTAAATGTATATTTTATTTAAATTTTTGAAGATGATTAAAAATATGATTATTTTATGAGAAAATCAATTGAGTTTGAATTGATTTGGATTAAGATTTGGCTAAGTCCATGGGATAGGTCATATTGCTTAGGAAGGGTTTTAATTTAATTTGATTTAGTTTGATTTAGTTTTGATCATTTGAATGTAGATTTGATTTATATTTAGGAAGATGATTGGAGATATCAATTGATTATGAGAAAATCAATTGATTTTGGATTAAGATTTCCATGGGATAGGTCATATGGCTCATGAAGGGTTTCAAGTTTGGATTTGATCATGAGCTTCAATCATTTTTTGGAATTTAGGCTTGGATTGGGATATGGATTTGAATTTGATGTTTGAATTGAACTTGAGGTTTGGTTTGAGAAGGTGAACATGGATTGGATTTGGGTTTTAGGGTAGGTGGATTATCCTAATGCCTAATGAATAACCTAATCCTATGGTTAAACCTTCTAAGTCTTTAGGCTTAGGTTAAGTGTTTACTTAATTGTTAGAAGTGTCTTATGATTAGGAAAATCTTAGTGTCTAGAAGACTCCTAAGTCTAAGATGGGAAGATTGAATCCATACTCTGAAAGTAAGGTCAACAGGCCTTAGGCTCCATAGTGTTGCCCTTGGATATAGATGATTGGAAGATCAAGCCAAGTTTCAAATTATCGATACAACTTTCAACGCTTTGCTTGGGAGACCATGGATACACGAGAATAACATAATTCCATTTTCTCTACATCAGTGTATGAAGTTCATGAAAGGTGGGATCGTCTGTCAAAGGAGATCTCAAGCTTTTAGTTCATGAGATTGACAAATATGAGGATCACGGCTTGCTACCTCCTCAAAATCAACAAGTCTATTCTCACAAACTTGGCAAAAGTTTAAAAATAAAGAAAAAAGAAAAGAAAAGGAAAGAAAAAAAAAAGAAAATATAAGAAAATGAAAAAAAAATAAAAAAAGCGGAAATAGACTTGAAGGAGGAAGTGGGCGACCATTAAATTCCACCATAGTTTATTCATTCAAATATGGGTAGGATGACGACCTCCACCAGGGAGGAAGAGGCTAGTTCAGGAGGCACTCTAGGGGTGGAAAGCCTCTTATTGGTCACCTAAGAAGATATGTCCCAACTACCAGAGTATACCGCTATCCATATAGACTTAGAATCTAGTTCATAGGATGAGTCTTATATGATTAGAGCTCTTCTCGGTAGATTCCCTTGGAGGTGACACTTGAGCCAAATAGCGATGAAGACCGGGACTCCAAAGCAAAGCATAAGTGTATCCAAGTCTATATGTGAAACAATTAGGCATCAATTGGGAACCTTAGCTCTAACCCTACTTTCTTCTGAAAAAGCTAAGGGTTTGGTGGTTAAGGAAGCCCCTAAGTCATCCACAAGTGTGAAGACTCAGAGGTTCTTTCTGTGAGCATCATCCTCAAGTTAAGAAGTTGATGTAGAACTTGAGGATGATTCATATAAAGATTTAATAAAATTACCTTTTGATTGGTACTTGCCTTGTGTTCAAAATTTAGCAAAGAAAGGGTTAATCCCACATAATTAGTCAAAGCAAAGGTCAGACTACTTCAAAAGAATATGGATGAACAAATGCAAAAGCTCTCCATCAAGACTAGGACTAAGATTTGATATAGTGGGTCTAGTCGATGATGATGATTATTTCTTAGTCATCACCAATCATTTGGAATATGATAGGTTCTTTTCAAATCACATTAACTCATATGAGGAGCTGTGCTTAGAAATTTCAGATGATCTAGATAATTTTGAAGTCAAAGATGCACCGCCAGAGTTTGAAGAAGAGATCAAGTCAACCATCGATGAGCTCAAGAAAATAAACTTAGGAACTGAAGAAGATTCATGCCCGACATACATCAGTTCTTCATCGAATCAAATTCAAACTAATGACTTAGTTAGGCTATTGACTGAGTTTAAGGACTGCTTTGCATGGAGTTATAAAGAGATGCTTAGATTGGCTCCTAGCATAGTATTCCATAAACAAACAATAGAGCCTACTGCTAACCCTATCAAGCAAGCTCCTAGACGCATCTGATTAGACATAGAATAATAGGTCATTTACAAGCAATTGATCAATGTTGTCTTCATTTGAGAAGAAAAATACCTTAGATGGTTTAGCGTCATCCTAGTTAAGAAAAGAATGACCAAATTCACATATGCTTCAATTTTAAGGATTTAAATAAGGCATGTGCAAAAGATGAATTTCCACTACCAATCCCAAAGTTGATGGTGGAAATTGACTCATCTCATGCAGTCTTCTCTTTCATGGATGGCTCATCTGGATATAACCAAATAATGATGGCCCCTGAAGATGAAACAAACACTACTTTTAGAACCCTTGAACGGAATCTATTATTATAAGGTCATGCATTTCAGCCTTAAAATGCTGGTGCTACATACCAGCGGGCTATGACTGGAATCTTCAACAAACTCATTTATCATCAAATCCAGTGCTATGTCGATGATCTCGTGGTCAAAATTAGAGAAAAGGAAGACCATCACTTTGACTTAAGAGTAGTTTTTGTACAGTCAAGACAATTTAACCTCAAAATGAACCCCCTAAAGTGTTCATTCGGAGTAGCTTCAAGGAAATTCCTTGGGTTTGTTGTCCGACACTAGGGAATCGAAATAGATCTAGCGAAGATCAAGGCGATATTAGAAATGCCACCCCCTAAAATTTTAACTCAACTCAAATCATTCCAAGGGTAGTTGGTGTATCTAAGAAGCTTTATATCAACCAATCAGAAAGATGTCAACCATTCTCATCACTTACCAAAAAGGACACTAAGTTCAAGTGAGATGATATGTGTGAGCATGCCTTTGAAGACATAAAAAATTACCTGATGATGTCACTAGTTTTAGCAGCCCCTATCCCGTGCAAGTCACTCATACTTTACACTGTTGCATTAGATGACTCCCTTGGCTCTTTGTTCACCCAAGCTAATGAAGAAAATAGGAAAACACACTCTATTACCTCACCATTAATCTAATCCTACTATCCACCCATTGAGAAGCATTGCTTACCTTTAATCTTTGCATCCCAAAAGCTATAGCACTACATGCTTCCATCGTGAACTTAATCTCTAGGATCAATCTACTACAGAATCTCATGACATGGTCGGCTATCTGGATGGTTGACGATGGTCAATGATCCTCTCATAGTTTGACATTACCTTCCCTTGTGTGAAAGGACAAGCATTAGTGGATTTCTTAGTACACACTTCTCGACTCTGCTTATTGATGATCTCCCAATGAACAAATCATAAACTTAGGGGATAACATTCACCATTGGAGATGTACTTTGATGGTGCTTCCTCTCAAAGAGGAGAAGAACCATAATCTACTATTCGGGAAGAAGTACGAATAGTTCTCTTAACTCAGGACTACAATGTAATGAGATTCTCATATCATCTGTCCAATCCTTGCACCAACAATGAAGCAGAATATGAAGCTCTGATTTTTGGTATGGAGTTAGCCGTTACTCTAAGCATGCATAACATCAACATCTTCAAAGATTCTAAACTAATTATCAACCAAATCATTGGGTCTTATAAGTTTATAAAGCCCAAGCTTCATCACTATCACAAGTACACCATGGAGTTGTTGGCTCAAATCCTAGAGTTTACCATTTATAAGATTCCTCGAGGAGAGAAGCGTCATAGCTTTAGCCAACCTTGCCAAAGAGTTGGCATGTTTGGAGGATAAGTCCATATCAATAAAGGTCCAAAATAGACAAGTATTATCTCTTATTAATATTGAACTCATCAAAAAATACTTCCTTGAAGGGGAGGTTGCTATTTCCAAGAAGGATGAGGAGTTAGATTAGAGGCAACCATTCATGGATTACATAAATAAAGGCAAACTACCTCAAGGGAAGTCCCAAGTACATTAGATGAAGTAGAGAGCACTTTCATTTTCTCTTGTGGATGGTGTCTTGTACCAGTGGTCTTTCGATCATATGTGGTTACACTATTTAGAAAAACACGAAGCTCTTAAGATCATGACCAAGGTATACTTAAGATTATGTGGAAAATCTGGTCTGAAAATGAAAGCCAATATCAAGAGACTAGGATACTACTGCCCATCAATGATCAAAGATTGCATGGATACGGCTAAGCGATGCCACCAATGTCAAATACATGGTGTGGTCCTACAATAACCACCCAACATTCTACATCTTACATTGGCCTCATGGCAATTTGAGTGTTGGGGTACCAACATAGTGGGTGTGATTAATCCTCCTTCTTCCAAGGGTCATCAATTCATCTTAGCTGCTATTGAGTACTTTTTCAAAATGGGCGAAGACAATTTTGCTTAGAGAGATCATAGCTTAGCATGTGCTCCATTTTTTAGAAATCATATCTTATATAAGTTCAGAGTGCCTCGACGAATTATATATGATAATGGTAATACATTCAAGAGCACCAAGATCAACAACTTTGCCTAGAGAAACAATATAGATTGGAGATATTCTACCATCAACTACCCGAGAAAATAGCTTAGTAAGCCTTCAATAAAACTCTCATCCAAATACTAAAGAAGACACTCGATACAACATGTGACAATGGTATGAGTAGTTAGTTGAAGCCTTGTGGGCCTACCATACCACATATAGAACTCCAACTCAGTCTACTCCTTAGTGTATGGGTCTAAATCCATTCTACCATTAAAAGTCAAACTCTCATCACTAATGATAGTTGTGGGTAGCAAGATAATAACAAAGCATAATGCCAAGTTGCGGTTAGAAGAGCTCAAAGTTTTGGGGGAGAGCATGCCAAAACCTCGAGTTGTACAAAGTTAAAATAGTTCAAGCTCATAAGAAGTTGGTCCATCCTAGAGCTTTTCAAGTAGGAGAGCTTATTTTAGTTTTAAGGAGATTGATTTTGTCCCATCGTAAAGATGGGAGGCATGTTGAACCCACTTGGGAAGGCCCTTTTCCATAGAGGCTTACCAAAGAGGATCTTATCAGCTTATTAATCATAAGGGAGAGCGGCTAATGCTTCTAATCAATGGGCTCTACTTAAAGAATTATTATAAATTAGGTTTGAAAATAATTATCATCAATGAAAATTCTATTTCGAATTCGATCTCTTCCATGTTGAAAGTATTCTTAATTGCAAATCTACCATGATGGGTTTAGGGTAGGTGTAAGGGCTTGAGCGGCATCCTATCCTTCATCGATACAACACAAACATATAAAACAAACACATATCTTTTGTCTTGAGCTACTCTGAGTTGAGATAATGCCCCCCAACGGTACTCACTCAATAGCTGCTCTAGGTCAAGCTGACGTGCTACCCTGCTAGTGTGTCACTCCAGTGGTCTTCTTGCTTTCGAGGATGTAAGTCTACTACACTTTCCTTCCTTACTTGGCCAATGCACACCGATGAGCACCTTATTAGTTTGGTAGTATTACTTGTAAGCTACCTCATGTTGGATTCATTTAAGAGGATGTGAGTCTACTATACTTTCTTCTTGGATTAGCCTTCGTGCACTGACCTATTTAGTATATTTAAGGTTTAGGATAAGTCTCCTAGCGGCTCCTTCCCTCATGATTGCTTTAAGTCTCGTCTAGTTCTTCCACGGGGCTCCTCACTTAGTAGTCGCTCTATGTCAGATAACTTTTGTCCCACTGACAACAGACTATCCCGATGATCAGTTTCACTTGGAAAGTTGTAAGCCTACATGCTTTCTTTTTGAATTGATTATTGGATGCTGAATGGCACCTTATGTTGGTTGGTTCTCACTATGCTAATCGATACACCACTCATGCTGACGGATACACCATAGGTTTATTGGTTCTCGCACCTTAGGATACACCACTCACGGCAGATGTAAGTCTGCTATGCTTAAGTTGGCCACCATACACGTATAAGCTTTCTTTTTCAAGGCTCAGGATAACGCCCTTAGCGACACCTCCCTTGTGGGCACTATATTTGTATCATGTCCTTTGTGCCCATTTATACACTACCCAGGTTACTATCGGATTAGACAATTTCCTTTTTCTAGTAATGTGGTTAGAGAATCCCCGTGATTCTCCTTGGTCAAGTAAATTTGAGATATGTCAAGGTCGACATAGCCCCTTCTTAGTGTGGTCCCTCACACACAAATGGTCCACATATATAAAGAAAATATATATTCACTTATGGATTAGAGGACACCCCTAGCGATACCTTTTCCCAAGCAAGCATCCTATCTGTAGGGCAATGCCAACAAAACTCCCTATAAGAATCACCTGACTACTCTTGAGTTAATATAATTCCCTAGCAACATTCACTCAGTAGTCGCCCCTAAGTCAAGTTCAATCCAACATGTCACCCCAGTGATTGTTCCCTGGTTTAAAAAATGTAAGTCTGCTATGCCTTCTTCAAAACACAGTCATTTCACACCGAAAGGAAACCCCTTAGATTGGCTAGCTCTACCCCACGACCAGCAGACTATCTATTTGGATTTGTAAATTTGAGATAGTGATATAGCCCTTCTAGTGGGTCCATCGACATGGTCCATAAATTAAATCTATCAAATTTGATCGAGCTCACATCCCTAGTGGATATGCCCTCAATTCAAAATCAAGCTAAACTAAACAAACCATATTAAATCACATAAAATTAAGATAAAATTAACTTTGACTACTTTTGAGTTGACATAAGTCCCTAGCATTCAAGTCGCCCTAGTCGTTCGATTTTTTTTTTGCTTGTCAAAAGCAATTGTTCCTCACTTTGAAATGTAAGTCTACCACACCTTCTTTCCTTATTGCACAAAGGAAACCCTTAGGTTGGCTAGCTCTACCCAGAGACTATCCCTTTGGATTTTAAACCGAGGTAGGTCAAGGCGATATAGCCTTCTCCATGGGTCCATCACACGATAGGTCTATACATTAACTCATTAAATTAAACCCAATGATTTTTCCCAGTTAAATCACCTTCTCGTGGAAAATCATATATAAATAAGTCAAGCAAATAAATCAAATTCAAAACCAACCTCCATAATGGAGCCAAATTAAACTAACTCCCCTAGTAGAGTCTAAATCAAAGACACCCAACCAAACTCTTATTCCTAGCGGATACTTCCCTAAACAAATCTATGAATTCAAACTTAAATTCCAATCCCCAATGGATAGCTCAAACTTGCTTCCCTAGTGAAAGGTTTATATACCTAATCCCTAGTAGACTCGAGCTCATATCTCTAGTAGATATGCCTCCACATCAATTTAAATTTAAAAAATTAAAGTTGATTCGATCTTAATCCCTAGTGGATTATAGATTCTTATCACCTTATCCCCAGAAGATTTTATTCTTCTATGCCCCCGACATAGATCCCTCACATTTCATGTCGAATGCATGTGTGATCCCCTAGATCTCCCTCCATGTATTTAACATGGAATTCTCATCAAATCTTATTTCTTCTCTTATGCACGCTTTTATTACTTCAACCAAATGCCTAACAATGTATTCATTAAAATTACATCATCTTAACATTGTAATCCACATTTTATGATTTGTGATGGTGGAAGCTCAAACTAACTATACAATATCATGCTAAACATATTATAATGTGAATTAACACACTATATTATATTATAATATATGATGTTATATTATAATTTGCTATAATATAATATATTGTCTAACATTACACCTCATTAAAATCACTTAAAAGAAAAAAATAACAAAATTTTCTCAAAATATGAATAATGTTCATTTTGGATGTAAAATTGTTATTTTTCTATTAGAAATAATAAGCATAATTTTTTTTGTGTTGCTTCTTGGTGTATGAATTTGGCCAAATTCTTCCATTTCAACCTTTAAATTAATATTTTTTTTGTAGTTTTGACCCAATGTATTATAACAAAAGTAAAAATATACTAAAATGTACAATAATAATTTGTAACACACCACCATATTCATATATATATATATATGTGAAGTTATATTGTATTATGTACATTATATTTTAATATGCTTTCATATAATATATTATCTTACATTACACCTTAAAATGAATCACTTAAAGCAAAAAATTTATAAAATTTGGTTGAAAAATGAACATTTATTTTGGATGCAAAATTCCATTCTTTTGAATAAATGACACACCATAGCACACCCCCAATGATATTCCCTAAGGCTTACCTTAAGTTTTGCCAAATCCCATCATCTCAGCCTATAGATCAGTATTTTTATGAATTATACTAGTATAAACTCTACTACGTCACACTATAACAGACTAAAATATGCTAAACAATAAGTAGTAATACAAAATAGTATGCTATAATGCATGATGCTACACTATGTTATGGCATCCTATATTATAATACACTATATTATATTATATTATATTATATTATATTGCATGTCACATCACAAGGGATTGCTAAGATAAAAAATCATAAAATTAGTCTAAATAATAAAAAACTATATATTTTTAGTATCACTTACATATTTTAAATTGGAAGAATATAGTATTATGCCATGCTTTTACTATTATGAATTTGGCCAAATTCCACCATTTTAAAGTCTAAACCAACATTTTTTTAAATATTGCTACATTGTAGGCTTGACTGCATGATTGTAAAATACTAAAAGAATTTGAAATGTGCGGAACAATATATTATGATGTATGATGCTATACTATGTTACAACATATGATATTTATTTTGAACATAAAATCTTAATTATTAGACTACAAGTGGTGTACCATACCTTTGGTACTACAACCTAATTCCTACTTCAAATTTAACAAATTTCATCATCTGATTTATTAAATCAATATTTTTATGATTTATATTAATATAGACTATAGGGCACAATACCATAATATACTAAAACATTTTGAAACATCTTATAACATCCAAAAACACATCACTACATGCTCAAATATGTGATGCTACATTATACTATAATATATGGTCTTATAATATGATTTAGTGTTAGGGTTTATGGTATTCAAATCTATAATAGTCAAGGGAAAGTCTCTTGAAGAAAATTTTAGCTATAACTATATTAGGATTATCATCATTAGATCTATAATGACATCTTTATTCAAGGTTTAGGGATTAGGATTTAGGGTTAGTTTAGAGTTTAGGGTATAGGGTTTAGGGTTTAGGATTGTAGGTTTTAGGGTTTAGGGATTTTGATTTTAGGGTTTAGGGTTTAGAGTTTAGGGTTTTAGGGTTTAGGGTTTAGGGTTTTAGGGTTTAGGGTTTAGTGTTTAGGGTTTATAATTTAGGTTTTTTAGGGTTTAGGTTTAGGTTTGTGTTTAGGGTTTAGTTTAGAGCTTAGTGTTTAGGTTTATGGTTTTAAGGTTTAGGGTTTTTTGGGTTTTGGGTTTAGGTTTAGGTTTAGGTTTAAGTTTTAGTTTAGGGTTTAGGGTTTAGGGTTTAAGATTTTTTACAGAGAACAAATTTAGATTCAACATTCTTCTTTTTAATTTCATCAACCAAGAAGCACACCAAGTTTTCTAAGACACAAGTGATAAAACAGATAATAAATGCGCACCATTGAGCAAATCAAAAACCCTAGATAAGTAGCACTGTCCCTACTGTAAAGACATAGTTCCATAAGTAACAGATCAAATCAACCATTCTTTGGTTTCTCCAACTCCCATCAAAACCACCACCTCTCTCTCAGTAGTATCCTCCATCATATCCCCGATCTCTCCCTCTACTGCCACCATGGTTGTAACCTCCATCACTCTTCTCGCCTCTAAAAGCACTTATACTTCGACCACCACCTCCATATCCACCAATACCTCTAGATGACCCACCACCACTATGATAACCGTCACATCCACCTTCACCTCCACAACCAGATTTAGACTAGCCTGAGTTGGTTGATGTTTTTTATCAAGGTTCCATTCTTAGGGTTTAGGGTTTAGAGAGTAGATTTATGGTTTAGGGTTGTCAATTTTAGGGTTTAGTGTTTATGGTTTACAGTTTAGGATTTTAGGGTTTAGGGCTTAGGATTTGGGTTTAGGGTTTAAGGTTTAGGGTCTAGGGTTTAGGGTTTAGGGTTGTAAATTTAGGTTTTAAGATTTAGGGTTTAGGTTTTTTTTAAAAATTGAGTAAACTGGTAGGTTTAAGTTTATTTAGTTTATTTTATTTATTTAGTTTATTTTTTATTTTATTTAGTTTATTTTTATTTTAGGTTTATTTATTTTAGTTTAGGTTATATATTTTAGTTTACTTTTAGGTTTAGGTTTATTTTTTAGTTGAGTATTATTTTTATTTTATTTTTTTAGGTTTAGGTTTTATTTTTTATTTTTAGGTTTAGGTTTTTACTTTATTTTTTTAGGTTTATGTTTTAGGTTTTTATTTTAGGTTTTTTTTTTAGTTTATCTTTAGGTTTATTTTTAGTTTATTTTATTTTATTTATTATAGGTTTAGGTTTTATTTTTTGTTTAGTTTATTTTAGTTTAGGTTTATGTTTATTTTATTTTATTTATTTTATTTTATTTTAAGTTTAGGTTTTAGTTTATGGTTTAGGTTTTATTTTTTATTTATTTATAGGTTTTATTTTTAGGCTTATTTTTTAGGTTTAGGTTTATATTTTATTTTATTTTTATTTTAGGTTTAGTTTTTATTTTTTTATATTTTTTATTTTTTAGTGTAGTTTAGGTTTTTATTTATTTTATTTTAGTTTAGTTTTTATTTTTTTATTTTATTTTATTTTTAGGTTTAGGTTTACGTTTAGGTTTTAATTTATGTTTTTATTTTATTTTACTTTTTTATTTTATTTTGGTTTAAGTTTATCAATCTATTTTATTTTTAGGTTTTATTTATCATAGGTTTAGGTTTTTGGCTTTTTAGGGTTTAAAGTTTAGGATTAGTTTAGGGTTTAGGGTTTGGGGTTTAGGGTTTAGTGTTTAGGTTTTAGGTTTAAGGTTTAAGTTTTAGGTTAGGGTTTAGGGATTAAGGTTTTTTTAAAATTTTTGTTTTATTGGAGAACAAATTAAAATTTAACATTTCTTCTTTTCGATTTCATCAACTAAGTAGTATCCCATGCTTTATAAGACATAAGCGATGACATAGATAAAAAATGAGCACCCACAGAGCAAATCAAAAACCCTAGATAAGTAGAATCATCTATACTATAAAGACACAATTCCATAAGTAGCAGATCGGATTGGCCATTCTTTAGTTTCTCCAGTTCCCATTAGAACCATCCCTGCCTGTCGAGTAATAGGATCCGCAATCATATCCCCTATCTCTACCTCTGCCACCACAACTGTTGTGACCTCCATCGCTCCTCCACCTTCATAACCTCCCTTGCTAACCTCCATATCCACCACCTCCAAATCCCCACCAGCTGCGATAATCCACCTCCACCTTTCTCCACCTTTCTAGGCTGAGCCTAGTTAGCTTGTGATGTTCCCATAGGTTCCCCATTCTT
Source organism: Cymbidium sinense (assembly GCA_021442155.1). Classification (NCBI taxonomy): domain Eukaryota; kingdom Viridiplantae; phylum Streptophyta; class Magnoliopsida; order Asparagales; family Orchidaceae; genus Cymbidium; species Cymbidium sinense. Next base: position 320,684,034 of record CM038214.1, on the reverse strand, counting down.
AGGGTTTAGCGATTAGAGTTTATTTAGAGTTTATGGTTTTGGATTAGTTTAGAGTTTAGGGTTTTCTTAGGTTTAGGTTTTAAGGTTTAGGGTTTAGGTTTTAGTTTAGGTTTTAGGGTTTAGGGTTTTAGGTTTAGGTTTTAGGTTTTAGTTTAGGGTTTAGGGTTTTAGTTTTAGTGTTTTGGGTTTTAGGTTTAGGTTTAGGTTTAGGGTTTAGGTTAGGTTTAGGGTTTTAGGTTTTAGTTTAGGTTTAGTTGTAGGTTATGATTTAGGTTAGGGTTTATCATTTAGGGTTTAGGTTTTAAAAAATTAGGTAAAGTAGGTTTAGGTTTATTTAGTTTATTTTATTAGTTTAGTTTATTTATTTTAGTTTAGCTTTTTTATTTTAGATTATTTTTTAGGTTCAAGTTTATTTTCTAGCTGAGTCTTATTTTTATTTTATTTTTTAGGTTTAGGTTTTCTTTTTAATTTTTAGGTTTAAGTTTAGGTTTTTATTTTATTTTTTTAGGATTAGCTTTTAGGTTTTTATTTTAAGTTTATTTTTAGGTTTTGTTTTTTTAGTTTAGGTTTAGGTTTATTTTTAGTTTTTATTTTATTTTATTTAGGTTAGGTTTAGGTTTAGTTTATTATTGGTTTATGTTTAGGTTTTATTTATTTTAGTTTAGTTTATTTTAGTTTAAATTTAGGTTTATTTTATTTGGTTTATTTTATTTTTATTTTAAGTTTAGTTTTTAATTTAAGGTTTAGGTTTTATTTTTTATTTATTTTTAGTTTTTAATTTTAGGTTTATTTTTTAGGTTTAGGTTTTTATTTAGCTTTTATTTTATTTTATTTTAGGTTTATTTTATTGTTATTTTAAGTTTAGTTTTTATTTTATTTAGGTTTTTTATTCTTAGGTTTATTATATTTATAGTTTAGTTTAAGTTTTTATTTTTTTATTTTAGTTAATTTTTATTTTTATTTAATTTTATTTTTAGTTTAGGTTTAGGTTTTAGTTTAGGTTTTCATTTTATTTTATTTTATTTAGGTTTAAGTTTTTTATTTCTTTTATTATTTGGTTTTATTTAGTTTAGGTTTAGATTTTTTGGGTTTAGGGTTTAGGGTTTAGGGTTTAGGTTTTAGGTTTAGGGTTCAAGTTTTAGTTTAGGATTTACGGTTTAAGGTTTTTTTTTTAAACAGAGAACACATTCAGATTCAACTTTTATTTTTTTGATTTTATGAACCAAGTAGTACCCCGAGTTTTCTCAGACACAAGCGACGTCATAGATCAAAGATGAGCACCCATAGAGTAAATCTAAAACTCTAGATAAGTAGAATCATCTCTATTGTAAAGACAATGTTCCATAAATAGCAGATCGACTAGGCCATTCTTTAGTTTCTCTAGTACCCATCAGCACCACCCTCACCTCTCGAGTGCCAGGATCCACCATCATATCCCCAATCTCTCCCTCTACCGCCACCATGGCTATAACCTCCGTTGCTCCTCACCCATAACGCTCACCATAACCAACATATCCACCACCACTTCAATCGCCGCCGCCTTCCTCCATCATCATCTAGGTGAGCCTGGTTCATGTGATGTTCCAGTGAATATTCCCATTCTTAGGGTTTAGGTTAGTTTAGCATTTGGGTTTATGGTTAGGTTTTAGGTTTAGGGTTTAGGAAGTAGGTTTTAGGGTTTTAGATTAGGTTTAGGGTTTAGGGTTTATGGTTGGGGTTTTAGGGTTTAGGTTGTTTAGGTTTAGGTTTAGATTTAGGGTTTAAGGTTTAGGTTTAGATTTTAGGGTTTAGGGTTTAGGTTTAGGGTTTAGTTTAGTTTAGGTTTAGGTTAGTTTAGTTTGGGGTTTAGTGTTTAGGGTTTAGGATTTAGGGTTTAGATTTTTTTTTAATTAAGTAAACTAGTAGGTTTAGGTTTAATTAGTTTATTTAGTTTATTTTTATTCATTTGAGTTTATTTTATTTTTTAGTGTTATTTAAGTTTATTTTTATTTTTTATTTAGTTTAGTTTATTTATTTTAGGTTTATTTATTTTTGTTTAGGTTTTTTTTATTTTAGTTTATTTTTTAAGTTCAAGTTTATTTTTAGTTAAGTTTTATTTTATTTCATAGGTTTAGGTTTTATTTTTTATTTTTAGGTTTAGGTTTAGGTTTTTATTTTATTTTTTTAGGTTTAGGTTTTAGGTCTTTATTTTAGGTTTATTTGTAGGTTTTATGTTTTAGTTTAGTTTAGGTTTATTTTTATTTTTATTTTATTTTATTTGGTTTAGGTTTAGGTTTAGGTTTTATTTATTTTAGTTTAGTTATTTTAGTTTAGGTTTAGAATTTATTTATTTATTTATTTATTTTAAGTTTAGGTATTTTTTAGTTTAGGGTTTAGGTTTTATTTTTTTCTTATTTTTTAGGTTTATTTTTTAGTTTAGGTTTTCATTAAGCTCTTATTTTATTTTATTTTAGGTTTAATTTATTATTATTTTGTTTAGTTTTTTTTTTATTTAGGTTTTTTTTCTTATTTTAGGTTTTATAATTTTATTTTAGTTTATTTTTATTTTATTTTATTTTTAGGCTTTGATTTAGGTTTTAGTTTAGGTTTTTATTTTTATTTTATTTTTATTTTATTTTATTTTATTTTATTCAGGTTTATGTTTTTTTTAAAAAATTTTATTATTAGGTTTTATTTAGTTTAAGTTTAGGATTTTAAGTTTTTAGGTTTTTAGGGTTTAGGGTTTGGGATGTAAGGTTTAGGGTTTAGGATTTTGGGATTTAGGGTTTTATGGTTTACGATTTAGGGTTTAGTCTTTAGGCTTTAGGGTTTAGTTTTAGGGTTTAGGTTTAGGGAGTTTAGTGTTGGGGTTGGTTTAGGTTTAGGGTTTAGCTTTAGGGTTTAGAGTTTTAGGTTTTAGGTTTTAGGTTTGGTTTAGGTTAGGGTTAGGGTTTAAGGATTTAGTTTAGGGTTTAGGGTTTAGGGTTTAGTTTGGTTTAGGGTTTAGGTTTAGTTTAGGTTTAGTTTAGTTTTGGTTGTATGTTTAGGTGTAGGTTTTATTTTTAATAAATTAAAATAAAGTTTATGTTTATTTAGTTTATTCATTTATTTATTATAATTTATTTTATTTTATTTTATTTAGGTTTATTTTTTATTTTTTATTTAGTTTATTTATTTTAGGTTAATTTAGTTTAGTTTAGTTTTTTATTATAGTTTATTTTTTTTGATTTAAGTTTAGGTTTATGCTTATTTTTTAGGTAGGTTTATTTTTTATTTTAGGTTTAGGTTTAGGTTTTTATTTTAATTTTTTTAAATTTAGGTTTCAGGTTTATTTTTATGTTTCATGTTTTAGTTTAGGTTTAGGTTTATTTTTAGTTAAGTTTATTTTATTTAGTTTAGGGTTTTAGTTTAGTTTATTTTTGATTTAGGTTTAGGTTTTATTTATTTTAGTTTAGGTTTAAGTTTATGTTATTTTTATTTTAGGTTTAGGTTTTTTTTAGCTTAGGGTTTAGGTTTTATTTTTTATTTATTTTTAGGTTTATTTTTTTTATGAGGTTTTTTATTTTATTTTATTTTATTTTCGTTTATTTTATTTTATTTATGTTAATTTTTATTTTATTTAAGTTTTTTTATTTTAGGTTTATTTTATTTTTACATTTAGTTTTAGGTTTAGGTTTAGGTTTAAGTGTTAGTTTAGGTTTTTATTTTATTTTTTATTTTATTTTATTTAGGCTGAGTTTTTTTATTAATTTTTTTTAGGTTTTATTTAGTTTAGGTTTAGGTTATTAGGTTTTTAGGGGTTAAGGTTTAGGGTTTAGGGTTTAGGGTTGTAGGTTTTAGGGTTTAGGCTTTAGGGTTTAGGGTTTAGGGTTTTAAGGGTTTAGGATTTAGGGTTTAATGTTTAGGGTTTAGGGTTTAGGGTTTTAAGCCTTAAGGTTTATGGTTTAGGGTTCTAAGTTTAGGATTCATGGTTTAGGGTTTAGGGTTAATTTTAGGTTAAGGGTTAGGGTTTTTTTATTTTGTACTTTTTTTCTTAAATTAAGTAAACTCATAGGTTTAGGTTTATTTAGTTTATTTTTTTATTCTTATTTAGGTTTATTTTTATTTAATTTAGTTTATTTATTTTAGGTTTATTTATTTCAGTTTAGGTTTTTTATTTTAGTTTAATTTTTAAGCTTAGGTTTAGGTTTATTTTTTAGTTTAGTTTTATTTTTATTTATTTTTTAGGTTTTGGCTTTAATTTTTATTTTTGGGTTCAGCTTCAGGTTTCTATTTTATTTTTTTTATTTTAGGTTTTAGTTTTTCATTTTAGGTTTAATTTTAGGTTTTATTTTTTAGTTTAGGTTTAAGTTTATTTCTAGTTTATTTAATTTTATTTAGGGTTTAGGTTTAGGTTTAGGTTTATTTAATTTTAGGTTAAGTGTAAAGTTTTATTTCTTTTAGTTTAGGTTTATTTTATTTTAGTTTAGGTTTAGGTTTTATTTTTATTTAATTTTAAGTTTATTTTTTTAGGTTTATTTTATTTAGATTTTATTTTAGCTTTATTTTATTTTTTATTTTAGGTTTAATATTTATTTTATTTAGTTATTTTTATTTTTAGTTTAATTTGGGTTTTATTTATTTTATTTTAGTTTAGTTTTTTATTTTATTTTATTTTCTTTGAGGTTTAGGTTAGGTTTAGGTTTTAGTTTAGGTTTTCATTTTATTTTTATTTAAGTTTTTTTATTTATTTTTATTTTATTTATTTCATTTAAGGTTTACGGTTTGGGGTTTAGGGTTTAGGGTTATGGTTTAGGGTTTAGGGTTTACAGTTTAGGGTTTAGGTTTTAGGTTTTAGGGTTTAAGGTTAGGGTTTAGAATTTTAGGGTTTAGGGTTTACGATTTTTAGGGTTTAGGGTTTAGGTTTTAGGTCTAGGGTTGAAGTTTTAGTTCAAGGTTTAGGGTTTTTGGTTTTTTTTAACATTAAACAAATTCAGATTCAACATTTCTTCTTTTATATTTCGTGAACCAAGTAACACACCAAGTTTTCTAAGACACAAGCAATAACATAGATAAAATGAGAACATAGAGCAAATTGAAACCCTAGAAAGCTAGAACTATGAAGACATAGTTCCATAGTGGATTGGATGAACCTTCAATTTCTCCAGTTAGAACCAGACCCTCTTAAGTGGATCCTCATCATAGCCCCAATCTCTCACTCCGCCACCACCACAGCTGTAACCTCTGTTGCTCCTCCCACCTCCATAACCACCACTGCTCCGACTACCACCTCTATAGCCACCAACACCTCCAGAACCCCCAGCACCACTGCGATAACTATAGCCTCCGCCTTTTTCCCTGCTAGATCTAGACTGAGCCTAGTTGATGGTGATGTTCCTGCCATCAAGGTTCTGCCCATTCTTAGGGTTTAGGTTTATTTTTAATTTTTTAAGTTACTTTAAGTTTAGGTTTAGATTTTAGGGTTAGGGTTTAAGTTTTATGGTTTAGGTTTTAAGGTTTAGAGTTTATAGTTTAGGGTTTAGGTTTATGCTTTTAGGGTTTACGGTTAGGGTTAGGATTTAGGGTTTAGGTTTTAAGGTTTAGGGTTTAGGGTTAGTTTAAGTTAGTTTAGGTTTAGGTTCTTATTTAGGCTTTAGATTTAGGGTTTTGAGGGTTTAGGGTTTGCTTAAGGTTTAGGGTTAATTTAGGGTTTAGGGTTTAAGCTTTAGGGTTTAGGGTTTTTAGGGTTTTGTGTTTAGGGTATAGGGTTAGTTTAACATTTAGGGTTTAGGGTTTTAGGGTTTAGAGGTTAGGGTATAGGGTTTAGGGTTAGGCTTAGTTTAGGGTTTAGGGTTAAGGGTTTTTTAGGGTTTAGGTTGTAGGTTTAGGATTGTACGTTTAGGATTTAGGGTTAGTTTTAGGGTTTATGATGTGGGATTTAGGTTTAAGGTTTATGGGGTATTTTGTTTTAAAAGTAAGTAAACCTGTTGGTTTAGGTTTGTTTAGTTTATTTAGTTTATTTTTACTTTATTTTAGTTTATTTTATTTTTATATTTATTTAGATTTATTTTTTATTTTTACTTAGGTTTGTTTTTTATTTATTTATAGTTTATTTCAGGTTTATTTATTTTAGTTTAGGTTTTTGTTTTAGTTGATTTTTTTTGTTTGGGTTTAATTTTATGTTTATTTTTTAGGTGAGTTTTTATTTTATTTTATTTTTGGTTTAGGTTTTATTTTCTATTTTTAGGTTTAGGTTTGGGTTTTTATTTTATTTTCTTAGGTTTAGGTTATATGTTTTTATTTGATGTTTATTTTTAGGTTTTATTTTTTTAGTTTAGGTTTAGATTTATTATTAGTTTATTTTATTTTATTTAGTTTAGGGTTTAGGTTTAGTTTATTTTACATTTAGGTTTAGATTTTATTTACTTTAGTTTATTTATTTTAGTTCAGGTTTAAGTTTATTTTATTTTGTTTATTTTAGGTTTAGATTTTTTTTTAATTTAGGGTTTAAGTTTTATTTTTTATTTATTTTTAGGTTTTATTTTTTGGTTTATTTATTTTAGTTTAGGTTTTTTATTTTAGTTTATTTATTATTTATTATTTATTTTTATTTATGTTTATTTTTCATTTTTATTTAGTTTAGTTTATTTATTTTAGGTTTATTTATTTTAGTTTAGGTTTTTTATTTTAGTTTATTTTTTAAGTTTAGGTTTAGGTTTAAGTTTATATTTATTTTTTAGTTTGGGTTTATTTTTATTTTTTTTTAAGTTTAAGTTTTACTTTTTATTTTTAGGTTTAGGTTTTATTTTATTTTTTTAGGATTAAATTTAGGTTTTTATTTTAGGTTTATTTTTAGGTTTTATTTTGTAGTTTAGGTTTAGGTTTATTTTTAGTTTATTTAATTTTATTTAGGGTTTAGGTTTAGGTTTTATTTATTTTAGTTTGTTTATTTTAGTTTAGGTTTAGGTTTATTTTCTTTTTATTTTAGGTTTAGATTTTTTTTAGGGTTTAGGTTTATTTATTTATTTTATTTTTAGGTTTTATTTAGTTTAGGATTAGGTTTTTAGCTTTTTAGGCTTTAGGGTTTCAGTTTAATTGAGGGTTTAGGGTTTTGGGTTTAGGGTTTGGGGTTTAGGGTTTATGGTTTAGGGTATAGAGTTTAGAGTTTAGGTTTTAGGATTTAGGGTTTATGGTTTAGGGGATTAGGGTTTAGAATTTAGGATTTAGGGTTTAGGGTTTAGGTAGGGTTGGGGTTTTAGTTTAGGGTTTAGGGTTTTAGTTTTTTAATAGAGAACAATTTAGATTCAACATTTCTTCTTTTGATTTCATCAACCATTTAAAGATAAGTTTTCTAAGACACAAACTTGACATAGATAAAAATGACGCATTATAAAATCAAAACTTAAATAACTAAAATTTCTACTATAAAACAGTTCCATAGCGGCAGTCATGGTCGTTCTTTAGTTTCTCCAGTTCCCATCAGGACTACCACTGCTCTCGAGTAGTGTGATCCACCATCGTATCCCTGATCTCTCCCTCCACTGCCACCACGACTGTAACCTCCGTCGCTCCTCTCGCCTTAATAACCACCACTACTCTAACCACCACCTCCAAATCCACCAGCACCTCTAGATCCCCCACCACCATTATGATAATCATGCTCGGCCGCCTCACTTGCCAAATCTAGGTGAGTGCGGCGGTGATGTTCTTGGTTTCAAGGTTTTCGCCATTCTGAGGGTTTAGGTTTATTAGGTTTTAAGTTTTTGTTTATTTTTTAATTTATTTAGTTACTTTAGTTTTAGGTTTAGAGTTTGGGGTTTAGAGTTAGGGTTTAGGGTTTAAGGTTTAGATTTTTTGGTTTAGGGTTTTAGTGTTAATACTTTTAAGGTTTAGGGTTTAGGGTTAGGGTTTAGAGTTTAGGGTTTTATGGTTTAGGGTTAAGAGTTTAGTGTTTAGTATTTTGTGTTTAGGGTTTAGTGTTTTTAGGGTTTAGGGTTTAAGGTTTAGGGTTAGTTTTGGGTTTACGGTCTAGGGTTTTAAGGTTTATGGTTTAGGGTTTAGGGTTTATGGTTTAGGGTTAGGGTTAGGGTTTAGGGTTTAGGGTTTAGGGTTAGTTTAGGGTTTATGGTTTTATGGTTTAGGGTTTAGGGTTTAGGGATTAGGGTTTAGGGTTGTAGGTCTAGGGTTTAGGGATTAGGGTTAGTTTTAGGGTTTAGGGTTTAGGATTTAGGGTTTAGATTTTAGGGTTTAGAGTTTTAAATAAGTAAACCACTAGGTTTAGTTTATTTAGTTTAGTTTTTTATTTATTTTAGCTTTTTTTATTTTTAATTTATATTTAGTTTTATTACTTTTATTTTTATTTTTATTTTTATTTAATTAAGTTTATTTATTTTAGTTTAGGTTTTTTATTTTAGTTATTTTTAAGGTTTAGGTTTAGGTTTATGTTTATTTTTTAGTTTAGTTTTATTTTTATATTATATTTTAGGTTTATGTTTTATTTTTTATTTTTAGGTATAGGTTTAGGTTTATATTTGATTTTGTTTAGGTTTTTATTTGAGGTTTATTTTTAGGTTTTATTTTTACTTTAAGTTCAGGTTTATTTTTAGTTTATTGTATTTTATTTAGTTTATGGTTTAGGTTTATTTTAATTTAGGTTTAGGTTTAGGTTTTATTTATTTTAGTTTAGTTTATTTTAGTATAGGTTTAGGTTTATTTTATTTTGTTTATTTTAGGTTTAGGTTTTTTTTTTTAGTTTAAGGTTTAGGTTTAATTTTTATTTATTTTTAGGTATTTTTTAGGTTTAGGTTTTATTTTATTTTAGGTTTATTTTATTTTTATTTTACATTTAGTTTTTTTTTTTTAGGTTTATTTTATTTTTTAGTTTAGTTTAGGTTTTTATTTATTTTTTATTTTATTTTATTTTTACATTTAGGTTTAGGTTTAGGTTTAGGTTTAGGTTTTAGTTTAGTTTCTTATTTTATTTTATTTAGGTTTGGGTATTTTTTTTTAATTTTAGGTTTTATTTAATTTAGGTTTAGGTTTTAGGTTAGGATTTGGAGTATAGGATTTGGGCTCAAATTTTATGGACCAAGGAGAATCTACATCCACCGGGACATGATACGCAATACAGGGGTGGTTACTGGAAAAGGGGAACTATCCAATTCGATAGTAACCTAGGTAGTGTCTAAATGTTCTCGCAAAGGATGTGATCCAAATATAGTGCCCACAGGGGAGGTGCTACTAGGGGCATTATCCTGAGCCCTGGAAAAGAAAGCTTATATAAAGCCAACTCAAGGAGAAAGTGTAGACTTACATTTGCCATGAGTATCAGATATCCTAAGGAGAACCAACAACCTAAGGTGTATCCATCAACATAGTGAGAACCAACCAACCTAAGGTGACCGTCGTGCAATGATCAATGTAGAAAGAAAGCATGTAGCTTACAACTTTCCAAGTGGAACCATCATTGGATAGTCATCTACTAACATATGCTATTAGTCCTAGGGACTACTAAGCGGGAGCCTCGGACCCACTTGATGCGGAAGGAAGGAGCCGTTAAGGGACTTATACCAAACCTCAAATATACTCAACCAAGTTAGTTCATGAACGTTAATCCAAGAAGAAAGCGTAGAAGACTCACATCCATTTAAATAAAGCCAACATGAGGTTGCTTACCGACCATGCAGTAAAGCCTACCAAACTAACAAGGCACTCATTGGTGTGCAGTGTCCAAGTATGGAAGGAAAGCGTGATAGACTTATATCCTTTAAAGCAAGAAGACCACTCGGATGACACACTAGCATGGTAGCAAGTTAGCCCTGCCTAGAGCAGCTACTGAGTGAGTGTCGTTGGAGGCGTTATCTCAACTCGGAGCAGCTCAGGATAAAAGATATGTATTTATTTTATATGTTTGTGTGTAGTTTGTGTTTGTGTTGTGTTGATGAAGGATAAGATGCCGCTCAGGTTCCTTACACCTACCCTAAACACATCATGGCGGATTCACAAACAAGAATACATTCAACATGGAAGAGATTGAATTCAAAATAGAATTTTCATTGATGATAATTATTTTCAAACATGGCTTATAATATTTTTTAAGTAGAGCCCATTGATTGGAAGCATTGGGTGCTCTCCCTTATGATTAATAAGTTGATAAGATCCTTCTAGGTATGCCTTCTCTCTAGAAAAAGGGCCTTCCCAAGTTGGTTTAAACTTGTCTCCCATCCTACGACGAGCAACAATCGGTCTCCTTAGAACTAAAGTAAGCTCTCCTACTTGAAAATCTCTAGGATGGACCAACTTGTTGTGAGCTTGAATCATTTTAGCTTTGTACAACTCAATGTTTTGGCATGCCCGCAGACATCTCTCCTCCAAATCTTCGAGCTCTTCTAACTATAACTTGGCTTTCTCTCAGGATCTTGCTACCCACAACTATCCTTAGTGATGGGAGTTGTACTCTAATGCTAGAAGCTTTGGACCCATACACTAAGGAGAAAGGAGTATATTGAATTAGAGTTCTATATATGGTGCAAGAGTCTATAAGTGCTTCAACTAATTACTCATGCCACGCCGCTTGTTATTGTCGAAAGTGTCTTCTTCAAGATTTGATGAGAGTTTTATTGAAGGCTTCTACTAAGCCATTTTCCTCGTAGTTGATGGTAGAATATCTCCAATCTATGCTATGTCTCTAGAAAAGTTGTTGATCTTGGTGCTCTTGAATGTAGTATTATCGATATAATTCTCAAGGCACTCTAACCTATATAATATATGGTTCCTAAAAAACTGAGTAGATGCGAAGCCATGACCTCTAGTGGAATCACCTTCCCCATTTGGAAAAGTAATCAAGAAGTACTAAGATGAACTAATGACCCTTGAAGAATGAGGATCAATGCACTCCACTATGTCGCACTCAACACTCAAAATGACCATCATGCCA